>CM061136.1:64512889-65092955 GCA_030789695.1 Scilla litardierei
TTAGTATATCAATCTGTCTTCATTTCATTTTTTGTTTAGATTTTATTTCTAGGTAAATTGGTTAAAATAACATAAATGGACACACACACACACACACACACACACAAAGGACACACGCACGCACGCACACGCACACCAGACACACACAGAAACCCTGACACACACAGACACACACACATTGATACAGACATAGAAAATTTTATTTTACAAAGAATCTATGGAATAAAATTTTTTGGCAAAGGGAAGGAAGGTATAAAATCAGGTGACATTATGATTATGCCTTGTTTAAAGCATGCCACTCTTTTGCAACTTTTCAAACAATTATGGCTGAAAATACGTGCTCGCAAAAGACCCAACTTCTCAAAATATCTAACTTTAGCAAAGTCTGTCCCAATATCCTTTCACAACACATTTCTTTAGCACACTGCAATTAGATAGACCACTATATCAATTGCTAACATAATTGCAAGAAGAAATAAATAAATGAAAGATAATTGCTAACATCAATTGCTAACATCAATTACACACACACACACACACAAAGACACACATACAAAATTACATGAATTTTAAAATCCTATAAAAAGATAGACTTCTTCTATATTTGAATTTTAAAATCATAAAAACTCATTCTAATTTTAAAATACTAAAATTCATGCATGGATGCACAAAAAATAAATTTTAAAATACTACAGTTCTACCATGTATTACTTGACCTCTGGGTCCCGCACAATTACATGAAGTTGACAGGAGGTTCAGGCTATCCAATGTAATCACTAGATAAAGAATGGCTACAAGATGGTTGCCTAAATAATTGCATGCCATCCTACCTTGCCTAGCCATGTCTATAAAAATAAGATGTAAACTTTATTGGCAGATCATCATCATCATGGCCTCTTAAAAATTGTTGCCAACTAAGCCATTATATACATCATATATTAACTATTTACTTAAGAAAAACATACTAGACATCACCTAGATGAAATAATATTTCGTCGGTATGATGCATAATTAATATAGAATATATACCTATAGGTCAGTAAGATGTGGAGCTCATCGTCGATAGGGTCCTGATCATCATGTGCACCTGCAGTAGGCACAAATGTTGATGCACTTGCTGCAGATGATGATGCACCGATGATTGTGCCCTATATAAGATTAAACAATTAAGATATTAATTAAACTGAAAGTATTAAACAAGTAAAATAGAACTAGAATTTACAATAGAAATTTGAAGCATATAATGAATAACTAAGAAGTTATAACTCGTCTTAGAATAGGGTCAAACGTCAACTCCACATTTTGGATCCATAACCTTGAGTAAATCCTTGATTGTAATTATCTCATTCTTTAGATGTCTATTCTCCTCCGTTAACTATGTATTAAGCCTATGGGAGGAAGCTGTGCTAAAGGTAGAACAAGCTGTCCCCAATACACCTGTGAGGGTTTAGCAGCCAAAAAGAAACCCAAAAACATGGGATCGAGTTGGCCGACCAGTCATTTCATTCCATAATGAAGGGTCAAAATCAGGATGGGAGCTGGGGTCTTCCACATGTACTTGTGTCATCCATTCCTGATTGGACTCCTACACGACATAAGTTATCCAAATTGAAAGGTCGAATCGAAAAGAAATTACGAAGACATAAGTTATCAAAAAGAACTTACGCAGATAACTTGAGATCGGTCGCTAAAAAGCCCCCTTTTTCTGATGGGTCGAATCAATTATCTCTAAGTGGGTCACCTTATGTCCCTCAGGTGCATGCCTCTGTAAGTTCAAACAAATATTAAGTTAAAAATAGGTGCTACACCAAAAATGGAAAGCAATAATTCCGGTAGCATGCAGTAAATGCACACAAACCAACAATTTATCTCGGTGCTAGTCAATGGTAATAGAGACCCCACTATGTGTGCCAGGTATTTATCGGTGTGAGCTTCACCGATCCTATTCGTTTTATTCCATGCCGATATATTCTTCCACTTACTTTTATTCTAGTATGCACATAGCTCAACCCAGATTTCTTTTAGCATCCATCCTTGTTTCATGTTATTCTCTCTAGCAGATTGGAGGTCGTCAGCCATGTTGTGGCCCACTTGTTGGGCCCATATATCATAAGCATGGCCCTAGTTGGTAGGGTTATTCAGAGGGTACATTTCCTATAAAAATATGAATAAATAAATTGCACATATATAAAAAAATAACGATAAAAATAAATTGCATTTATTTAAGCACCATATTATTTGAATTATCTTCGTGGCATCTAGCATATGATGCATGTGGTACGCAGTCTCCGATCCAAATGTTGGCCATGTTGTATTCCACATTCTCCTCAATATGATTATGGCTTGTTTAATAACATCTGGATCAGAGAAACTACATTGCATTCATATAAAATGAAACTTGAATTGTTAATATATCATTAAATAATCATTTAATTAATAAAATAACTATGTATACATGCATGTTCCCAGAAAGCTGTTGGATCTTGACCGTAGCCTAGAGACGGGTGAATAGGCTAATAAAAATATTTGTGCAACCAACAAACAATCACACGCAGTTATAAGCACAGGCAGAGTACATAACAAGTAAACACAGATGTACATCAGATTTACCCTGGTTCGGTCGTCCCAACGACCTATGTCCAGCCTCCAAAGCAGATACTATATTAATTATGCAACAGATACAACCACAATCTAGAGCACGACCTACGTCTCTACACTCGATATGCTCTCAGTACCCCCACAACATACATGTTCAACACAATTAATACTAGTAAGGGCTTTCTATTGGCTAGCCCCAACTAGCCAAGTCGCTCTTGTCTAGACCAACTAGACAACACCCCAAAACATAGCAATTGTAAATTTTCCCCAACAGAGATCTATACACCTACACAAAATAATAGTAAAGAGTTTAGAGAATCTTAGTTTGTGTAGCAGCAGTCGTCTTTGTCAATCAGCTTAGGTCAGATCGTATCTGACTGGACGTCGTCGCCAACGTCACATCCTCACCTCTGGAAGTTGCGGCCTAGGTGCTTTGACTCCTTAAGAAGTTGCGGCCTTGGTGTGCTTTGGCCTCCTTGATGTGTTGCGCAATGGATGAAGCTCTCCCTTTGGATATGTTGCGCAAGTATGAAGCTATGCCTTGGATGCAGAAACTTGCGGCCTTCAATAACTATCCCTCAAGTTCATTGCGGCCTTGGTGAGGTTATGGAGTTGTCTTATAATGGATAAGAAGGATATGTAGCTCTTGGCAATGACCTATGGCAATGGCAGAGGAGGATGAGGTTTTGGCCTTGGTGTACACAACTTGCGCAATATGCGCGCAAGATGTGGAGGATGAGCTTGAAGCTTTTGGGAAGGAGGTTGCAGCCTTGGTGCTATGGAAATGGCAATGGACAATGAACCTTTTGCCTTTGGAGATGAGAGATTGCGCAAGGAGATGTTTGCTATGCAAGTTGCGCAAGGAGAATAGGAGAGGAGATGATATGTTGCGGCCTAGCTCGGGTTTTGGCCGAACTTTTCCTTGTAGTTTTGTTGCCCTCTCTCTCTCAATCTCTCTCTTAGAATATGGGTTTATATAGGAGAGGATGGGATATGATAGAATCAATTAGAATCTTATATTTGATGGAGATTGGAAGAAATCCTAATTTGATTAGGATTTGAGTAAATCTCTTAGGATATGGAGTTTGAATATGAATGGCTATGGAATTCAATATGTGTAGAAATAGGATTTGAATTAGATCTCATTTAATCACCTTTGATTTTCATGAGATTTTCCATATCTCTCCATCTTTGACCAAGTCTACAATTTGCATGGCATTAGGATTTGAATGTTGCACCAATTGATTTGAATCAATTCAAATATGGATTTGAATTGATTTACTCCTTATCTTCTCATCTTTGACTTAGTCCAATTGTTGTAGCCATATTCTCCATCTTTGACTTAGTCCACTTGAAGTGTGTATAGCAATTCCTCCATCGCTTTTGGCTAGTCTCTCTTTGAGTAGAGTGCCCCCTGAAAACACTTAGCACACACATTAAATTGTTCACACACGTTTGTTATCATCAAACACGAAGTCATCTATCGTTGTATCCAATAATCTCCCCCTTTTGATGATGACAAACCAATATAAGATTTGAGCAATAACGATTCAAATGATTTCATTGTGACATGTGTGAAGTGTGAAGATGGAGGATGTGTGCAATAAGCAAAAAGTATGGCAATGACGTGCACGCATACAAGCACGCAACAATGATGTTTCATGCATTCAAACTTGTATGCAAGCTCCCCCTTTATTCATGCTCCCCCTTGAACCAATATTCATATATTCAGTAAGCACAATTTCATTTTCATTATTCATTAATGCTCCCCCTTAAACCAATATTCATATATGCAACCTATGAGCATTAATGCACAAGCTAACTCATTCAAATCTTCAAATATTTCATAATATAAATCATTCAAATCTCTCACAATATTTTCTCCCCCTTTTGTTATCATCAAAAGTGTATGAACGACGTCTTTTTCACATACAAAAATAGAGTATTATAAATTACAACTAGCACTTGCATATCATTTTTCTTAGAATAAGCACTTCAAATTCAATGAAAAGTGTAACGTAGACTTCTACACCGCCATGTAAGTGTGATGATTAATATTTGAAGCACAAAGAGAGAAACTCTTTAGACATACAACCAAAACCAACTCACATTTTCCAATAAACATGATATCACTAGGATTGATTTTCCCCACCTCATTAAAAATGAGTTCAAGATACCACACCCCAAAAACATAGTCTATAAGGACTCTTAGATGTGTGGGTGGCATTGCTTGACGAGTATAACACTAACGCTAAAGATTACCCATAAAGCATATGTTGGATACTCGTGGGTAGTATACTTGCCATGAATTGTATCCATTTTTCATAGGAAACAATATTCATGTATTTTTTCATATTTAATTCTTTTGTGCTCAATTTTGGCAAATACACATCATATCCCTTAGATTTTTCAGTTATTTTCAACCTACATTCACTTTCCAACATTTCATAAAAGAATCTCCAATTGTACAACAATATTCAATATACGTGGAAGTGAAAGTATATGTGTAGAAATCATATTATTCAATTAATTAAACATGTCATTGTTATTTAGAAAAGTCTAACATGTGCATGTAGCTATAACAATAATTTAATGATTTCTACAAGGATATGAATTATCATTCATTAATATCACTTGAATGATTCAAAGGAAAAGATAGACATTAATCACCATTTTTTTAAATTTTGACTTTTTCATTTTTTTTAAATTTTTCTTTATAATCAACTAAAGAATACTAAGAATAAATCAAACAAGTACACAAAATAAAAAAGTCAAGCACAGAAAGAAAATGCAAATACAAAAAAATGTTATGAATGTATGCATTAAGTTCAAAAAAACATATACCTTCGCGTCGTCGTTTGGCTAAGGAGCTAAATAATGAAATATTCAATCCATAACACCTTGCCAAATCTCCATCTTACCTACATGATAGATGTTATGTGTGACATTGGAATCCAACAAGGTCCACTCATGTTAGTCATCAAAGGTTTAGGAACCCATATTTGCTTGAATTTAATATTGGTGTTCCTCTATTTGCAATGATAATAGGTGTGACCAACGCTATCACATGTAAAACAATTTGCATAAACATTTTTAGCAATGGTAGGCACATTGTGAAATTTCTTATACTTAGGCTTTTCAACAATTTTAGAATTAAATCCAAGCCCACGTCTATTATTGCCATATAATTGAATTCCAAGAATACTATCCAAATTTTGTTTTCCTATTGAAAATATCTTTAGTAATAATTCTAGATTGGTGACTTTGGATTTCAAGATAGAATTCTCATTCACAATCAAAGTGCATTTACTAATGAAAGCTCTCTTGTTTTCCTCTTCTTTCTTTTCAAAAGCAATCATTTTTCTTTAAGCTCATGATTTAGCATGCTAATCTTTTTAGCAAGCAATTCATTTTTAGTTTTAAGTTTAATCAGATCTTGCTTATGCATGCTAATCTAATTTATCAAAGATGGACAAGAGAGACATTCAGTATTTTCAGGCATGTGAGATTTACCCATTTTCAGCAAATTAATAGTAGTGTTATATACAACAAGTTCTTCCTGCAGGCTTTCAATTTATTTAAAGAAATAAAAATTTTTTTGTTCCAATTCAAAGTTACTATATCTATAGTCATTTGCAGTGGATTCCAGCTCTACAATTTTATCTTGCATCTCTTTACAAATAATAAGAAGTTCAATTTTAGTATCTGAAATTAATTCATCGTTTTTTTCCCATCAAAGCAAGATTGATACCAACTTCATGCTCCGTATCCTCATCTTCGCTATCCATGTCCCACGTTCTCACTACGGCTTTTCCTTTCTTGTCTGCAACATTAGTCGTTTCTTGTGGGCAGTTTCTCATCAAGTGTCCTCTATTCCTGCATTTATAACACATAACTTTTTGAGTAGCAATCTGATCAAAGGAATTTTAACAGAATTAAAGTTATTAGAACTGTTAAACCTGGTTTCCATTTCTGCTCTTCCTTACTTGGTTTTGATTAACTTTCTAAAGTTTCTGACCATTAGCGCTATGTTCTCATCTTCATCTTCATCATCTTCTCTAGCTTAAAGAGCTAGTGGTTTTGCTCCTTTTTCTTTCGCCTCTAGTTTCTCTCTAGCCTATATATTCTGCAGCTCAAGCTCGTGAGATATTAAATTACCTATCAAGTACTCCACCCTCATCTATGATTGATCTTGGCTTCTTGGTGGCAGTGACCTTAGGCCTAAACGAGCTTGGCAACGCCCTTAAGATATTCCTCACATGTTCAAGGCTAGAGTATGACTTACCGAAGGAGCTAGACTTGTAGACGTTATCAGTGAACCTCGCAAACATCGCTGAAATGGATTCTGATGGAAGCATGCGGAAGCTCTCGTGCTCTGTGCTCAGCAAGGCAAGTCTAGACTTCTTCACCTGCGACGTTCTCTCATGCGTCACCTCCAACGTATGCCATATTTCTTGTGAAGTTAAACAATATGATATACGATTAAATTCAGATTTATTAAAAAAGCATATAAGCGCATTCATAGCTTTACCATTTAAAGAATAAAGTTTTTTATCACAGATATCCCATTTATCTTTAGGCTTAATCATTATGGTGTCTTCAATTTTTATAGTGGGTGGATTATAACCATTTTCAATAATATCCTACATATCATAATCTATAGACAATAGATAGATTTTCATCCTAGCATTCCAATATGCAAAATCAACTCCATTAAATTTAGTGGGACATGCTATAGACTGACCTTCAGCAAATGCAGAATAAGACATATTCATGGTCATCTAAAAATCTAGACTAGGTCCTCTAAACTGGATCTGATACCACTTGTTGGATCTGCATCGTAGCCTAGAGGAGGGGTGAATAGACTAATAAAAATATTCGTGCAACCCACGAACAATCACATGCATTTATAGGCACATGCAGAGTAAATAATAAGCAAACACAGATGCACAGTAGATTTACCATGGTTCGGTCGTCCCAACGACCTACGTCCAGCCCCAAAAGTAGATACTATATTAATTATGCGAAAGATACAACCAAAAGCTAGAGCGCGACTTATGTCTCTACACTCGACATGCTATCAGTACCCCCCACAATACACCTGTTCAATACAATTAATACTAGTAAGAGCTTTCTATTGGCTAACCCTAACTAGCCAAGTCCCTCTTGTCTAGACCAATTAGACAAGAGCCCAAAACATAGCAATGGTAAATTTTCCCTACAGAGATCTATACAACTACACAAAATAATAGTAAAGAGTTTAGAGAATCTCAGTTTATGTAGCGGCAGTCGTCTCTATCAATCAACTCAGGTCAGATTGTATCTAACTGCATGTCATCGCCAAATCACGTTCTCGCCTCTGGAAGTTGCGGCCTAGGTGCTTTGGCTCCTAAAGAAGTTTCGGCCTTGGTGTGCTTTGGCCTTCTTGATGTGTTGCACAATGTATGAAGCTCTCCTTTTGGATCTGTTTGACTCGTCTCAAAAGAGGTGAGCACTACTCCCAAGTGTAGGATCTTGCCAAAACAGAGTTAGGATTGATAAATGAAGTTGAGACTTACGCTTGCGTATGCGGCACGGTAGTCTACGAACTTCGCCTTCGGATTCGCCACGACGGATCGAGTCTTCTCACGAACGGAGTAAGGCTACTAAATCCACAATCTAAATCTCTACTTTTAGATTAAGAACTTGGATAAAGAGAGAAGAAGGATTTCGGCAGAGCTTCGCTAGAATGAAATGCATGCAAGAATGCCATGCAAAAATGTAAGGAAATGGCTAAGCCTTGGGTCTTATTTATAGCCCCCAAGGTAGTTATTTTAGGAGTAATTGTTCCTTTGGAACAATTTAACTAAGGTGTACCATCGTACATGGCATATTATAAGCTTAAGTTGTACCATATGCATGGTACAACATAAGCTTAAGATATTACCCCTTTATTAGCCATATGTCGCATGCACTTATGCACATATAATGCGACTTTCCCATCAATCTAGAGATCTTCTCCTCAAGGGAACATATTCCCTTTGCACACGACTTCGTGTACGCGACGTTCGAGGTCCGTATTCCCTCGTACATCCCCCACAAGGGTGTACAAACGTCTTCCATATCCAACATCTCCCACTCACACTTGAGGGGATTGTAAGAGAACGTCTTTCTCTTAGTTCTTTCATCTATCATACCGAGAAATAGACCGTGCGACCGTCATGCGCGTAGAGTCTGTTGTTGTGCATTTGTTAGAGATACACAACGACCTCGAAGGTGCAAAGTTGAGTAGATCAACGCATGCTTTACCCTAGATTATTTCTTCACATTTCTTATATTTTATATTCAACAATTGAATCCCATCTGGATCACAATTGGCTGGCCAGCTTTGAATCATTATAGTCCAAATGTGAATATGAAATCAATCTTCCTCTTCTTGCGAACCTTCTGATCTTAACTTGATTCGCTTTTCTAACGTGCCCCGCCGAGCCGAATTATCATAGCCCATTAGCAACACGCTAAGATAGCGATCATCTCGTCAAATCTAAAGGAACCAATTGGAGTCCTTGAGGGTAAGAGTTAAGGCCCATATGGCCTTTGAGTCTCACATAATAGCAAACACTATTGCTACTAACTCAGTGGTCGAAATGCATACGTGGTATGAACACGTATTACAACATCGCTCCTTTCCCAGGGAGTGTATGTCTCAATGATGTTGTAAGGATGATGATCAGACACCACAATGTCTGACTTTGATTCCCTTATTCTACTCAAATAATCCTTTGGACTCACATCCCGCATTTAGACAGATAGGATTTCAAAAAATCCTCTTAGATCTTTTGTAAACATCCATATGATGCAGATCTCCCATGCGACCATTTTGTTTAAGTCATGACTCTTAAAACATCTGTCTGATGATTTTGACTTCAAACAGGTCTTATCTCTATTCCATCCGTCTGATAGAATAAGGCGGTTGCTCATGTGAGAGAGCCAACCTCAATCTGTCCGACATACTAGAATTCAGCTGAGATTTCAAAAATGTACACAAACATTTCTTAAGAAATTCATCTGCAATGTTTGAAAAAAGAACTTATTCTTTTATTAATTTTGATCATTTACAGACATGGGAATTTACATTGGTACAACTCAGCTCTTACGCAATCCTTGAGATGATAAGTGTTTGTAAAACACATCTCTGGGGATCGCCTTCGTAAGCGGATCCGTTATCATCTCATGCGTAGATATGTACATTATGTCTACCTTCTTGGTTTTATCATAGTCTTTTGCAAATTCGTATCGGATATCAATGTGTTTGATCTTACAAGACACATTATCCTCTTAACCGCTTTCCAGTATACTTGCCCTTGATTGGATTGGTAACGGCTTACCATTTCCAACGGCAAAACAGATGTTCGGTCTCGTACACACCATAGCGTACATAAGACTATCAACTGCACTGGAATATGGAACTTTTTCCATAATTTCCTTTTCCTTTTGGTTCTTTGGACATGATTCCAGATATAAATTATCGCATATGCTTATATGAATATCAATGGACTTGCAGTCCTGCATATTAAATCGTTCTAGAACCTTCTTTATATAAATCTCCTGTGAAAGAGAAAGAAGTTTCTTCGAACGATTCCTTGAAATCTTAACTCCAAGGATATATGCGGCTTTTCCTATGCCTTTCATCTCAAATACTGATGAAAGCCAAGCCTTGATACTCATCACAAAGCCCTTGTCATTTCTGGCTATTAAAATGTCATCTACATATAGAGACATGATAATATACTTGCTTTTAATCTTCTTGATATATACTCAGTTATCTTCATCAAGCATGGTAAAACCATTTGATAACTTTATGAAATCGTATATACCATTGCCTCGAGGATTGTTTAAGATCATATATGGACTTATGAAGTTTACAAACCTTATGTCCGTTTCCTTCTTTTACAAACCCTGTTGGTTGTTCCATATAGATCTCCTCGTCCAATTCTCCATTGAGAAAGGCAGTCTTTACATCCATTTGATGTAATTCGAGGTCTAAGCAAGCTACCATTGCCAGAATCATGCGAATCGAGGTAAAATGCACAACAGGTGAGAAGGTCTCTTTGTAGTCTATCCCTTCCTGTTGCGTAAAACCTTTCGCGACAAGGCGAGCTTTATATCTGTCAATAGAGCCATTAGCCTTATGCTTGATCTTGAGAACCCATTTGTTCCCAATAGCTCTACGTCCTCTGGGTAAGTCAACTAAGTCCCAGACTTAGTTAACCTTCATGGATTCTAATTCCTCTTGCATCGCTTCCATCCATTTGTCTTTTGCAGGGCAAGATACGGCCTGTTTGAAAGTAGCAGGCTCGTCATCTTCTTGTAGTAAAGTCATAAAGGTTTGCGGAAATTCATCCTCAAATCTTAGAGGAGCCAACCTTGTATGACTACTACGTCGTATTTGAGATTCTTCAAGTCCTTGTTGACTCGAATTTTGAGCAATTCTAATATCACTCCCACTTGGAATGTCATTAGAATTGCTCCTACTTGGATCATTATTCCTGTATGGAATAGGATAATCGTCATTCGTATAATCCATTGGTGAAGGTTGAAACGTATTTTCGTTTTCACCAAGAATTCTCCCACTCGAACGAGGTAATCCTTCTTGATCATAAATCTCAAATAGAGATAAGTCCTGACTTATCTCGCCCTGTCTTGGAAACTCATTTTCCAAGAAAGTGACATCCCTCGACTCAAACTCAATTAGCCCACCATTGTCTTCCTGACTAACAAAAACATAACCTTTGGAGTTTTCTATGTATCGTTTAAAGATACATGTCCTTCCCCTTGGCCCTAGTTTGCCATATTTATGGGAGGAAATATGTGCGTAGAATGCATAACCCCAAGGTTTCAAAAAGTTTAAGTCAGGAGACCTTTGGTTCCACAACTCATAAGGAGTGGAGCTAACTGATTTCGATGGTATGCGGTAAAATGAAAGCGGCCGTCAATAATGCATCACCCCAAAAGGTGATTGGCAAGTTAGCTTGCGCCATCATTGAACGGACCATTTCCATTAAAGTCCTATTTCTCCTTTCTGCAACACCGTTTTGTTGAGGAGTATAAGGCATAGTTACCTGATGTACCATGCCTTTTTCATCACAAAGTTCCTTAAAACTTGTTGATTGATATTCACAGCCCCTATCGGTTCGCAAGACCTTAATCTTGCGCTCTAATTGATTCTCCACTAAACTCATACAGTTTTTAAAGCAAGCCAAAGCTTCACTTTTGTGGGATATCAAATAGATATGTCCGAATCGGGTGAAATCATCAATAAAAGTGATGAAATAGGACTTTCCGCGTCTTGTCTTGACATTCTTCGGACCACATATGTCCGAATGGATAAGCTGTAATGGAACCTCGGCACTTGTGCCGGTTCCAAACGGCTTGCGACAAGATTTCCCCACAAGGCAATGTTCGCAGGTCGACATTTCAACCTTTGAAACATTGGATAGAAGGCCACGTTTGGCAAATCTATCCATACGCGTTGGTCCAATATGACCAAGCCTTGTGTGCCAACAAATTATATTAGACTCATTAGTCAAAGAATTTGTCACAAGGAAATTTTCATTACATGAGGAACCATACATTGTACTTTTTACAATAAATCCTTTGAAATACAAACCCAGTACCAATAAAGGAATTATTACAAAATAGGTCCATATTAGAATCATGAAGGAACCAACTATAACCAAGACCCATTAAATTGACCACAGTTTTAATATTCCTTTGAATATATGGAATGAAGAGAACATCATGAAGTAGGAGGTGCGGCCGTTGTCCAAGACTAGCTTGCGAGTCCCAACGCCTTTCACTTCAACACGTGTGTTGTTTCCTACATTGATCCACTTCATTCCTTGGGGTATCCGGTGATACTCCACGAAGGACCGTCTGTCCCTTGTTATGTGGTCGGTGGCACCTCGTCACTTCCACTCGTACACGAACGAGCATAGTGACCGAGCTTGTTGCACGTGAAGCACTTGATCCTTTTCAAGTCTTTATTCTTGTGCCATTTCTTGTGCCCACCCTTATGTTTGGGTTCCTTGGTAGACTCAGGTTACTTATTACGTTCATTAGAAGAGTTCGAACGATCTTTACGTTTCTTTCCCCCGTGTGAGGAACTAGCAACCATGTGCACTTCTACACTTGGCTTGGCAGCCGCAAGCCACTCTTCCTCTAATTCGAGGTGCTTGGAAACATCGTTGAAGGTCTTGATGCTCTCATTATGAGTGAGATGCATCTTCATCTGATCCCACCCATTTGGTAGGGAACGTATGATTGCTTGGATTTGTTGCTCATCTGTGAGCACATGACCTGCATCCTTTAACTCTGAGATTAGATTCGTTATATGTCGCAGATGTTTCCCCATGGAATGATCTGGACGTTTCTTATATGAATCAAATCTTATAGTCAAGGCTCGAAGTTTGGACACCGATGTGCCACCAAACTTCTCCTCAAGCTTGGACCATATGTCCATGGCTAAGTCATGCTCCCGGAAGATGCGCATTATGTCATCAGCCATACTGCTTAATAACGTAATGCGCGCTATCTTATTCTTCTGAGACCAAGCATCAAAAGCTTCCTTGTCTCGTCTGTGTTGGGCCGTAGTGCCCAACTCAGGTTCAATCATTACGTTCTTTAGAGTTTCGAGCACTTCTTGCTCCTCTAAAACGTATTGTATCTTAATGGACCAAAGTTTGTAATTATCGCCGTTGAGTTTTTCACCTCTGTTTAACTCAGCGACGATATTCTTTGAAGCGGAAGACATTTTACTTTTAAAATGCTGCAAAAAGACACAAAACCGGAGGTTTGATCAAAACATTGCATAAAAATTCTTAAAATATAACTCCCACTTGAAATGATAATAGAATATCCCATTTGGATAGTTCTAAAAATTCAAATCCATTTGGAATTATATTATATTTGATAAGTTACTTTCGAAAAATATTGAAGATGTTGTTCTAGAATCGAAAAGGTCTCTATGATTCCAATCACCATCTAAAACAACCTTCAATATTCCCCCATCACTTATCAAACAATAGTACTCTTATAGTACTAGCAGCGGAAAAACGAGTTTGAAAACGTATTTTTCAGATATAATTCCCACTTGAAATGATAATAGAATATCCCATATGGATAGTTCTAAAATCAACTCCCACTTGGAATGATATTCATAATTTGATAAGTTACTTTCGAAAAATATTGAAGATGTTACTCTAGAATCGGAAAAGTCACTATGTTTCCAATCATCATCTAGAGTAACTTTCAATATTTCTCCCTCACTTTATCAAATGTTAGTACTCTTATAGTACTTTGCAGCGGAAAAGCGTTTTTGAAAACTTATTTTTCAAAACGTATGAAAACGTATTTTTCAAAAAAAAATGTATATTTCATCTTAGTACCCTTATGATACTAGTGAAATATTCGGCACTTCCTGACCATTTGTCGGGAATGAGCCGTAGCCGTGCCAAGGTCGGATCCCCCTTTTGGGATTTTTCTGCAAACTATCGTCGCCGGCTCCCGTATGGATCCAGGCGTTTCCCCCCGTATGAGAGAATTTTGATGCAGACGACTGTCGTTTGGCCCCATATGGGCTAGTAGGCACGTTCATGTTCAACCAAGGCCTTTTGCCGAATTGGTCGACCAAAACACCCAAATTGGTCGACCAAAATTTGGTCTTCTTCCCTCCCGGCCAGGGCCCCTGCCCTGGCCGGCCAGGGATGGCCTGCGGCAGCCCTGGCCACTGCCAGGGCCGGCCTGGCCACTGGCCTGGCCTCGGCCAGAGGCCGGCAAGGCCTCTGCCTGGCCTGGCCTAGGCCAGAGGCCCCTGGCGGGGCCAGGGCCCCTGCCCTAGCCTCGGCCAGGGCGGCCAGGCCCTGACCGGGGCCAGGGCCCCTGCCCTGGCCTCGGCCAGGGCCGGCCCTGGCCTGGCCAGGCCGCGGCCAGGGCTCTCTGGCCCTGGCCGTGGCCGGCCAGGGCCGGCCGGCCATGGCCCGGCCATGGCTTATTGGCCTTGACCGGCCATGGCCCTTTGGCCATGGCCGGTCTCCCCCCTTCATGGGGTTGTCGCACACCCCGTCGGAGGGGTGGCCGTGGTGGTTATTGGCCGTAGCCAACCCCCTCTGTATGGGGAGGGGGGGTGCATGGCCTTCATAGCCCATTTGGCCATGGCGCACATGCACCAAAAATTCATCTTCCCCGATGGGAATAACCACCACCTTCTTCTCCGGTGAAGCACCCGTTCGTCGAGGAAGTAGTTGTCCTCCAATGGCCGTGTGCCAAAAAAATGAACCCACTTCAAAAATTAGTAAACTACGCGCTCCACATGAAGAGAGTTCACATTCCCTATGAATGGAGACTCAGCATCCATGAAGAGAGCGAGCTTGACGATATGAACGGTCGGTTCTTCCCGTCACAGAGAGTTCCTACCATATCCGTAATAATAGGAGACCCTAACGTGAAAAGAACAACCGCTGTGTTCTCTCCGTCACGAAGCGTTCCTACCATATCCATAATGGTAGGATACCCATTCGTGAAAAAGACAACGACTCGTTCATAGTTTGGAAGGGGCGACGGTTTGACCGGAGCGAATCCGTATGGCTCTGATACCAATGTAGGATCCTGCCAAAACAGAGTTAGGATCGATAAATGAAGTTGAGACTTACGCTTGCGTATGCGGCACGGTAGTCTACGAACTTCGCCTTCGGATTCGCCACGACGGATCGAGTCTTCTCACGAATGGAGTAAGGCTACTAAATCCACAATCTAAATCTCTACTTTTAGATTAAGAACTTGGATAAAGAGAGAAGAAGGATTTCGGCAGAGCTTCGCTATAATGAAATGCATGCAAGAATGCCATGCAAAAGTGTAAGGAAATGGCTAACCCTTGGGTCTTATTTATAGCCCCCAAGGTAGTTATTTTAGGAGTAATTGTTCCTTTGGAACAATTTAACTAAGGTGTACCATCGTACATGGCATATTATAAGCTTAAGTTGTACCATATGCATGGTACAACATAAGCTTAAGATATTACCCCTTTATTAGCCATATGTCGCATGCACTTATGCACATATAATGCGACTTTCCTATCAATCTAGAGATCTTCTCCTCAAAGGAACATATTCCCTTTGCACACGACTTCGTGTACGCGACGTTCGAGGTCCGTATTCCCTCGTACATCCCCCACAAGGGTGTACAAACGTCTTCCATATCCAACACCAAGTGTAGGAGATTGATCAAGTAGTAAATCCGGAGAGTCAGGTATCGAATCTACGGGACAGTCGACCTGTAAACCAAAAGAATCAGTTTCTAAAGATTAATAAAACGATGAAAAACTACCACCTTTCGAAGATGAGATAATCGTGATGATGGTTTTAAGTAAACGAGAGAGTAATACTAAAACGTGTACGGAAGTCGATATAGGAAACCAATGAGAGAAGCATGTATCGGTTGTGATTTCGTTAGAGTATGGGTAATCAATTGTTATCAACGTCTTTTCTATAACTCAACGTTTCACCTTGCAAGGGTATAAGAACGTCGAAAAATATAACGATAAACGATCATTCAAAATGCCGTAAATAATCACGTAAACTACTAGCTACATAAAGAGTATAAATTCATGTGCCTACAAGGGTCACGACAATGTCCGTAAGGATCACGCCACGAATAAGTCTGCAAAGATAAGATTCGATCCAAGTACACCAACAAAGAGAATACTTAAGTAATACGTGTAGAATCCAGCAAAATACGTGATATAACATGTGAAATAAGGCGAAAATATGTAGAAACCAAAAATTACAACATCCTACCTATATCACAACCAACACACAAGGGTATTAGCCATGCATGGAGAGAATAAAACTCAATTTCATTAGCAAATACATGATCAAAAGGTCAAAATACATGCTAAAAACATGAAATAAATGGTATAAGTTGAGATTTCTATTACCAAAACTCCTCAAAAAGCCTTGGAATTCCATCTGCAAGAGCCTCTATTCTCTGTCTCCAAAACCGCAGAAAATCTCATGAAAATACGTACTCTAGCCCCTCTAATACGCTCAAAATACGCTAAAACAGGTTTGAATACTCTCTGGAATACATGGGTATTTATAGGGGTATAAGATCTGTTGTGGATGCGAATTTTTCACTAAAACCCGCTCTAAAATCCGCTCAAACTCACATCCGCTGTCGGCACAAACCTCCACCGTTCGATCAGTGCGGGATCGCACTGGGGCTCGATGCGTGTCCTCCCTTATCGGATCTGTGCCTGCATCCGCTCCACTCTTCGAGTCGCTCCTCCCTTCATGTCCTGGCCATCCAATCGACATCCAATGCACTGAACGGTGCCACGTTGCTTGTAAAGCAGCCGCCCGGCCTCACGAATTTGAATTCGAAGCGGAGATGATCCACGCAGTTGGATTAAAATACAACCACCCTTAGCGCTCCATGTCGCCCCGTACCGATCGCTGCTTTGCATATACTTCTGTCGTTCGACGCCGTTGGATCGAGCGAGAAATGACAAAGATCTCGCCACGTGTTCACGTAGTATGTAAGTCGCTCGTTCATTTGGTCGCTCCGAATCCGAGTCGGAGAGCTCCTGGGCCATCGGATGATGATATTATGATGTCCAGTGCGCCACGTCGCCCTCCATTTCAAATTCAAGCGTCTTCATTTGTTGACTGTTGGATCGAAAATCAATGGCCTCAAGGAGGCCACGTCTCTCGCTCTCGCTGATCTCCGAGTCCGCCTCTGAGATGATGATGGCTGTGGGATCCTTGATCCGACCATCGATAAGATGCCGCGCTGCTCAAGTGCTGAGCGTCGGATTTGAGCGGGAACCGCTCTGATGGCACCACGTGGCTAGCCCGTAGAGCGGGGTCGACCGTATTTCTGTATTTAAAGCCTAGTTCATACGTATTTCTCAATTTTAATGGTATTCTACATTCAAAAATTCATAGAAATTAGCACAGATCTCAGAAAAATACAAATAAATAGTTGGAATCATGAGATCGAGATCTTCACACAAAAAATACAAAAAGGGAAGAAATACTCATTTTATTGCTACTTTGTATATAGAATGAGAGTTTACTCTAATAATTAAGGGTATTCTAAATACGTTTGTATTAGAGACAAAATAAGTACCATATATAAACAAAATGGGGCTAAATGTGGGGCTAAATATTTAATATTAACCATGAATCACACCCCTCCAACTAGCGTCTTGCTAGTCTCTAGCAAAAAGGAGCGACTAAATTGGATGTTTAAAAAATATTAAATCATTCCAATCGCCTAAGGCTTGACTCAATAACGCACTTTCCATCATAATATTTACCACGAATATACACAATTATGAATGAGATCAAATCCATGTCATTTTCTCTAATCCAGTTTAAATACATAACATACACGCATCATTTACCATAGGCCAAAAGTATAACATAACATCAATTCATAATTTTCTAATTTTCAAGGAATCGACGTTATTTAAAGATCGTTTAATTCATGGGTGTTGAGTTTGCCATACCATTTTTCTTTTCTTTATTTTTTCCCTTTTTTGTGACTTAGAATGATCCAGGTCTCGAGCTTTTAGATGACCTTCGGGCATTAGGCTTAGAAGGGCCCCTCGAACTTAATAACTCGAATCATCTAAGTTTTTATTATCTCTTTTTTTTATGAGTGCACTCCTCATACATCCATCTTTCGACATGAATCTACAATGCTTTCTGAGGCACGAAGACTCGACTGCTTGATAAACTCAAGGGAACGATGCACTTTATTCCTTTTTTGGCAACTCACTCCCATTCATTAGACTCACATTTCAGCACATATTGATGGCCACATCCTCTTCAAAAAGAAAATTATTCCTATCAATCATGTCCACTTTAAACTTATGCCTCACAACCACTTGCATGTAATTAATTCAAACCATTTCAAGATATTAGTCATGAGATTTGAAATTTTTCATAAGGGGCATAATAATGATTAATTCCATGAAGAGAAAAATAATGATTTCAAGCCATAAACAATTTTTAGAATGACATTAATGCATAAACATCCGATAAAGTGACAATTTAAGAGGGCTTAAATGATGGTTAGAATATGAGTGATGCTGATTAATTCTTTTCTCTCTTTTTCTAAAAAAACTAAAAAAAGAAAATTACCTAACAAAAAGTCTAATACACTCCCCCCAACTTAAAGACAAACATTGCCCTCAATGTTAAAAGGAGAATACTAGAGTCAAAATTCCTAAGAAAAATAATAATTGTAAAATAAAGAAAAGAAAATTTACTACTACTGAGTAAGGAAAGAACACACAGGTTTAAGTGCCACCCGAAGGTGGGTCTGTAAGCTCCATGGTCGTGTCCTCCTTGGTCCAAAGTTCTTGAAAGTGTTTCAGTCGTTGTCCATTAACTTTGAACTCATTGTCGTCTTTCTCATTCACCAAAAGCACCGCTCCATGTGGAAACACTTGTTTGACATAATAAGGCCCCGACCACTTGGAACGTAGCTTTCCTGGAAATAGGTGTAGCCGTGAGTTGAATACTAGAACTTAGTCCCCTTGTTTGAACTCCTTCCGTAGGATTATTTTGTCATGCACAACTTTCATTCTCTCTTTTGCCAATTTCACATTTTCATAGGCTTCCCTCCATAGCTCTTTAAGCTCCAACATCTGCAATTTACGAGAATCATTCGATGATTATCAAGCAAATTTAATGATTTGATAGCCCAGTAAGATTTATGTTCAATTCAACAGGAAGATGACAATGTTTTTCATAAACTAAACGGTAAGGAGACTTCCCTAGAATAGTCTTGTATGTGGTATTGTCGGCCCATAAAGCTTCAGGAAAACGAAGACTCCAATCTTTACGCATGGGATTCACCGTTTTCTGAAGGATATTCTTGATCTCCCTGTTTGCAAGTTCAACTTGTCCATTCGTTTGGGGATGGTATGGAGTTGAAACTTTATGCGTCACCCTAAACTTCTTCATTAAATTTGCGAAGAGCATATTGCAAAAGTGGGATCCTCCATCACTAATAATGGCCTTTGGCACTCCAAAGCACACGAAGATATTCTCTTTCAAGAACTTTAGTACGATGGATGCGTCATTAGACTTGCAAGGAATAGCCTCCACCCATTTAGAAACATAATCAATTGCAATGAGTATGAAAACATAACCAAAAGAAGGTGGAAAAGGTACTATAAAATCAATCCCCCAACAATCAAATATTTCTATTTCTAGCATGGGATTTAATGGCATCATATTTCTTTTTGTGATTCCCCCCAACTGTTGACAACACACACATGATTTGCAATAAGCGTATGCATCTTTAAACATGGTGGGCCAGAAAAATCCACTTTGTAAAATTTTTACAACAGTTTTATGAGCGGAAAAATGTCCTCCACATATCCCGTCATGGCAAAATTGTAAAAAACTACTAATCTCATGATCGGGTATACATCATCTCACAATTTGGTCTCCACAATATTTAAAGAGATAAGGATCGTCATGTAGTGACCCTGTGCTATGAGGAATAAACACTAGAGGGTGGTGGATAGTGTTTTATAGAATTATAAGGAATTTACGCCAAATAAAACCCTAATTAACGAACAAATGCAGAATGAAAGAAGTGATAAACAATGCAAGGAAGAATGCAATGCAAACATGCAATGTACCCTGGTTCGGTGCCACCCAAGTCTCCCCGACTTGTTCCCAGTGCCCTAATCCAGCAACACCCGGATCCTCTCCGGATACTCTAGTAAAATCACTAGAGCTTTCCTTTAGCCCACTTGCGGAAACCCCACAAGTACAATCGACCTACAATCGATGTCCGTGTATCCCACAACCCGGGAACACGCAAAGACCATAATCCCACAACTAGGGACTTAGCACACTCTCACAAACCGAGAGCAAAACCTAATCTTGACTCCCACAACTTGGGATCAAGCCAACCCTCTCAACAACTGAGAGTATACAACAATTTATATGTATGTAGAATGAAATGTAAAGCTCTTACCACAAAATCCTATGCCTTGAGAAATACTTACCAATTTAGGGCAAGAATGGATTTTGAGGAAGTAGTTAGCACCAAACCCTAGCTCCACCAAGATGGACAGCAATAGATGGCTAGGGTGAAGTTGGTGACTTTGATTCAAGCTCTTAGATTGATTAGCTCACAAAGAATGAGAATATCTCTTGAGGAATTAGGGCTCAAAGAGTAAGGGAGAGATTCTTGTGAGATGAGAGAGCTTAGAAATGGAGTTGAATGGCTCTTCTCTTGGATGTGAAAATGTCTCTAATATTAACCTTGGATATCTGGTTTGAAGCAACTCAAACTTATAAAGGAAGAGACAAAACGGTTACAAAATCATGGCATTAAATGCCCAACAGATCTATTTCTGAAGCTGCTTAATCGGTCTAAGAAGGATCACTGACCAATTAGTTTTGCAACTAGTCGGTCGGTGAACCTTCTTGGACTGACTAGATGGTTGACAGAGAAGATGGAGAAATCATGGGTAAGCACTAGTTGGTCTAAGAAGGATCACTGACCGATTAGTTTTGAAACTAGTCCGTCTAAGAAGGATCATTAACCGACTAGATTGACAACTAGTCGGTCGGTGAATCTTCTTGGACCGACTAGATTGAATTTTAATCGATTAACCATCCTTCTTGAACCAACTAACTGGTCAACAGTACAAAGGCTGAATTAACAAGTATGGCTAGTCGGTTCAAGAAGGATTTTCAACCGACTAGATTGTCATCTAGTCGGTTGGTTTTTCTACTTGAACCAACTAAGATTCATATGAAGCCATGAAAAGAAGCGATAAGCAACGGGAAACTTTCTAATGGCTTCTAAGGCAATCCTAGAGAAAAGATATGATAGTTATGAAGATTTCTAGGCAAGTACTACTCAAGGCTTAACATTCTATGATATGAAGCTAGAAGACAATATAAATAACATGACGAACCGTCTTCAAAGCTTCAACATAGAGAATCCGAATCCCTTGACTTCATGAATAACTCCTTGAGCTTCAACGAAGCTCCAGGCACAATGATCACACGTTCTGAGGAAGTCTTGGGACGTCGCTTGAGATGTACAAAGTAATTTGGCGACGATCTCCATAATTCTTCATGGTCTTGAGTCTTTTAGTTGAATGTCTCCAACGTCATATTCTTTGATCCTCAAGGTTTCTTTGACGCTTTTTAATCATTCATTCCTTTGTTCTCTTTGGATTGAATCTCCATTCATTTGTTGATGCCATTGGCTTGAGGTTTGAGGTAGCCTTTGAGTTCTTCAAGCCAATGCTTCACCTTTGTTGATCTACCAAGTCTTCCACTTGAATCAACACGTGTAATCAATTTTGATCTTCTTGAATCTAATTGGTGACTTTTTAGCTAACTGCAAACACATGAGTTAATCAAATTGATTTGTGTTTGATCATCATCAAAATCAAGGGGGAGAGTCCAATACTCAACATTCTCCCCCTTTTTGATGATGACAAACCAAATATAAACAAAACAAATAATTCTGCATTAAATATACTTACTCCCCCTGCTATGATGCCAATCAAGTTAATACCAATAATCAATAGCATCATTTAGCAGTTAATAATGTGTGTATCACATGAGGTTGTGTATATATCGCATGAATGACAAGAAATAATATAAGTACACAATACAAATCATATAGGTGATACACATCATAAACATGAGCATGATTACCAATATATATATATATATATATATATATATATATATATATATATATATATATATATATATATATATATATATATATATATATATATATAATGTAATCAAGATAAACCACGGTAATCACCAATGCTACCCCTGAATCATATACATGAACGATCATAAACAAAGTCTATATGATTCAAGTTATTGTTTAACACTCAACATTTAATAAGCACATCTTTTGTTTATTTCTCTCCCCCTTTGGCATTATCCAAAAGACATGGGGGTATAGAAACAACAAAAGCAAATAATAGAGTGGAAAACTAAAAGGTATATCTAATGTAAACTAGATAAGCTACCAATTTAAAACAAGATATCAAAATAAAGATATCAATTGCAAGAGCAAATATCCAACAACAACTCAACTACCCTCAATTATCACAAGAAGATAAACAATAAGTATATGTGATAAAAGATTACAATAGATACTAATTGTAAAGTGTAGTGTGAGCAGTGTTAGAAAAATTACAATAGCATAATTAGCAGTAGCTACTAGCTATAAATATGATAAAGAATACGGATAACAATGCAAAAATCATGACATCACTTGTGAAAGAAAAACAAGTGATCAAATAGTGTCAAGTACACAAACAAACTCAATTATCACAAAATTTATAACATTAAGCATAATGTGATAGACTGTCCTTGAGCAAGAGCATGACAAATGACATGAACATGATTAAATACATAATGGTGGAATCAAAATCATCACAATGACATAGATCAACAAATAATATCAATAAACTGAGATCTAAGTCAAACATAAAAAATGCAACAAACATGACTATGGAAATGTTTAACCATGTGTACAAAGTTATGTTATGAAATAATAACTCAAAATAAATTCTAAAGGCATGTGCTGAACTCCACAAAGCATCTCCAAAAGTAAGCATACCAAATCTAAGTGAAGTGTGCGATGTGGGCATACACAAATATCTATATCATGCAAAAGTTTTATGCCAAATAGAGATAGAAACATCTTAAAACGTATGGCATACACAATTTTAGCACACTAGTATACTAATTGAAACAATGTTCAAAAGAACCATAGTACTAGCATGCATTCCAGAATAGATACCCACATAATGAGTCAATGATAAGCATGGAATGCCATGAGCATAAGGAAGATAAGCACTATATCACAAGCTCAAAACTAGCATCAAGCAAGAGCATGTAAAGATGATATCCAATATAAATAGTCTAACACAGTGTGCAAAGAAGGCAAATAATGTCAAGATCATGACATCACTTGAGAAGGAAACCAAGTGAACAAATAGAGACATGATCTCATCCTATCTCAATTATCACGAAGGATTCAACATGAGGCATAATGTGACAAAACATCTTTTGAGCAAAGGCATGAAGATAGTCTACGTTCAAAGTCACAAGGTAGGACATAAACGAATAAAGTTATCATGAACATCGCATGCATGCATACCAATTGTGCGAATAGAATAAAAAGCTTGTGTAAGCACAATATAATCGGAGGTAGCATCAAAGAAGTCATAATGCATCAAGATATATTCATGGAAGAATATCTATGACAGAATATACATATCATCAAACACAATATAAAGCTTATATGATCGTGTATAGCACAAGTTATCTCTAACATCTCATAAAATAGCATAAAATATGAGCATGAGATGAGAAATGACATAGTGAGAAATATAGCTTGAAGATCACTAACTAATATGAATGAGTGTTATGTCACTTGTGAAAATATCATACATGAAAGATTTAGCTATAGACATAAAAGATCTCTTGAATAAAATTATAGCTAAACATCAGTCATGAAGTAATTAAAATGATAAGTAACATACATTGATCACTCCAAATCATATCAATACGTCTCATAAAGATAATCATACAAACTATAAGAAAAGTATGAGATGTGTGGTGATACAATGAACAAATATGCATAAAGATCCTAAATCATTAATCTTATTCATGGCACGAAAAAGATATGAACATCAATAAACAACTAACCAATTCATTATATGAATGTTATAGTTACCATGGTACACGAGTCGTAATAAGACATGTATGACATACATGAACAAGGTAGTCACATAAACAAACAATCTTCAAGAGGGTGTGACAAGAATGAGCTAATGAAGAAGTATGCTATATTACACAAATCGAATATAATAAAATACCAATTGTAAACATGGTAGTCAAAACCAATATATTAAAATACCAATTGTACAAAACACATACTTACAACCATTTAGCTCTCCATATATGTGTGCATCTCCAATGCACCATCCTTTCCTTTGAATTGATCCATCATTTGTAAACCAAGGAGTGTGTAGAGTAGGCATCTTGCACAACAATCTGACAATTCAACAATTGGTGGTATCCAAAAACTTTTTGGATCCAATAGGTTAAGTAACAAAATCAAGTAGTCCAATAACCAATCATTTACCAATTGTAAATAACACTCATCAATAGAAATGCATGACATGCATTAATAGGAGTTATTATAATCACGAAAATCATACATATAAGGAATTAACAATTCTCAAACATTAGAAATTAGATACACCTATACTAATAATTCCTATGCATATGATTTAGTCAAGCAACATCATTATGAATACACACATCTTATACAAAAGTGTGTGCTAGAAAGATTCCTCGTTTAATATGCATATGTGCACAAAATAAACATTCACGGCACAACACATATTGAAGGAAGGCAAGAAGAGCAATACCACAAAGAGTGTGCAAGAAAAGCATAAAGTATTAATTTTCATAACCAAATTTCTCTTTCCTTTGGCATATTAACAAGATAGAAAGGTGCAAATTGATAATAAATCACCAAGGGTTAGAGAAATCAACTAATCTATATGCACACACATTATACGAATGAGATGCAATGACATATAGATGAACATAACATCATAGCAATCAAAACATGTCACACTCCCACACAATCATACAAACTATGCAAACTTGGGAGTAGTGGACGAACTCACATATATATATATATATACATGGGTACAAAAAGTAATCATACAAGCATGGTACCCAAGCAATGAAGTGCAATATGAGTGAGTAAGCAAGGTGGAAATCAAATAAAGACTGAGTTTGATTTTTGTATATATAGTCGCGTGAGAATATGTCATTCCTAATATACGATTCTATATGCGTGTTCATATCGTGCCTAGAAACATTCTTAGGAATCTAAAAGATAGTGATTTGGGATTCTTAAGTAGAGGTTGTGTAGTGGCATGAGTAGGAAGTTGGGATGCACGCTTGTGAAGTGGAACATAAATATAAGCGTGTCCCGTGTGTGAAACATGCAAATGAGCATTAATTCTAACATGAAAATTTTAAAGCCACATGTTATAAATAATCCTCGAATAAACATATGAGTAAGGATTATGAATGCACAATGCACATCAGTCAAGAGTTTGACACACGTGAAATACATTTACATGAATGACATACAAGACACCCAATATGCAAACATAGGATATGCATGAGATAGTCTCAAACACAAAGTGACATCTATTTGCATCCAACACACATGTATACCAAATGTACGAATATACTTACTACATTAAGCTCCCCCTACTTTGGTGCATCGCATAAGCACCATCAACTCCATTTGAATGAAAGTCTTTGCAAATCAAGGAGTTGGTAGAGTTGGTATCCCAATGTGGATTGAACCTAGAAAACATAATTTTGGTATCCAAAAACCTTTTTGGATCTTATGGGTTAGGCAACAAATTTAACAAACTAAATTCAAATTATTGTAACCCATATCCTAATGTAATCATACACAATATTAATGAAACATGTAATCATGTTACTAGATAAATATATATAACCATATACATGCATGTACCAAACGTACCAAAAGTAAATATGTATATTAATCCAAAAGCATGACATGCATCACATGCAACAAAACATAAATATGAACCAAAGCATGTGTTGCATAAAAATATTAAATATTTTAGACATGAAAATCATAAACACAATGATTTACTAATAAACATGCAATGGAAATCAAATTCAATATGAATTTACGTTTCTAACAAACATGAGCATCTAAGACCAATATGCAAACAAAAGAATAAACCAATTCCTAACACAAATGCTTTGGTACCCATAAAATGAATATGAACTTATGGTACCAAGCAATGAAGGGTCAACTGAAACTAACCCTTTGGAAACCAAGTCTAAGAGGACCGTGATTTCCCAACATAATCATCATTCAAAATAATATCATTACTATAAGATTGCACATACATATCCTTAGCATGATTACTAGTGTTCTTAGGACCCCAAATAGTATATGATTTGGGTATCCTCTTCCTAGTGGTTGTATGCACAAAAGGTTGATCTCTACGTGGTGCATGTGGCCTAGGAACATGAGATCTAGCAAGAGCATGAGGAAATGTATATGGAACATTGTGTTGTGCTAAAGTATGATGATGGGCATATGGTCCATGGTGTGGTGTTGCATACATACGTGGATGAATATGAGGTGCGTATGCATGAGAATGATCATGAGAATAAGCATGCATATGTGGATGTGATGTGTGATCATAAGCATGTGAAGGTGCATGAGCATGAGTACGTGCATGAGAGTGTCTCAAATGAGTGTTTGCACGTGCTCGTGGGTGTGGAGCATAAAAACTATCATTTGTAGGAATATGAGGAGTGGAGGCATTTCTACGAGTATTGGTGTACATGAATACATGTCCCTTCCTTTGGTATCCACATTTGGTGGGTTTTTTGGCAAAGGAGGGAGGAATAGGAGTGGTGGTTTCCTTAGTAGTAGAACTACACAAGTTGTTATAGACACCACTCGTGGATGCACCAGAGGATGGCCTCACATAATCTATAGTTACTTCATTATAGGAGGTGCGTGCATTGGATGCACTTGCCTTAGAATAACCAAGGCCAACACGATGGTTTGTCGGTAGTTGATTCTTTAGCAAATCATCCAAATTGTCCTTTTCCTTATTGAATCTCTCAACAATGGAGGACATGAGCTCATATTTCTTCGAAATTGAAGAAATAGTGGCATTCAAGGTGGATGCATGTGTGGTGAGCTCGTGCACTTGGGATTTGAGATCCTCATTCTCAATGCACAAGCTAGTGTTTTGAGATTGAAGATTTTCAATCTCAAGATCGTTACTATCTACAATGGAAACACGATCAAGTTGAGATTTGAGGGACTCCACCTCATTTCTCAACATGCCATTTTGAGTAAGCAAACTTGCTTTCTCAATAGCGAGTGTCTCAACAATGGTGTCATTGTTAGAGGTGCTACATGTAGATGTGTTAGTGAGACTAGCAATCTTATTCTTAGCATCACAATATTTATGCATAAGCTTTTGATATTTATCAAATAATTATCTAAGAGCAATTCTAAGATCATCCATTGTTACCTCTTCATCGTCGCTATCACTTCCACTTGAATCACTAGATGTGTCACTAGAGTCACCCATAGTGGCATCCTCTCGTGCCATCAAACCCATGAGTTAATCCATTTCATCATTGGAGGATGAACACTCCGAGGTGGACTCTTCTTGCTCCGCTAGCATGTACCATATTTGATATGCCGTTGTTGCCTTGGACACACGCATAAGAATGGTATAAGATAAATACTCAAGCAAGATATCCATTACCTCTTGATGTTTCTCCACCAATTCTTTTTGCTCATTTGTCCATTCATGTTCGGAAGTGGTAGGTGCACGAAGGGGCTTCTCCACAAGCTTCCAATAATCATCGTCAATGGATTGAATATAAGCCTTCATCTTTACACACCAAATTTGATAGTTGGGTCCAATGAGATATGGTGGAAAAGGACTTTGTGTGATGTTGTTGTTAGTTGCCATAGCTATTACCTCGCTCTGATACCAATTGTAGTGACTCTGTGCTATGAGGAATAAACACTAGAGGGGGGTGAATAGTGTTTTATAGAATTATAAGGAATTTACGCCAAATAAAACCCTAATTAACGAACAAATGCGGAATGAAAGAAGTGATAAACAATGCAAGGAAGAATGCAATGCAAACATGCAATGTACCCTGGTTCGGTGCCACCCAAGTCTCCCCGACTTGTTCCCGGTGCCCTAATCCAGCAACACCCGGATCCTCTCCGGATACTCTAGTAAAACCACTAGAGCTTTCCTTTAGCCCTCTTGCGGAAACCCCACAAGTGCAATCGACCTACAATCGATGTCCGTGTATCCCACAACCCGGGAACACGCAAAGACCATAATCCCACAACTAGGGACTTAGCACACTCTCACAAACCGAGAGCAAAACCTAATCTTGACTCCCACAACTTGGGATCAAGCCAACCCTCTCAACAACTGAGAGTATACAACAATTTATATGTATGTACAATGAAATGTAAAGCTCTTACCACAAAATCCTATGCCTTGAGAAATACTTACCAATTTAGGGCAAGAATGGATTTTGAGGAAGTAGTTAGCACCAAACCCTAGCTCCACCAAGATGGACAGCAATAGATGGCTAGGGTGAAGTTGGTGACTTTGATTCAAGCTCTTAGCTTGAGTAGCTCACAAAGAATGAGAATCTCTCTTGAGGAATTAGGGCTCAAAGAGTAAGGGAGAGATTCTTGTGAGATGAGAGAGCTTAGAAATGGAGTTGAATGGCTCTTCTCTTGGATGTGAAAATGTCTCTAATATCAGCCTTGGATCTCTGGTTTGAAGCAACTCAAACTTATATAGGAAGAGACAAAACGGTCACAGCAATCGTGGCATTAAATGCCCAACGGTCTATTTCTGAAGCTGCTTAATCAGTCTAAGAAGGATCACTGACCGATTACTTTTGCAACTAGTCGGTCGGTGAACCTTCTTGGACCGACTAGATGGTTGACAGAGAAGATGGTGAAATCATGGGTAAGCACTAGTCGGTCTAAGAAGGATCACTGACCGATTAGTTTTGAAACTAGTCGGTCTAAGAAGGATCATCAACCGACTATATTGACAACTAGTCGGTCGGTGAACCTTCTTGGACAGACTAGATAGACTTTTAATCGATTAACCATCCTTCTTGAACCAACTAACTGGTCAACAGTACAAAGGCTGAATTAACAAGTATGGTTAGTCGGTTCAAGAAGGATTTCCAACCGACTAGATCGTCATCTAGTCGGTTGGTTCTTCTACTTAAACCAACTAAGATGCATATGAAGCCATGAAAAGAAGAGATAAGCAACGGGAAACTTTCTAATGGCTTCTAAGGCAATCCTAGAGAAAAGATATGATAGTTATGAAGATTTCTAGGCAAGTACTATTCAAGGCTTAACATTATATGAGATGATGCTAGAAGACAATATAAATAACATGACGAACCGTCTTCAAAGCTTTAACATGGAGAATCCGAATCCCTTGACTTCATGAATAACTCCTTGAGCTTCAACCAAGCTCCAGGCACAACGATCACACGTTCTGAGGAAGTCTTGGGACGTCGCTTGAGATGTACAAAGTAATTTGGCGACGATCTCCATAATTCTTCATGGTCTTGAGTCTTTTAGTTGAATGTCTCCAACGTCATAGTCTTTGATCCTCAAGGTGTCTTTGACGCTTTTGAATCATCCATTCCTTTGTTCTCTTTGGATTGAATCTCCATTCATTTGTTGATGCCATTGGCTTGAAGTTTGAGGTAGCCTTTGAGTTCTTCAAGCCAATGCTTCACCTTTGTGGATCTACCAAGTCCTCCACTTGAACCAACATGTGTAGTCACTTTTGATCTTCTTGAATCTAATTGGTGACGTTTTATCTAACTGCAAACATATGAGTTAATCACAATAATTTGTATTTAATCATCATAAAAATCAAGGTGGAGAGTCAAATACTCAACACGTCAAAGTAGAAAGATTTAACCTCATGATTGAAACGTTTAAAATCAAGAGAAGACCAATGTAATGGAGTTTTACCTGTCGCCAAATAATTGACTATGTCTGCCTACCAATGTAAAGTAGAGACAGCAAAAAGTTGCTTATTGGGGAAGGAATCTCTCAACGGTGTATCTGATGACTCTGTGCCTACCATCAATCAAGAGAGGTGGTCTGCAACATGATTCTCCACTCCCTTCTTGTCTCAGTATCGCGATGGTGAACTTCTGCAAAATAAGAATCAATCGTATAAGTATAGGTTTTGCATCCTTTTCAGATAATAAATATTTGAGTGCAGATTGGTCCGTATATATGACGATAGGCGATCCCAAAATGTAGCTCCTGAACATGTCCAGTGCAAATACCACCGCAAGTAATTTCTTCTCTGTTGTCGTGTAATTTCTTTGAGCATCGTTTATGGTCTTACTTGCGTAGTAAATCACATAAGGAACTTTTTCTTTCTTTTTCCCAAGAATCGCCCCCACTGCGTAATCACTCGCATCGTACATAATCTCGAAAGGAAGAGTCCAATCCGGAACATGCAAAATAGGCGATGAGACAAGTAAGGATTTCAGTTTTTCAAATTAATTTTGATACTCTTATGTCCAAATAAATTCAGTATTTGAAGTTAATAAATTGCAAAGAGGTCGAGAGATAGTGCTGAAATCCTTTATGAAGCGTCTATAAAATCCTGCATGACCCAAGAAGGAACGAATATCTCTGATGCTTTTTGGTGTTAGCAACTTCTCTATAACCTCAACTTTCGCCATATCCACTTGAATACCTGCTTTTGAAATTTAGTGACCAAGTACCAAACCGTCCGTAATCATGAAGTGGCACTTTTCCAATTGAGTAGCAAGTTCTTCTCTTTACACCTGCACAAAACAAGGGCCAAGTTAGATAAATAATTTTCGAAAAAGTGCCACATATATAAAAATCATCCATAAATACTTCCACTATCTTTTCAACCATATCACTAATTATGCTTAACATGCAACATTGAAAGGTAGCAGGTGCATTGCATAATCCAAATGGCATCCTCCTAAATGCGAAATTTCCACAGGGACAATTGAATCTCTTGGTCCTCTAGAGAGATCTCTATTTGATAATAACCTGAGTAGCCATCTATAAAACAATAATATTCATTACCAGCCACTATCTCTAAAATTTGATCAAGGAAAGGCAAAGGACAGTGGTCGTTTCTTGTTTTTGAATTAAACTTCCTATAATCAATACACATTCTCCATCCAGTGGTGGTTCACATAGGTATGAGTTCATTATTTTCAGTTTTAATTACAGTTAAACCAGATTTCTTAGGGACAACTTGAGTTGAACTAACCCACTTGCTATCAGAGATTGAATAAATAATTCCAACATTACATAATTTAAGAACCTCACCCTTTACTACTTCTTTTAACGTCGGATTCAACCGACGTTGCATTTAACGCGTAGGTTTTTGCATCATCCTCAAGATAAATATGATGTGTACAAGTTAAGGGATTTATACTTTTGATGTCTGCAATGGACCATCCAATATCCCCTTTTTGCTCCCTAAGTACATCAAGCAATGAGTGTTCCTGTTCAAGTGTAAGTTTCAAATATATTTCCACTGGGAAGGTCACATCTTTTCCAAGGAAAGCATACTTCAAGTAGTCCGACAATGGCTTCAGCTCAAGCTTTGGATGCTCCACATCAGAGGGTAGTTGTGGTGGCAGTCCAACTGGCAATGGTTCAAATCTTGGTGCCCATGCTTCCCTTGATTTTTCAGGAGTGCCCTGCACCAAGTAAGACTCATTAATATCATCAAAGTAATTAGATTCACATTCATACTCAGCCTCAAAATAGTCTTCAATCAAATTTTCAATAAAACATATCTATTCAACACTTTCAACATCTGTTGGCAACTTACATGATTTAAAGATATTTAATTCAAGCTTCATGTTATCAAACGTTATCTTCAAATGTCCATCCCTACAATTGATTACAACATTGCATGTAGCTAAAAATGGACGTCCCAAAATGACAGGAGTGACGTTACTAGAAGATGGTCCATGTATGTCTAGGACGATGAAATCCACGGGGTAGTAGAACTTGTCCACCTGAACTAAAACATCATCCACGCAACCTCTTGGAACTTTCATTGACCAGTCTGCTAACTGTAGCACCACTGGCGTTGGTTTCAGCTCTTCCAAACCGAGTTGCAAGAAAATAGAGTAAGGCAAAATATTCACACTGGAACCCAAATCAAGTAAAGCATTTCCAACGCTCTTAGTTCCTATAGTGCATGGAATAGTAGGAAAACATGGATCTTTATATTTAGGTGCAGTGTTATGTTAAACTATGGCACTTACCTGTTGCGTGAGAAAAGCTTTCTTTTTCACAGTAAGTGTTTGTTTCACGGTGAATAAGTCCTTTAAAAATTTAGCATATGCAGGCACTTGGCTTATCGCATCAAGCAAAGGAATATTAATTTTTTCTTGTTTGAAGATGACAATAATTTCTGCCTGATACTTATCTCTTTTGAAGGTGGTGCAAGCCTCTGTGGAAATGGAGCTGGAGGTGTATATGGTTCAGGCTCTTTTTCTTTGACCTCCTCTTTTTCTACGCTTTTCTCCTCCTCTTGTAGCTTTCGTGGTACATGGTCATTCTCTTTCTCCTCAGCTATTTGTTCATGGCTAGGTGGTTCTTGCTTTTCTATTTCTCTTCCAACGCAAAAGTAGTTACCGCCTTTCATGGTTTCATGTTGTCACCTGAAAAAGAAGATGGATTTATGTCAGGATTTGCAACAGATTGAGCTGGTAAAGTACCTTTTTCTAAAGATACAACAATTTTAGAAAAGTTTGCGTTAAGCTTCTGAAACTGTTGCTGAAATTGTTGTTGAAGCTGTTATTGCTATTGATACTGCATTTGTATCATTTGTTGAAGTACGGTTGTGATATTAGTGCTTTGCTCCTTCTTCCCTTGATTGCTCGCATGATTTGGATGGTGGTAAGGAGTGGTCGTCTGTTGCACCGGCCGATGTGGTCCCCATCTCAAATTTGGGTGATTCTTCCAAGAAGAGTTGAAAGTGTTCGAATTTACTCCTTGATTTGACACCCAATTTACTTCAGCTTGTGGGTTCCTTATAGTCTCTTTCATAGCAGGGATCGCGGGTCAAACAGACGTGTCATGAGTGGGCTGCTCACAAATGGCACAAAACAGTGGGCTGCTTACAAATGGCACAAAACAGTCCATCTTTAACTGCTTTTGCTGTTCTCAAGTCTAGGCCTTGTAGCCTCTGTGTCAGCAGTGCATCCACCTGTGCTCTTATTGCATCATCTGACTTCAATGAGTGCATGCCTCCTTTAGATGGTGGAAGTGGCTCTGATCTGTCAAACTCTGAAGTAGACTCCCATCACCTCGCATGTTCCGATATGGTTTCAATGTAATCCCATGCCTCCGTACGAATTTTCTGAAAGAATTCGCCATTGCACATAATGTCCATGTATTGCCTAGTTTGCGGTTGTAGGCCATCATAAAAGAACCCAATAGCACGGCCTTTATCGTATCTATGGTGTAGGCAGGAGATCCAAAGGTACTTAAACCTCTCCCATGCTTGGTCATACGTCTCCTCCTCACTCTGTGAAAAGGACTTGGATTTTCGCTTCAAGACATGGGTCCTCTGCAAAGAAACGAATTGTTTAGAAACTCAGTTTGCAATTGTACCCAAGTAGAGATAGATCTAGGTGGCACAGAATTAAACCAATGTTTTTCTTTATCTTTCTGAGAGAATGTAAATAATTTAAGATAAGCGGAATCAGAGCTAATTTTTCCGTCCAACTGTGTCGAGCATACTTCTTCAAAATTTCTGACATGCAAATAAGGATTATAATTTACAATGCCATGGTAAGATGGTAAAAGTTGAATTACACATAGCTTCAGATTAAAATTATGAGCATATTACACCTGGCTTCAGATTAAAATTATGAGCATCCGCAGGTAGAACTATGCATGAATCAGGCACCACCCTAGATGACATATAAATTTTCAATAAAGGTCTTTCTTATGCATGTGGTGTGATATGTGTTTCATCATTATTATTAGCCCTATTTTCTGTTCGTACTAATCTATGTGAAGTAGGAGACATATGCCACATAAACTAGCAGAAAAAGATGTTTTTTTATTTTTTATATTTTTATGCGTTGTTATATAATAGAAAGCAAATAAAAATCCTAAACTAAAAGTTGGAAAGATCTCACCGAATATTTCTTGAGAGAAACTGAAAGTATGGATCACAAATACCGCTGTCCCTGGCAACGGCACCAAAAAATTGACTCGTCTCAAAAGATGTGAGCGCTACTCCCAAGTGTAGGAGATCGATCAAGTAGTAAATATGGAGAGTCAGGTATCGAATCCACAGGACAGTCAACCTATAAACCAAAAGAATCAGTTTTAAGTAAACGATTAATAAAACAATGAAAGCTACCACCTTTCGAAGGTGAGATAATCGTGATGATGGTTTTAAGTAAACGAGAGAGTAATACTAAAACGTGTACGGAGAGTCGATATAGGAAACCAATGAGAGGAGCATGTGTCGGTTGTCATTTCGTTACAGTTTTTGTAATCAATGGTTATCAACGACTTTTCTATAACTCAATGTTTCACCCTGCAAGGGTATGAGAACTTCTAAAAATATAACGATAAACGATCATTCAAAATGCTATAAATAATCACGTAAACTACTAGCTTCATAAAGAGTTTAAATTCATGTGCCCGTAAGGGTCACGACAATGTCCGCAAGGTTCACGCCACGAATAAGTCCCCAAAGATCAGATTTGATCCAAGTACACCAACAAAGAGAATACTTGAATAATACGTGTAGAATCACTACTACATAACCAGCTTTCAGCCACAGACAAATCCGTGGCTGAAAGCCGGATTTCTGTGGCTGACACGTTACGGCCAAGGAAAAAAATTCCGTGGCCGAAAATCCGTTACCGATACCGTAGTCGCTAATACCCCCTTTGCCCACAGACTTTTCTGTGGGCGATAATCTACCACGGGTTAATTCCCACGGATGCCCGTGGCCAATAATCCGAATAATAAACAATATAAACGTATCCGCCATGGACAAATACATGGCGGATACCTAATTAAGGCCACGAAAATGTCCGTGGGTGATATGTATAGGCCACAGATACTGGGCACAAAGCTAACGTAATCAGTGAACACAAACCGTGGGCGAAAACTATCTGCCACGAACTTTTCTGTGGCCTTAAATAGGTATCAGCCACGGATTTGTGTGTGGCCATTACGTATTGGCCACGGATAAAGTGCACGAAACTGCCAATTTCTTACACTATATCCGTGGCCAATACGTAAGGTCCATGGACATATCCGTGGCTATCAGCCACGGATTTGTCCGTGGCTGATAGTGTACACTGTCTTTATAAAAAATAGCAGTATTTTTGTTATATAATATACAATATTTTATAACAAATATGTACCTGTATATACAACAAAATAAAGCAAACAAAAATTAAAAAGGAAATGCAAACATTTCATAATAACAATGTATCAAATAAAATATATTATATGTATATAACCAACGGCCACAGTTTAAAATTATGTTTATGCCAACATTAAAAAATAAAATCCTAACACCCTACAACGCCAACGTTATCGCAGCATCCCCATGACCGCACCATCTCTGTCGATTGCCTCGCCGTTGCCATCATCGAATGCCTCCCTCGTCGCCATTGCCAACAAGCCCGCTATATACCGCCATCACTACCATCGAAATTGCTCCTATGCATGGCCCCCAATCCCTCTCCCCTTGCCATCGCCATCGCCACCCTCAGGTCCTGAAGGACCTTCATCGCCAATCCCGCCCTCGCCATGTTGACCCTACCAAAAAAATATTATGTTAGACTGTAAACGAAATAAAATAAGAAACGAGGATAAAAAGAATCACTTATAAAATTTAAGTTTGACAAGTAACGCTTCAAAATTTGAGTTTGCCCATAAACCAAGTGTGCAATTGAGTGCAATTGTGACCCGGCCGAAAGCGAAGGTCACACGCGTGCTCTGGGCAGATTCTGCCCAGAGCTCTCGGCAGAATCTACCCAGAAAACTGGGCAGAAGTCTGCCCAGTTTACTCCCTCCATTGCTCCATCCCTCCCTACATCCCTTCCTCTCACACTCTCTCAAACCCCAACCCTAGGGTTCAAAACGATCGGAGGAGGAGACGAAACCCTAATCCTAAATTCCTAAAGTTTACGGAAGGAGAAAGAGGAGAGGATTTCATCCACTTCCAAGAGGTAGCACTCCGTACTTGTGAGATGAATTTTAGTTTGGAAATGTTGTAGGAGTTTTACCATTAAGTAGTGTGAAAGTTGGAATTTTTAGTTGAGATTAATGTTAAACCAATAAAATGAAAACTTGCAAATGCATCCAAGAAAATGCAAGTTGACTAATACCCATTTTGTAAACTACTTAGAAATACCCACATTTAGTGCAAGCTTTGTTGTTCCATTATATCACCCCAAAGAGTTAAATGCAATTCCCTCAATGTTGTGTGCTAGTCTACTTAATTTAAATGCTAATAAATTATAGGGAAAACTCCACTCTGTGACTCATTCTAACCTTAACCCTAACCCTAGCCCTAGCCCTAAAGCGTAGCCCATCTTGATATGTATCAATGTGTGTTTTGACTTGGATCCATGTGCCTTATGTGCACGGGTGCTTTCTAGTCATCGATAAATATACGCAGACACAAACACAAAGTGTTATATGTGATATGCTATATGGTTATATGTGATATATATATATATATATATATATAGGTAAATCTTCATGTGAGAACATTTCGCACGGTGCGAAAATGTTTTTATCTTTTTAATGAAATTTTTTTTTTCAAAAATTCTTTTTTCCACCCTCATTATATGTTGTTATACATCCCTCAAAAAATAATGGTTGAGAAATAATGTCATTTGGCCTTCGATCAAGGCATTTCATCAAATTCGCACGTTTTGAGACCGTTAAATTTGTAAGGGGTGGATGGGTGCTCTAATCCCCAACGGGTTCACCCATTATTTTCCCTGGGGTATATAATTGTATGGATTAAACATCAAAAAAAGAATTTTTGAAAAAAAAAATTTCAAAAAAATAAAAAAAAAGTTTTCGCACGGCTTTCGCACGGGTTTTTTCGCACCCAAAGATTGCCCTATATATATATATATATATATATATATATATATATATATATATATATATATATATATATATATAATAAAACATGGATGTTATCATGGGTTACTGGATAAGAGTTTTTGTATAAGAGATGAGAAATTGGGTATATATGAGAGGTTTTTGGATAAGAGAAATTGGATAAGATAAGAGAATTAGGTTAAGACAAGAGAAATTGAAATTGGGAGAAGAGAACTTGGTGACTAGGACAAAAAATCAAGGGTTGAGATTGGATCTTGGTGAAACATTTATGGGGGAAGTTTGTATTTTTGAAATTTAAATTTTTGCAACCTCAAAACGTGGGGGAAACACAATCAGCTGCCCAAAATTTGGGATATCTCTCTCTTTCCTTCCCCCAAAACCCACTAGCTGATCTCGCCAAAACCCACCGAAATCAGCTAACCCCTTCCCCCCAAAATCCGAAGGAACCAGAAGTAAGAACCCGAAGAGAAGTTTCTTAGGAAGAACCCGAAGGAAGAACCCAAATGTGGGGGGAAAATGATCTCGCTCTGGATTTCGAGGGGTTGGCAAACGAAGAACCCGAATGCGAGCCCTAGATCGAGGGTTTCGGTGACGCTTGGGCGTGATCCGATCAAAGTACTTGCAACATCCGATTAAAGTACTCGAGACATCGCTTAGGATGATCAAAGTACCCCATCATTTTCAAGTGTAGAAATCCTGATCTGCATCATATCAGTTTCAAGTTCCACAAATCTAAGCATAAATAAAAACAAAGGTGGAATTTTTTTACTTACTTTCTATCTTTTAGTTCTGCTATGGGATTTGTTTATTCAACTTCATCTTTTGTCCAATATTTTATTTTCTCAGGGAAAAATGGCTTTGTTGGAGTGTTGTGGAACAACGATGGTGATGTATGCAGACAATATTAGGGGCTTGGTGCTTGCACATGAAGTGTTTGAGGGAATACCTCAATGAAAACCATGTTTGATTTTTGGTCAGCAAAAGATTTGTTTTGCTTTGGAATAAAACTGATGATAACCAAGTGTTAAATTATGATATAAGTTTTATTTCTAATAATCTTTACTCTTAACAAATGCTTAATATAGTCTATCGTTGGTATTAATTTTCTTTTAACTTTTCAAATATGATTTCTTCAGGTCAGGTATAACCTTGACCAGGCCAAAACAGTACTGGAGGCTTTGATTATGGTTTTTCAATTATTATTGCTGAGTTTCTTTTTCAACTTAAACCATATTACATATGGGGTTTCTTTAGAAGTTGAACAAACTTTTGTTGAATGGCTTAAAACAAAAGTACTGAATTATATGGTGTTTTTATCCAGCACTACTTATGCTGATATGGTTATTGTCATATTGAACTTATGGCTCAGGCTCACTGAAATGAATGCGCTGAGATTAATGGCCCTTCGAGCGTTATAAATTTAGTATTATGTGGTCTAAGTTTTTCTAGATAGCCAAGTTTGAAGCCAAAGCTCAGCCAAATAAAGGTGATTTTGGAATTACAAAGAAATACTTGCGATGGTCAACACATGATTTGCATGCTAGGCAGCGTGCACTCAGTTTAGATACAAGGCATGTATTGCTGTGATGTGCTGCCACTTACGTCCTCTCCATTTATAATCTATGGAGCAGTTATATATGATATTTTTTCAATCGTAACCACTTCCTGACATTCTGTTCAGATTGTTGGAGGGTTTACTGTCTGAAAAGGACTATTTAAACTTCTCTTCTATGCTAAAGGTTGGTTTGGCATTGAAGCTTTTAAATTTTGAAACCGTTGCTTAAATTTCCTTTTCATTCTGAAGTTTGTTATTTTGAAACCATTGACACTTATGTCATCTTTTATATTTAAAGTTTGTTATTTTAATAATTAAGTATGTATGTTTAAGTTGTTACATGAATGGATTAAATTGGTAACATCACCATACTGAAAGAAATTTTTTGATATTCCTTGCAAAATGGAAATTTCTATTTTCCAATGCAATGCTTTTTGGTGAGACTTTTTTTTCCTAACTAAATGATTGTTTTTGTCTTAGGTTTCAATTGCAAGGACATGCAACCATATATATTCTCTGCTTCAGTAGAGGTAGCATGATATCGAGTTTAGGGAGTCGGCTAATGACTAGAGGCAAAGGTTAATTTTTCTATTTTACCTTATGTGCTAATTTTATCAGCTTTGCCCGCATTACCATATAGAGAGTTGTTTCATTTAATCAGTTAAGTGTGATAAATGAATGGATTAATATTTTACTTGGAGTAGAGAGTGTAGCACTGACTGTTTTTTCTCAGATGTTTGCTTAAGTGTAATATATTTTAAAATTACATTTATTGGAATTCTCTTCTAAAAAATTACCTTTATTGAAGCATTCTTAAAGCGGTTGGATTCTTCTCCTTTAGTCGCTTCCTAAGTGAGTTCGTTAATGACGCTGGACATATGATCTTAAGAAATTACAGTCATTCGACGACATGAAGTTGGTTACTACTATGCAAGTAAGCCAAATAGATATCTCAAAATTCTCATGTCCCAAAATTTTCTTTCATATATCATTCTTCTGTCTCATATATCATTCAAAAAGCATTCAAAATTGAGTGCCTATCGTTTAAAGTTTTCGTGGTTTTGTGAAGTCTGGACTGTAAGTTTGCATAACTTGACTACATTATATGAGACATTTAAATTTTTGAGTATAGGTTATAGTTATAACCCCCTTTGATCTCAGTACAAAAGAAATTTTTTTAATTTAACTTCTTTAAATTCTCAGGTTGTCATATTCATCACACTACATATTATTTTTATCATATGATGACACAATAAAACGATCCATTCGGTTTCATTATCTAAATATTATCAGTTTCAATTTCATATACGCATCCGTATTCTAAGATAAATTTTCTTTGATTTCATAATTTTATTTTTGTTCCACTAAGAATTTCATAACAGAAGAACTACGATTCATTTGCCAGCGTCTATTAATATTCTGGTTAACATTGTGGTTAGAACAGGGGACAAGATCAATACTCTACCCAGGGGACAAGATCAATACAGGTGATATCATAAGGTATATATTGCAATATTACAATAAATACAATTTTAATTCAAAAGGTATATCTTGATAGTAGCTATTTTTCTTTCAAGAATTGTGTAGGCACGCACGCGCATGTGTATTGTATTTTCTGCAGTTAAATGTGTTTTAAATGTCGATGAGAGTGGAGAGATCAGTAAATTTTGGATTGGATTTATAGGACATGCAAATATCTGCTTTATTATCTCCTTAAAACATTGGCATGCTTTTAAAATAGCAGTACTTGTGTTTGTATACTTTTTAAGAGAATTCCATCTTATTTGCAAAGTAAATGCTAACTAGGCATGACACTTGCATGGCCCTTTGAACACCAAAAGGTCCTACAAAGTATGATCCTTTCGGAGCATGCATTTTTGCATTTCGTTCCATGCATTGGGCATTGCAGACAGCATGAAAAAAGTATTTATAGTTTGAAATGTATTGTAAGTGAACAAAAACAAATGAATTTCAATAGAAATGATTTGCATTGCTTGATTTTGCAAATCTTAAATGAAAATCAAATCTTATTCAATGACTGAACTATGAATGGCAGTACACGGCTTTTACACTGGTTCAGTCTGCCTGGCCATCAGGAATGGCATCTTCCCATTTTGAAGGGACCAACTTTGGGAAAGAATGGAGATGATGATTTCTAGAGGATGTTTGGGTTAATTCTTTGTTCAAGAAATCACTGGGTTAATTCTTGAATTGCAGCAATTCATTGGGTTAATTCTTTGTTATGCCATTGTAGTTCAGGATGAATTGCAGCAATTAACAATTAACATATCAATTCACAATGGCATAATTATTGTTAATTGCTGCAGTTCAGGTTAGTTTATAATAATGTTTCTTGCAGCAAGAATCACTGGGTTAATTCTTTGTTAATTCTTTTGATTCTAAACAATGAGGCGTTGAAGAAATATGCAAAGAATTATTGCTGCAATGCCTCATCCTGGCCCCTAAAGGTTGGGTTAATTTGTTTCCTTGGCCAAAGAGCCATGACTTTGTTCCCTTTGCAAATGCTTCCTACAAAAGCTTGACGGTTGAGAAGGCTGTTCATAATTGGGTTCAGTACGAACGAAATGTTTTCAGGTTTCTTGGTGGAGGAACACAGTTTCCACATGGAGCATACAAGTATATCAACCAGTTTAATCAAAATGATGCATATTTAGCCAGGCCCTTATTGGGATCTGTTATTCAAAAATCTTAAACATTGTATGTGACTCAAAGAATCTTAAATTTCAAATACTAAACTAATGTTACAACTCCTGCCCTGATTCAATAGCCAAAGCATCTATATTGAATCTGTTCATGATCGTAATGAGATTACAAATTTTAAAACTTTACATAATGTCAAAGTTATTTGACTTCCCATTAAAATTGAAATGGGATTCAAGTTGGGTGTCTCTGTAATGATTTAAATGACAATAATAATTTGCATGTGTCAATAATAATATGAAACTGTTGGATCTATTATTTAAATGAAGGTTCATAGTTCATTGTGTTGGGAGGATGGTTTTGGAAAAAGAGTATTTGGTGGCTTATTACTTCCAAGTTGAGAGGGAGCGAGTTCTCTCCAAAATGGCTGAGTGAGTCCACACTTTTATGGGTTAAGCAGGTTCATGTTTTCTTAGTTTGAGTGAGAGTCCCTAATTTTTATTCCTTTTTAATTATATCGACCAGCTAACGATGTACAGTTAGAATCGCACTGGACACTGGCTGTGGGGTATGTTGGATCTTTCTTTCTCATTGATTCATTCATTCCACCTATCATTCATTCATTGTAACTGGCACAAGTTATGATTCTAAGAGTTACCTTTATCATGCTTGGCTTTTGTTGTCATATGCTCCAATGTAGCAAGTTCTAACCTGACTTTTGATTCTAAAGTTCGAACTTGACTTGGATTCTTTGTAGCGGCTATAACCCAGAGATTGGGGGCGGGGGTGCGAAAGGCGAAGGATGTTATTTGGGCATTGAGTTTAGACTTCTAAATAAAGATTTATAAAGGATTTCCTATTGTATGTTCTCAATAAATTTTTGAATTTTACTTCCAGAATATTAGACATGCCTACAAAAAGGCTGCATTTTCGTAATGCTGTCCAAAAAATAACAAAGGGATTATTTTGTAATTATCTTGAATGCCTCTGTTGCTCCACCAACTCAAAATTGAATGATGTTTATTGCTATCATATAAGTGAGGTGGAATTATCTTGATGATAAGGTTAATGATCATCACATTAACTACAAATTTTATGAAGATACCATCATATAAGTGAGGTGGAATGGTCTCGTTCATATGAATTATTTGTTAAGAACAATGTGATTAATTTTTAAATCATACCAACAATATAGGAGGGTTTGAAAATGTTATTTTAATCTAAATCATGCTCCAAATTTGTTATCCTATATTTCATCACCATACAGCCTTAAACCAATAATCTGAGGGCAACTACACACACCAGTATCCATGTTTGCCACTGTTATCTGGCTAAACATATCTTACTGCTGCTGTGAATGACTGTAAAGAAGTAGTCATGGTTAATTCGCCCCAAGACTGTGCAATTAAGCTTAAATGGATGACCAGGTTGGCCCTTTTTATTATGGGTTAGACCGAGCCTGATTTCATCATTTACTTAAGAAGTAACAATAATTATGTTGAAGAGGCACCATAAATTAAGACAATAATTAAATGATCTGTATGTGTATTTGCTTATGTTCAGCTGGATGTTAATTTAGCTGAGCTGAATTGTGAGAGCATGGCTACAAACAGTAGCAGCATGAGCTTAGAATAAGCTCGAAATTACTTTGAACTGAGCTACAAGTCCTCAGTTGATCAACTTGAACCACTGACTCCCTAACATATTTCATACAAATGTTATAACATGTGTGCATATCCAAACAGCCTAGGCAGTTGTTCAGTGATTTACATTGAATTTCTCTGATTTTCTTTTGATGTACTGATTTACATTGGAATTTCTCTGATTTTCTTTTGATTTCGAGGCCTCAGTTCTGTGATATTGTAGCCGGTGGGTTCGATGTTGGCGTCGTCTCTGTTCAGATGGATCGAGTGCCTGATGGATCTCGGAGATCTGCATGCCGTCTTCTCAGTTCAGTAGCCTGATTTTGCTGCTTATATTATTTGACCAATGTGAAAATACAAATTATTTGCATTATATCTATGTATTGTGGCTAGAGTTTTGGATGGTGTCATCCCCCAAATTTGCAAAAGAAATAAACTTTAGACCAGTTTATGGAATTTTTGTTATAAAACGGATTTTCTATTGGTCATGTCTTTATTTCATTACTACTAATAGAGACCAGCTTATTTCATTATAAAACTTTAGACCAGTTTATCAAGCTTTTGAAAATTTCATTACTGCTGGTAAACATGGAGGTGAGGAGGACCTGAATGGAAATATGGCTGAGCTTGGTATTTGTCAAAAACAAACATGCTTCCCATTTCTAGGATTTCCTATAATGTTGTCTCAACCAGAGCAACCAATTAAAACAAGGGCAGCTCTTACTTTTCTGTTGTCTGACAAAGGGAACTTCTTCAGAGAATTCCTAGATGAGGTAACCTAATTATACTGTAAAACTTAGCTGGATACGGTGTTGTGTTCAAGAAATTTGCTTAAGTTGTATGCTCCCATCATTGTTTTCTTCTTTTTTTATTTTAGTCACAGGAAACTACACCAATAGATAACTATCTTTAAGGGGGAAAAGATAACTGGTTGGGACGTCCAGAATTAGACAGGTGACGGATTTGTTAGGGCATCCAGAAAGAAGGCCATGCATTTAGTATGGGTCGCCTGGCAGCACAGTGAGTATACCGATGGTATGAGCGAATAAATTTTTCAACTTGATATTTTCATGATTAACATTTAATTTATCATTTGTAAAAGCACCAACATGTGTCCACATATTCAGTCATTCATGTTTGCTTGCTGTTATTTAGACTTTAAAGTCATAGTTTACGTGTGTCAATGCAAACATGCACCTTTATTATATGTTTTGAACTTTGAGTTGCTACTTATAGTTTAATCTTAAATTTGCTTCTCTGATTTTGTTATATGTTATTAATGTTATCAAATTTAGGCTTGCTATACCAGGTCTGGGTGGACTACAAGGATAGTAGTATCATGCCGGTTTACTACCTGGTTATTTTTATTATGTAAAGCACCACAATAGGCAAAATATTTATTATGCAAATGCCCGTCATGGGACCAAAGCCAGCCATGCATAGTCTCTAACTAGCCACCAATATGAGCGACCGTGGATAAAAACTCTACCACCACATGCCCCATTTCCAATAGTATTCTTAAGATGCACTTGCATGTGTCTGCTAGGGGGAGTTAATGGTTGATGCGCCAAAGACTTACTCTATTGTAACCCTCCTTAATTTGACAACAATTTTATTTTTTCCCTTAATATTTATAGTTTTTCTTCCATGTGTAGTATTTATATGATTGTGGTAAAAAGAACAGGAAAAAAGACAGAGTTGATATTTAAACCAGTAATTGGGGGAGTTAATGGTTGATGCACCAAAGACTTACTCTATTGCAACCCTCCTTAATTTGACAACAATTTTATTTTTTAAACGTAATATTTATAGTTTTTCTTCCATGTGTAGTATTTATATAATCGTGGTGAAAAGAACAGGAAAAAAGACAGTCGATATTTAAACCAGTAATTGGTTAATATTTATCAACATGCATGCGCTGATTCATGTATCATTGACTCACACTAATCACCTGTTATGAATATTACACAGAAATGTATCATGATAATGCCCCTTTTTTGTTTCCTAAATGGTCCAGGTTCTCTCCATGTTCATTCTTTGTTGCTTATTATAAGTTTCTTATAGGATTATCTATGTTTGTTGTTTGTGCTTTACTTCTATGCATTGGTGCTTATCAGGTGGTTTCCTATATATCGCATCTACACTATAAGCCATGCATTTCACTAACATGATGCTTCTATCCTAAAAGCTCTAATCTTGGTCAAAATTCTTTTTCTCTTATGAATAATAGGGCTAACTTGATAGATTTATTTGTGTACATAATATTTTTGATAAACATTAAACATGTGGTTACTAAATTGTTTTGAAGATGCATGCCATCACAATATGTTGATAAGCTTAAGATAAGAATATTGAGTTGTTTATTTAGCCTAGAAACCTATAGTGATTAAATGAATGAACCATTTACCTGTGAACTGGGTCAACAATCATGATTCTGCCTCTCACCAAGATAGTTTTCTTTCTAGCTATACTTTTCCTGGAATAGTGACTCAGTGAGATAACTTTATTTTCCAGCTTTTTGCTAATCAAAGTTTTTTAATTTAATCAGATAGCTAAATTTTCAGACAGATGATGTTGTTGTAAGCCCATACTAATTGTTGACTTTTATTAATTATTACGTACAATTCGCAAAAAATATTTTTAAATAATTTATGACTTGCATTTAGTTCCTTCTATTTCAGAAAAGGATGTTATTTATCCCTTATGTAGTTATCATGTTTAAAAGTGTTCCTAATAAAAAAGGAACTAAGGAGTTGGGTTACGATTACTAATTGTATCATCCCACTAGAGGATCCCCGCCAATTAGTGACGGATTCAAGATTTAAATTCAGGAGGGGCACAATTTTTTTAGCTGTAAATAATTTTTGCTTATTTTATTCATTACAAAAGTATAGAAAAAATGAAAATTTTTATTGACTCAAACGCTTCTTTAGACAAGATGGTCATAAATGGCTTACAAATTACAGTTGCACTCGACGGGGTCTCATGTTTTGAAAACGTTGTATAACAACTTCATTGTCGATATTATCAAAAATATCATTCTCAATGTACACAATCAAATTGCATGGTAAATTTAATCACATATTCGAAGGACCTACATGTTAAAGGAGTAAGGAGAAGTCGGTTCATCTAATATACACAAAATCTTAAATGAAATAGGCGCGCAGGAAAAAAATCTAGACAAGATTAAATTGCCCATACACGCAAATAACAGAAACCCCTAGAAATGAAAAAGATCAATTTTTTTGGAACGAGATTAACATAAATTTCCAAAAAAATTAACATTATATAACTATAACGTAAAAAACCAACCAAAAAATACAAAACCTTTAAAAAAATAACGCAAGGTGCAAAATCGGTGAGCATTGGGAATCGAACACAGATTTGCAGGCCCAAGCAAGTAGGTTTCTAACCACTAAGCAAAACTGCATGCATTGGCATGCCTAACAAATTATATATAAAAACAAAACCTGGCAAAATAGAAACCCAGGGAGAAAGATAGGGGCGCTGGGATTCGAACCAAGACTTGCAGCCGTAGCAAGCGCTTTTCTAACCACTGAGCCAACTTGAATGCCTTAGTTTAATCAACGAATTATAAATAAATATGTATTTTTTTCATGGTAGGTTTTTCCAAAGGGTACACATGTAATTTTATTCTATATTTCCAGGGAGGGGGGGCACGTGCCCCCCTGGCCCCCATGTAGATCCGTCCTTGCCGCCAATCATTCTTATCTCCATTATCCTAAGTAGTTTAAAAGAATACATTAGACTTTTGAAAGAGTTAATGAATCTTTTTTTCTTTTTACTTCATATGTGTCTCACTTTAGAAAGTAGGAAGTATCATCTTAAGTCTTCTCCTAGATTTAAATTCATGAATATACTTTTAGGTGGTTCTTTAGACATTAAACTTTATTTCAATGTGCTTTAATTAAATTTTGGGGGGAACAGAATATTGTGCTTTAATTATTGCAGTTTGCATAAAATTATCAGATTCAATATTTTGAGGTGGCATATATTAAATGAACCATGCCTTTAGGTCATTGTTAAATCTGAAGGAAAATAAATTTTGGGAGAACTAAAAATTTTTAGGGGAATCAAAATTTTTGAGAGACCTAAATTCTTTGATAGATCTAAATGTTGGAGAAACTAAAATTGTTGGTGGAATTAAATAAAAACTATTGTGGTTTAAGTATTGATGTTCGTTTAAAATTAGGGGATCCAAAATTTTGAGGGGGCAAATAAAGGAAAAATGCCTACAGATTCTCCATTTTGATAATGAGTTTCTATTTTCACCTAAAGCAAAATAGAGAGAGGATGAATATCTATTAAGCTTGGAAGTTTTTATAATTTCATTGAGCCACGAAAAATCTACTTCATTTATTTTTTTGCAGTCCATAGTTTTATGCTGCTTATGAATGTAGTTATCAATTGTCAAAATATCTAAGTTAATCAGTTTTTTGTAGTGTAATATATAAATGAATAGTGCCTTAGGGCACATGTTAAATTGGGAGAAAACTAAAATTTGGAGGCACTAATGTTTTTGGGGGAAATAAATTTTCTAGGAGAAGCGAATTTTGAGGTAACTAATTTTTTTGAGGGAACTAAATAATAATCATTGTGCTTTAAATTTTGGGGAAACTAACAACGTGAGGGGGGATATCTTAAATGAACCGTGCCCTACGGGCACGGGTATATACTAGTATATATTACAAAATAGGGAGGTTTTTGAATCTTTGTCCCATGTGGCAATGTCACATCGCCACGTGGGACAACCTTCTTAAACCCAAAACCCAAAAAACACAAAACTCCACCCAACCTCCCAAAAACACACCCAAACCCAAACACCCAAAATCACACCCCCAAGCAAAAAAACCAAAAATCCCAAGACACTACACAAACTCAAACCCAGCATTCTCATTTTCACCCGTTTTTACACTCATCGAAACACCCGCCCAAAAAAATTGAAACCTAAAAAACAAAGGGTATCTGCATTTAAAGAGGCGGGCTGAGCTTTTTGGGTGTCCGTTTCAATTAATCCCTCAAGTAGAGGTCTGAATCCATCTGCGCCGAAGGCGCCCGCTAAATGTCTATGGGCTAATTTGTTGTTCTGCGCCGAAGGTGCCTGAACGAATTTATTGTTCCTCGCCGAAGGCAGCCGTGCCTCTAAATTTTTTAACCCTAATTTGTTGTTCTTTTAAATTTTGGCTGTATAAATATTTTTTTGGGGACAAAGATTTTGCGGGGAAAAATCTTGAATGCATCGTGCCCGCGGGCACGGGTTATGGCTAGTGTTTATGTGTGTGTGTGTGTGTGTGTGTGTGTGTGTGTGTGTGTGTGAAAGGTAAGCCAAAGTCTATATTAATACTATACACTAGAATACACGGTGGTAGTCCGTAGGCTACAAGACACAATAGAGGGAGGAGCGGACACAAGCGTCGTCACTCCCTACTATCAGCTTGTACCTAAGCACTAACCACTCAATCAAATCTAAAAGAAAATACACCAGCAGCTCAAGCTACATGCCAGGCCGCACAAAATGACCCATGTCTCAACCGTAGTCCAGTATACCCCAATTGTCCAATGCTTCAGCAGTAGTGTCCATGCAATTAGTAGTATCTTTAGACCACATCGCAATCCTAATGTCAGTCGCGATCTCATCGAATAGAATAGTCTTAGGCCGCCTGGATTTGTCAAATACACACCGGTTTCACTCTCTCCATAAATGCCACACCATAGCCAATAAAATTAATTTAAGAAGCAAGCACAGGATATCATTTTGGCCCAGATTGGGAGGAATGTAATTGCCGAACTCCACCAGGCTGGGTTCATGGGGGCTGGAGATACACAGTTTAAGCTTGGCCCTTCTCAAAATGTAAGCAGAGTATCGGCATTTGAAGAAAACATGATCTATGCTCTCTATGATGCCATCCTCGCATATCATACATTCAGTCGGCGTATTCATACCCCACTTAGCAAGCTTATCTCTCGTAAGAAGTTTACCTTTGAAAGCACGAAGGTGCGTAAGGGACATCTTGGGGATGTAGTTGGTGAACCATATCAGCTTATAAAAAGGAAATACTGCACCTTTGGAACGAATATTATCCCAAGCCTCCTTAAATTTGAATTGTGAACTGGGTTGCCATTCCCAAGAGTCAGATCTTGCCCCCAATTTGATTGGCTTGAGCATTGGTAAAATGCTTTGAATTGCTGGGTCATCAATCCAAGCCACCACATCCCAATAATCGCGCACTCGTTTCCTTTCAGCTCCATTTGGAATCTCAAAAAAGATTTTTAAGAGGCCTGCAGTTTAGCCAGTTGTCGTGCCAGAAGAGGGTCTCGGTGCCATCTCTAACTTTCCTCTTAATAAGCTTCTGAGATAGGGTCCTACAGTGGAGGAGAAACTTCCCGGTACCAGATTGTAGCACCGATCCTTTTGCATCATAGAATGTCACCGCATCCCTATATTTACCTCTCATGTACTCTGACTATAGACTATTAGACTTCAGCAACCGCCAAGTAAGCTTAATCCCGATGCCAGATTCAGATTGGGAAGAAGTCTTAACCCGACCCCCCTTCAGATTTTAGTTTGCATGAATCTTTCCAAGCCCATGTTTATGTAGCCCCCCATATGAAATTTCTTCACAATGAGGTGAGTGCGCGCAGCTTAATAGAAGGAATTCTATAGACTTGTATCCAGAATGATATCATACCGTAGACCACAGTTTTCACTAGCTCAAAACGCCCTGCGATCGATAACAAAGTTAAAGTCCATCCACTCAGCCTCTTCTTGCATTTATCAAGCAATCTGCTATACATATGAATCTTCGGGTATTTTGATGATAGAAGGAGTCCCAGATAAGTGGTAAAGCTATTTGCATGCCTGACTCCTATTTATTCTGTAAGAGCATCAGGGTTTTCGCACCTTTGCTAAACATTGCAGCGCTTTTACCCAAGTTGGTTTCAAGTCCTGTAAAATTTTTGAAGTCCTCCAACAAAATTTTGAGCCCGTTAAAAGATCTGCAGTTTACCCGACAAACAGGAGCAAGTCATCAGCAAATAACAGGTGAGAAATAGATCCAGTGCTTCTCATAGGTTGAATGGACCCTTTAGTGAGATATTTCGCTAGGAGGAGAGAGAAAGCTTCCATGTTTATAACAAATAAATAAGGAGAAAGTGGATCACCTTGCCTGAGTCCTCTTTTCCTTCAAAGTAGCCTATACGAGCCCCGTTAACCATCATCGAGAAAGATGGTGTAGAAATACATTGCTTGATCCAGCTGACGAAGGTTTGCCTAAATCCCATCTGGTGCAAAATAAAATATACAAATTCTCTGTTCACGCTGTCAAAAGCCTTCCTGAGATCATGTTTAAGACATGCTCTTGCCCTCATAGGATTGCTGAAATCTCTGATCTGCTCGTGGGCCAAGAGAGTGCAATCGAAAAGTAGTCTTCCTTTGAGGAATGCTGCTTGGTTGGGGGAGATTAAATCATAAATAACCAGCTTAAGTCTGTTGCATATTATCTTGCTAATAATCTTGTATATGACATTACAGCAAGCAATGGGTCTGTAGCCCCCTATCCCAGAAGCATTAGAACTTTTAGGGACCAGTGTCAAGAAAGTGTGATTCACCTGTCGAAGCAAGGAACCCGATTTGAAGAATGAATGAACTGCTGCTACCATATCATTTCCAATAAGACTCCAATGCTGTTGAAAGAAGAATCCATTGAATCCATCTGGCCCCGGGGCTTTGTTGGGCCCTATCTGAAAAACTGCCTCCTTATTTTCAGCCGGCGTGACCATTCTTTCCATCCAGGTTACTGCCTCGGCTGTAACCTTCCTTTTAAGCACAAGCTTCGGGAATACTTGCCAATAGTGACTTTGATTATAAAGCTCCTCATAATAACTACTTGCTTCTGATTTTAGCTCCTCATAAGAGTTTATCTGAACCCCATTTACGTCCATAAGGTGGCATAGATTATTGTGACAATGTCGGGCACACATGGCATTGTAGAAAAATTTTGTATTCATGTCTCCTAGTTCCAGCCAGTCTTGTTTGCTCTTTTGACGGAGCATTTCCTCTTCCAATGCCAGGAGATTGGCAAGCTTATTAGAGAGATGCTGCTCCCTAGCTTGGAGACTAATATCATTATCAATAGCACATTTGCCCTTGACATCCTCTAATAGAGTGCGGCAGTTTGTAATTTGGTACCTGATTGGTGCAACCTAGCCCAAGAGCGAAGCGCAGATTTAAGCCCACACAATTTTTGTACTAAGCTGAACATCCAAGAACCATTAATAGAGAGCCTCCAATTTGATTCCACAACTTCAGTATAGTCTGGCATATTAACCCAATGGTTGAAATACTTGAAAGGCTTCGGATCAGGATGCACCTGTGAGTGGAGATGAACTACCATAGGAGCATGGTCGCTAGTGTGAAGATCCAGGTATTCAACATAAGAATCCATGAGCTTGTCTATCCAGGCAACATTGGTCAGAATCCGGTCTAGTTGTGCAGCAATGCATCATTTCCTATTCGTCTGTTACACTAACTAAGTCGAGATCCAGTGCTTTTGAGCTCCTGAACTTGACAATCCCTTACACAGTTGCTGAAATCACTAACCATGCAATCATCCACTCTACGCCCTTCGGTTTTATCTTTGGAATATAGAACGCGGTTGAAGTCTCCCCCAATCACCCAAGCCTCATTAGTGATTCCTGTAGCAAATCCCTTCAGATCACTCATAAGTCCCTTCTCTCTACCATGCTATTAGATCCATAAACACCAGTAAGAATGAACTCAACCCCCCAGTGTTGATACATCTTACAGTGATATGTTGAGGGGAGCTAGAAATTAGGCTATGTTGCCAAGCACTAGGATCAAGACCCATCAGTATGCGCCCACCACTATGCATATTGAAGTTGTCAATGGTTTTCCAACTCTTGGGGAGACATGATTTATTAATGATAGATGTGGAATGTAACTTGGTTTCCAGCAACACAACAACGAAAGGCTTAATCTTCTTAAGTCTATCTCTTAGATCCTTACGCCTCACAGCGTTATTCAACCCTCTCGTATTCCAGATAAATAAAGTAATTGATTAGAGATGGAGTTGGAAGGCTGCCTCCCAAAACTACCTTCCTTCAACCTAGTGCTTTTGCGTGGTACTACTGCAACATGGGGTGTAGATGCTTGTTTGTGAGTGTTTGGAGGAGTTTTATTGCGCAATTCATTATGTTTCGCCTCCCAATCTGGATTGTCATATACTGCATTAGTTGGAATAGAGTCAATGTCATTTCCTGGCAGATCTGATAGTAGCGAGGTCGTTGCAATAGAGTTTATAGACACACTCCCAGCAAATATAGATGAATTATTAGCGCCAGCTTGTTGGTTCCCTTGTACTGAATTACTCTCTACCCATCCAGTATCATAAGAGCATTCACCCACCTCAATGTTAGGCGCCCTGGGTTTCGAAACTGTTATAATTGGCCTCTTTGATAATGAGCGCGCAGTAAAAACATTTGGTACGATCCGGTTGTTGGAAGCTGAACCTTTGTATTTTGGTTTCAAAAGATAAATCAACTACAGCAGATGAACTAACCTTTTTAGCCTCCCCAAACAGCTACTATGTGCAACCTTACCCATATTCATGCTCAAAGAATTGGATTCGCTCTCCCCAGAGGCACACTCAGCATTCACTCCCAACTTAGGGGTGCAAGAGTGAATCGGGTTTGCAAAGTTTTCATTAGCTCTAGGGAGAATGGCAGAAACAGGGTGCCTGCTTCCATCCTCTGTCGCAGCCGCTGCAGATTTTCCTGTTACTTAAGATTGTCGCATGACATTAATAGGGCATTGCTTATCCGAGTGTCCAAAACAGTCACAATAACTACATCTTGGTGGCTCGCCTTCATATTTGGCATCAATGGTTAGAGTCGAACCATCATCTAGCTCAATCTCAACAAATTTCGGTAATGGCTTCTTTGCCTCCACCTCAACTAGACATCTTGAGTATGTGATTCTCTCCAATTTAGCTGTAGCACGATCCAAACAAAGAGGAGCTCCAATCACTGAGCTTAGAATTTTAAGGACATCCATATTTAACATATTCAAAGGAATACCATACAACTGTACCCACACAGGCACGGTGGAGAGGATGTCCCGATCGTGACGGATACTTGGGCTCCAGCGTTTGAGGACCACCAAACGCCCATCAAAAATCCACGGACCCCCATGGAGTATTCTTTCACAGTCTTCCCTTGAATCGAACCTACAGTAGAAGAAACCATTCTCTTTACTATAGATTTGGACTCTCTGCCTGGGCTTCCATAGCCTCTCCTGCCAGGCCTGAATCTGCCCATAATACGGGATGTCTCCAAGAACATAACCAACCAAAGTGAATTCACAATATTTAGATCCTTTCTCCAATAGATTACTAGGGATGCGGGCGACACATGACCCGTCATCTCTAATCTTGGGTGGAACATAGGTCATTCCCATAGTTTCTCCATACTTTCATCTGTTAGAGCATACCTCAGACCAAGATAGCTTTGTTGCCAAATGATCAATTTTAATAGACAACGCAGGCCTCACAGGAAAATTGACAGATACCTTCCCTGCATCCAAGCTAAACGGTTTGATATAAGTTATAGTCCTCACCTGCTTGATGGAGCCAAAGTATCCTCTGCCACGAAATCTCTTGCTGTGAGGAGGTTCATGCTTCAAGACCCTAATGGCATGCAGGCCCTTAGACATATGCCCTCTCCTGTACACAGTCTGCCAACCTTCACCATCAATACGGTCAGATCCATTCCCAGAATTCACAAAGTTCCAGCCATGGTCGTCGCCAGTGCCTGAAGGGCCACCACCATCGCCAGAGGAGTCGTTGCCTGGTGCTCTACCTGATGATCCAACGCTCAGTTGTTGACTCGATCCGCCACCTGATGCTCCGCCACCACCAAATGATCCTCCACCACCGCCTGAAGATCCATCTTCGATCTCCGAAGATACCCCTCCCAGCGATCTGTTGCTTCCTCCATGGCCTCCAGAGATGTCATGATCCGCTGCCACCTTCTGATCAGCCCAAATCGCGCCTCTGAAAATCACTCATCTGACACACACACACACACACACACACACACACACACACACACACACACTAGTCATTGCACGTACCCATATGGCACGGTTTATTTAATGGTTGAGTCCCCCCAAACAAATTTCAAGTTACCCCAAATTTCAAGTTTTTCCCTAAAAATTTCAAGTTACCCCCCAAATTTAAGTTTCCCCCAAAATTTAAGTTTCCCGCCAAATAGTTTTGTTTCAAAATTCAAATTTCAAACCGCATACTCATATCAAATAGTTTTCCTCTCAAAATTTAAAAGCATCCCCCTAAAACTTTGTCCTAGTCATTGTCCTAGTCATCAAGCCCTTATCCTAGTCAGAAGCCCCTTTGTCCTAGTCACCTGTCCTAGTAGGACAACATTTAAATTCTTCATCAAATATAGAATATATATATCATATAGATGATATGTGTGTGTGTGTGTGTGGGAGTGAGGGGGTGAGTAAAGATAGATAATGTCATATGTGTGTGTGTGTGTGTGTGTGTGTGTGTGTGTTGACTAGGATCCATTCGGATGGTTAAACATGCGGATAGATCACATGTCTAAACTACCTCCAAACAAAATTTCAACTAATTTGGACATGTTTTGCCCATGCATCAAGTTGTTGCAAATTCAATGTTTTTGAATAGTTATAAAATCGGCTAATTTTGCAACCACTTGATGCATGGGCAAAACATGTCCAAATAAGGTGAAATTTTGTTTGGAGGTATTTTAAACATGTTAGATCAAATCCAATGGACGGATTTACTATTTACATTGTCTAATTTTAAATTCCACTTGGATGGATTCGCATGTTTGATCCATCCGAATGGATCCTAGTCAACCTCTGTGTGTGTGTGTGTGTGTGTGTGTGTGTGTGTGTGTGTGTGTGTGTGTGTGTGTGTGTGTGTGTGTCTTATTCTTAATTAATCCAAACAAATCAAAGTTTGGATATAATTAAGTTGTAGAATGGTATCATACTTGAAGTCCATGGACAGATAAATGAATTCATTCTCAAATAGCGACTATCCTTCAGATGCAGAACTGATGTTCTCCATAGTGCAGTGCTGATCCACCAAAGTAATCAGTAAATCTAGAATACAACAAAAATCTAGATCTAAATTAGATAGACGTGAGTGCATTAAGTAAGATATATTAGTTAAAGACTACACAGAGTTACAAATCAGAACTAGGATTGTTGGGTATGATATTAGTCATGACAGTTGTATGTAGCAAAAAGGTACGGCAATAACTACTGCTACCAACCCCAACCCCCTCAATGTAGAGTAGGATTGCGGCTGTAGGTGCAGTAGCAATAGCCATGGGTCGAAAACATCTAGTAGTTAGAGGATGTGGGTGGGGAGAAGTGGGGTATTTTACCAGTTAGTTTGCAGGATTAAGATTTTTCTTCACCGATCAGTTCGAGCCTCCTCACATGGGCTTTCTCGAAGCGGTGGTTCTAGTTACTAGTGGAACCGTATTGAAGAATGTTCACATGCTGATGGATGCATCAAACATCAAGGTGTTCTCCCTAGGATCCGCCTTCATTGTTTACAACAAAGAGCCTCAACATACGTGCAACTCAGCAGATCTTGAGGAGGTTGGACTGAAGAGATGCGACAAGGTTGTGGCCTTGGAATTAAAGTCGGGTTTTAAAGTTATTGGCCACATACGGTTATTGGACCACATTGTCACTTGCAGTTTGCCAAGGTCACAAAGTAGGGAATGTTTCTTTCTCTACAAAGAAAGAGAAATTAAAAGAAAGAAATCGTCGGTTAGAACACTGTCACTTGAAACACTGTCATCGCATCTGTTATACATATTCAAAGTGATTGTGTTCTCTAATTCATATTTGAAACCATCGGATCTGTCTTCTCTAGTTCTTCCCCATTATACAACATAATCTAATAATGTTAAACAGATCTGTGTTATCTAATTCTTCCCCATTATACACGTTCCAGAAGCTAGGTATACTTGGCGATCTCCTTAACGTGTATAATGGAAGATCGCCAAGTATACCTAGCTTCTGGAACGTGTATAATGGGGAAGAATTAGATAACACAAATCTATTTAACATTAATAGATTATATTGTATAATGGCGAAGAATTAAAGAAGGCAGTTCCGACAGTTTCAAGGAAGAATTAAAGAACATAGTCAGTTTGAATATGTATAACAGGTCAGATGAGAGTGTTTCAAGTGACAGTGTTTCATGTGGCTTGTTTTAACCGATGATTTCTTTCTTTTAATTTCTCTTTATTTGTAGAGAAAGAAATCACTCCCTACTTTGTGACCTTGGCGAATTGCAGGAGACAATGTGGTCCAATAACAGTATATGGTTCCAAGGCCACAACCTCGTCGCATCTCTTCAGTCCAACCTCCTCAAGATTTGCTGAGTTGCACGCAGGTTGAGGCTCTTCGTTTTAAACAATGAAGGCGGATCCTAGGGAGAACACATTAATGTTTGATGTGTCCATCGCCATGTCAACATTCTTCAAGATGGATCCACCAGTAACTAAAACCACCTCTTCAAGGAAGCCCCTGTGAGGAGGCTCGAACTGATCGGTGAAGAAAAAGATTAATCCTGCAAACTAATTGGTAAAATACCACGCCTCTTCCCACCCACATCCTTTAGATATTTTCGACCCATGGCTATTGCTACTGCACCTACAGCCGCAATCCTACTCTACACTGAGGGGGTTGGGTTGGTAGCAGTAGTTGTTGCCGTAGCTTTTTGCTACGTACAACTGTCATGACTACTATCATACCCAACAATCCCAGTTTTGATTTGTAACTATGTGTAGTCTTTAACCAATATATCTTACTTAATACATTCACGTCTATCTAATTTAGATCTAGATTTTTGTTGTATTCTAGATTTACTGATCACTTTGTTGGATTAGCACCGCACTACGGAGAACATCAGTTCTGCATCTGAAGGATAGTCGCTATTTGAGTATGAATTCGTTTATAACCCCATGGACTTCATGTATGATACAAGTCTACCACTTAATTATATCCAAACTTTGATGTGTTTGGAATAATTAAGATTAAGATATATATGACATTATCTATCTTTATTCAACCCCTCCCCCTCCCCCCTACACATATATATCATCTATATGATATCTATTATACATTTGACAGCGATTTTTGAATCCTAGGGCTGACTAGGACAAGCTGACTAGGACAAACTGGTTGATAAAAGACGGCCAGGATTTAATCTTGGATGATGAACGGTTGGGATTAAACTTAGAGATGAAGGGTTTGTATTTTTGAGTCTTTGTGGGTCCCATTTCTTTTCGTGACCTGCAATTTGAATTGGGATAGCAACCGGCTGCTTTTGGGGAAGTGCAAGGGGCTTGTTTTGGGGATATCAACAGCCATTGCCGTTTGATTGCTGAGCTGTTTCCCAAGAGAGCAAGAGTTCTATCTCTTGCCGAAAATTACTTTCAATTTCTCAACAGTCTGTTGTCTCTCTCCCCCCTCCCCCTCTTTCATCACTCACCCCTAAAAACCTCAGACGCAGGCGAAAATCGTCGGGACACAGGTAATCAGATCTCGCAACCTCAGATCTCTCTCTTCTCTCTCTCCCCTCCCCCCTCCTTCATCTTCCAATTTAATCTGCCTCGGATCTGAGTGCCAGGACAGATTTCTTCAGTTCATTCACCCTTTCCCTTAGATTCATTTCCCCCTCTTTCAGATCTGCCGGACTTGCAAATGCCTCCAAGCACTCGCGAAGCATGCCGAGGCTCTCAGAAAGCCGAGCCCTCGCCAGAGTCGAAGCCCTCTTCGGCAGCAGCAGCAGCTCAACGGCTACGGCGTAGCATAAGCCCATGCAGGTCTCGGTGAGCCTCTGAACGGCGGAGATCATCGCCGCGAATCCACCCATCGGCCCGTACATTCGGCTACGGTATAGAAAGCTCGAGAAGATGATCCAAGTGAGAAGGGCCAACAATCTGAACTCCATGAGATTTTGAGAGATGAACGATCCTAGCACCCCATAGATCTTCCCTAGCGCCGTCCCATGAGCCCAAGCACTTGCCGACCTGAAGGTAGAATCTGAAAATTGTCAGATCTCGCAAACTCAGATCTCTCTCTTCTCTCTCTTCTCTCTCTTCCCTCCCCCCTCCTTCATCTTCCAATTTAATCTGCCTCGGATCTGAGTGCCAGGATTTAATCAACTGAAGCACAAGGTGCCTCGGAACTTGGGAGTGGAGGTGGATCCTGACGACGGGTCGAGAGTGCAAGCGGCGGCAATGAGACTGTTCTTTTTCGCTTACCGGTAGCTGATAATGGCTGTCATGGGGAGCTTGGAAGTGAACGGCAACGAAGGATTGGGATTTTCCGCCGTGGAGTCTTCGGATTCTCTGACGCAGATGTTTACGGAACCGCCGCTGCCCAGACGTTTCTCAGAGAGGTGTGGCATCGTGATGGTATAAATTAAAGCAATTGGGAGACTTGCGATGATGAAGCTCACATAGATATAGCTAGCTAGGTAGCATGGTTGATTTTTGAATTACTTTTTGGGATTAATGGTCATATAGCAGAATTCGTTTGTGTACTAATTTGTATCAAGATTCCTTCTTCCTGTATATAGTTAAACAATTGAATATCATTCACATTGCAATTATAGTGTCAATTTAATTTCTTTCAGGGGTCAAATTTATGATTGCCGACTACAGTGTTTATCCCTGCTGCTAAGTCTCAAGGTTAAGTCCAGTGAGAAGCCCGATAACAGTGTTGTATCTTCTCTGCATTGAAAGGTATATGTAGAGAATTTGGTCTCTTGATTGTTTTTGCTTTTTTGTTTGTTAGAATCATTTTCACTGGAATATTTGTTGTGACTATAATTTTTGTTGTGTTCATGAATGGTAGCATTTTTGTGACGCCAATTGCCAATGCATAATAATAACTTCTGTTAGCTTAAATTGTTGCTGATTAACTTTTTCTGTTAGCATTTTTGAGACGGGGCGACTTCGATTCGACCCATCCGACTGCCAGATATCGAATCGAGCAATGGCGAGTTCTAATGTATATTTCTAGATTTATTTGAATTTGATGTTCTCTTCTTCACAAATAGGGTTTGCTCTCATCTCTTCCTCTCATCTCCAGAGCAATGGGTAAAACTCTATTTTTTATAGTCAATTGTTTGAGTTTTGTTGTTTCGATATATCCTTTGGGAATGTATGTGCTGATTGATGCGAGGATCACTGGGGACACAAATTTCCTCCTAAATTTGAATATTATGGTGTAGCAATAGGATAACTGGGGACACAAATTTTTGATTGTCAAGTTATTTAGTTGAAACCCTGGCCATTTTGAGATATAATATGAAGTGTCCTGAGTTTGTAATACTCAACATAGCAAATAGTTTAGCATGTTTATTCATTCATTCATGTAATTGTTTAAAATTCATTTAGTCACATTCTAAATACTTGAGGCTGAAGGATATAGGCTCATCTCACATATTCCCATTTCAATTATTTCTATAAAAAGTTGGCAAATGGATTGGATAAATTTTTTTTTCAACTTTGTTTCTTCCCAGTGATAGGGAGAGTGTGGCAAATGAACATAACGGAATGCCTTCACTCTGTAAAAGAATATGCACCTAAAAACTTCTTTCATGATGATATCTGTCTTTCACTAACAGGCCATGAGGCCGTGCAATGCCAAGCTTCAATCTGTTCATGCAGCATGTAACAATTTGATGAACTCGGCTTCATATTCATATCGATTTATGCGAATACAAATATCAATATTGATGTATGCTCAATATGCAGGACTGAGCCCTGTCCAAAAAAGATGTCACTTTACGTCAGCATTGTATGGAATAAACACGGCAACCCCTGCATATAATCCCAGTTGAATCCCAGTAGAAGGGGGAAGCGGGCGGCTGCCATATATATGGGGTCTTCTCATGTATCGAGTACTACAAATCATATTTCCTCATCTTCTTGACAGTTATGTAGAGAGGGTTGAGTGATTCTAATTATAATTCAAACTGATGTAATGTTCTGGGCATGGTGGCAAGAACATTTTTGGGCAGTAATGTTGGTCAGTAGTTATGCTCAGCCTCTTAGCCTTGGTGGCATGGCACATTTGGACAAAGAGGTCTGATGGATGTAATATTTATAGGCCCGTAAACGCTGCTGTTCCTTAACAAGAGCCCACTCAGTTGCAAACCATAGCCATCATCAATTTTGAGCGATCTGTGTGAGCTGTGAGCAATACTGCACCCGGAAATTATTTGATATACTGATCGAACGGCCTCGCAAGTAGTCTCACGGAAGGGGAAGCAAGCGTGATTTCTCTCGGAGAAGAACTTTTCTATTTGTTGTGCAAGTTCAAACATTGGTGATTTCTCTCAAAGAAGAACTTTTCTATTTGTTGTGCAAGTTCAAACATTGGTGCATTACGAGGAAACTAAAAGCTATATTAAAACCGCATTCACTGTGGATTTACAGTGAATTCATATTGCTCACCATAGAAAACCCATTTGGCTACTGCTATCAGAATTGTAGGTTTAGAGAGTGAGAGGAGAGCTACAGAATGTATTTTTTGATCTGCTGCTATTTTGTGAAATGTCATGAGCCATCAGCCCATCTCTAAAAGAAGAGAAGCTTTGGAATTGTCTGTTATGTTAGAATCAATGTATTAACTTGGCTTGAAAAGTTCTGTTTTTACTACAGATACCTATAATGAGCAGGTTGTGCGTTTAGTGTTATTGAAGTTTGTTGGCTATGAACTCTCCAGAATGTAGTTTACATCTCTTAACCGATATTTTATTGATGTCTTCATATTAAATTTTGAAGAGATTATAATTTATTTGGATTGGTTCTAAATTTTTGTTCGTTTAAATTTTGGATGGGGAATAATTTCTAGGGAGAACAAAAAATTTGAGCGGATATCTTAAATGAACCATGGCCAAGGCGTCCACTGAAGTTGTTTACGCTAATTTGTTGTTCTGCGCCGAAGATGTCCGCGTCGAATTTATTGTTCTGTGTCGAAGGCGTCCTCGCCTGCGTCGAAGGCGCCCGTGCTGCTAAATAATTTTACGCTAATAATTTTTTGGAAATAATTTTTTGGGAAACAAAGATTTCGCGGGGGAAAATAATTTGTTGTTCTACGTCGAATTTGTTATTCCGCACCAAAGCCGCCAGCGCCGAATTTGTTGTTCCGCGCCGAATTTGTTGTTCCACGCCAAACGTGTTCGCGCCAAAATTGTTGTTCCGTGTCGAAGGCGCATTCGTCGAATTTGTTGTTATGCGCCGAATGCGCCCATGCCGAATGCACTCATGACGCTAAATATTTTTACGCTAATTTGTTGTTCCATGCAATTTTGGATGTGGAAATAATTTTTTGGGGAACAAAGATTTTGCGGGTGAAAATCTTAAATGAATCGTGCCCGCGGGCACGGGTTATGACTAGTGTATATATATATATATATATATATATATATATATATATATATATATATATATATATATATATATACACTAGTCATAACCCGTGCCCTAAGGGCACGGCTCATTTAATATATTCCTCAATCAAAATCTTGGATTCCTTAAATTTAAATGAACATCAAAGGTTAAAGCGTGATGATAGTTATTTAGTTCTTCCAAAAAAATTTGTTCTCCCACAATTTAGTATCCCCAAGAGAATTTGGTTTCCCCTACAAAATCTAGTCCCCCCAAACATTAAGTTCCATCCATATTGAACCCATGCCATAAGGGCATGGTTCATTTAAAATATATCTCCTCTCAAAATCTTGGATACTCAAATTTTAAATAAACAACAATAAGTACATCATCATCATTATTATTGTCTAATTTTCCCAAAAGTTATTAGTTCCCAACAAAAATTTACCGAATGCATTGCGATCTCTTCTCTTCTTCTACAAACACCTTACGGTTGACTTGAGTTAGATGGCAGGTCCTAAAATATGGGCTCATCTTTTCATGAAGTCATCTCAACTTGGATGACCGATTCATTTGATTAGTTGATAAATTTGTGAGTACTTTCTTTAAATTGTTTCTTTTTTTGAATTAGTTCAATGTTAAATATGATCCAACTTGAATCGCATCAAATTATATGCTGTGTTAGTTTCAAAGATCCTCCGATCATTTAGGAAATTGTTAATCTGATACAAATTTCACTCCATGTTTGCTGCTAGATGTTCGTTTCTGAACATGGTGTGTATGAATAAGAAATCTGAAAACCATCCATATCTCCTTTGTGGAGAAGTCAAGTGATAAAGAATCAAACAGTTTTTATTATCGGTCTCGTTACGTAATCCAATAATGTTGTTTTCATGTAGACAAATTTAAGATAGATCTTATCAATCTAATTAAGATAGCAAATAGAACATCCACATTTTGTTATGAGCAATGAGACGTGATGAAAAGTAGAATTGCTGGTTGAAGTACGGCTTCATAGCTTTTTTCTGTTCCATGTGCTGGGATGTGACTCTATTCATAGAACACACTTTTGTTTTAGAAGTCAACATATGACTTTGAGAAGTAGAATGTGATAATTTATTATATGTTATATAGGTTATGGCCATAGAATTGTGATCAGATAAATATGTGCCGATTTCTTGTGATCGAATCTCTCACACACAAAGAGAGAGGGGGGAGTGACATAGAAGTGTGCAGATTTTAACATAATTTACAAAAAAAATTTCCTAGCAACATAAACTAAACAAACAAATGTTAATATATAGTTCAAATCCAGCTAAAAGTAAAATATCATTCATGCGAAGAGAGGGGGGAGTGACATAGTAGTGTGCGAAATTTTTGAGGGGCAAGGGCGTGAGTTATCCACTTTATTCATTTGAGAACCACAGAGGGACACTATTGATATTGCTGACCAAGCTTTGCTTAAAGATTTCTTATAGCTATTTTTTCATTGTTGACGATCTGTCTGATTGGTTTTTCTTGCAAATTAACTTTGATCAAGTTTAGTGGACCATGCATATGCAGATGATTTGTGATTTTACAAAGGAATGCACTTGCGATGTTAAGAACCATAGCAAAATGGGTGCATTCATTTTCCAGGTTTGAAAATTCAGAAGGTGGTTTTACCTTCCCCCATCTTTAAATTAATATGATACCATCAGAATTCATATATACATTGCTATTTTCTTGGGAAGCAGTATATTTTTCAGATAATCTAAAACTTCACTCAGAAATTGTCTAACAGTTAACCCATTTGCACCTACTTTTTGTTGTATTGTTTATTTGTGTTACTGTTTTTAATAAAATTTTGTCTATTTCATCATCTAGTTCCACTATATGAATATTTACTCTTTCTGGTGGATGTCATAATATAATCAAGTAAATAAAAGTGTTTATTCATCTCCTTGTTACTGTATTTATATGGGATTTTTCATACTAATTTTAACACAGACATGTGGTTCTAAAAACACTGTATCGAGAAGTTACAGTTGCTATTAATTGGATTCATAGTGTAATTAGGTTCCTATTAATTTTGTTTTGCAACACGTGGGATCTCATTTGGCAGGTTTCTCAAGTAGCATGAGATCGGCAGCACCTGGGAGAGGTGCTTAGGATAAACAATTGATGCCATGCTTCCAGAATACTGCACCTTACAATCGATACAATTCTTCATCAGCTCAAACTGGTCTTACATAGGTAAGCCACATACTTATGAAATGGGATGCTAGTTTTAATGCCTATATGTAGAACAATTTTATTAGAATACTTCAGCATGCCACAGTTTATTTCATAACACTAAGTCATCACAACAATATCTGGGTCAGAAAGACAATCACACATGTATGTGCTTTTGGCATATCCAATATTTTTTAGTTTGCAATTCTTTTCATTTTAAGTTATAAAACTGTAATTAAAAATTTGAACACGGTGAACTTATTTGCAGGCAATGTCATCCCTCCCTCCACCCTGTGCATGGACTATTCATATGCCTGCTCATGGAGTTTTTTACACTGATAATCTGGGAGGTTTTCTTTGTGGTTAACCAACACTATATTAAGTAAGTTATGTACTTGTCGGTAAAGCTTACAATGTTTCTGGCAAGCTTTCCTCTTGTCGACTTTTCTTCATAAGTGGAACATCAAGTTAGAGATATAAATTTAAATTCCCATTGTTAGTTTTCATGGGACCTTCTCAATAAGGAGATGCATGTCACAGATAACCCAGTTTGATTAGAGAATGGTTAATAAATGTGATTCTTGTTGTATAAATAGCCAGGACTAAATTGCATCATCCACACACATAAAAATCGCGAGAATATGCAAGAAAAGAAGGATCCACCCAGACAACTAAGATAAGATCATAGCTGAAGACCAAAAGTTTATGACATACCTCGATAGATCTTTTTGAAACTGCATCCGTTGCCCAGTGTGATACGAACCTAATGAATTATGCATTAATGAATTAATGATACGAATCAATGAACACAGATTTAACACATATCATTCATGATACGAACCTAATGAATTATGAATTAATGAATTAATGATACGAACACATTGAACATAAATTTCTGAATTATGCATGTAGATCAAACCTTGTGTACTCTTTTCAACGTTTTAGTATTTCAAAACATCTCTATTACACGTACCCGCATTTCAATATGTTCCAGTATTAATAGATGTTGGTGTGCATATTGAACACGTATGTTGGTACGTGTAATACATTTCAAAACATGTACCAGTATAAATACTGGTACGTGCATATTGAACACGTATTAATAGATTGAAATCACTGAAACATTTGTATTACACGTGTTAATATGTACCAGCATATTAATACGTGTTAATATGTACCAGCATTTCAAAGCATTCGTATTACATTGACCAGCATTTCAATCGTTGGCGTGCATAATTTCCACATTTTTATTTGGCAATCATATTGAACACAAATTGCTGATTTTTCCCAATACATGTGCCAGCGACATGAACATGATACAAAAAAAGAAACATACATCTTAGCATTTAGTAAAATATACTTTTAATGATTTGATACCTCAAACAAAATGTCAATGTGATGCCTGTGAGCATTTCAAAAAAATAACTTACATTTCATCAAATAAAAAACAGAATGTATGAATCAAAAACAGAATGTATTCATAAAAACACAGAATGTATCAAATCAAAAAAGAAGTTACCTTTGAGCATTTTTACAAACAGTTGGTGTGCATTCCTTTGAGGATGCTAAGCTCAGAGAGCTTGTTTCTCAGCATGGCCCCCCAGAACTGGAATCTGATTGCTGGGAAGATTGAAGGAAGATCGGGTTTGTACATCATCTCTGGTGTCACTGATCCAATCCCTCCAGGAGCTTTAGGAGCAACTGTGGCTACAAAAAGTAAATTTTTCGATACATATTTATACATCACATCCTGATCTGCTATAACCTTAGCTTGGGTATGAACAACCTACAACACAGATAACATGCCATCAAACCGTCGACGCCCACATAAGAAAAACTAAATAACAAATTATTCCTATATCAAGAAATTATCAATTAAATATGAAAGACAACAGCTAAACAAAATAAAAATGTCAAATGTGTTGCCAGTCCCTGGTCTCAATTAATGCAGGAATTGACCATTTATGCCAATATGTCCAGATAAGGAATACATTGACATGATCCAAACAAACTATACAAAGTGGGCTTTGAATTTCTTTCATGCGAAAAACATGCCAAGGGTAGAACTACAAAAATTACAAAGGAAAAAATGAATTAAGCTAAGATAAATCAAAAATAATATTCAGACTCTATTAAAATGTCAAATCAATATGATGGAACTTTAATGACGTCTATTTGAGATGAGTTGATCCATAAAAGTTACCCTTAGAATCTTAGCATAACAAAATACTGCCGAAACAGAAATTTCATGGAATACCTTAAGTACACCCCATACAGAACATCATCCTCACGAACCAAGAAGGAAATGAACCAAATGAATGACATAAGAGGCTTCAAACCATATATTCATCTATTAAATATATATCAAAATCGGATATATAATCATATGTTAAATATATATAAAAATAAGAATGGAGATACCTCGTTCATTTTCCGTGTAGTGATTGTCGTGATTTTCTCAGATTCAATAGGTAGAACAATAGACCATAATTCTTTGGTACCAAAACAGTAGTCATCAGATAAATCAAGGTCACATTTACTCCTATATGTATGCCCTCTAATAACGCCTCACACGGTATCAGCCAAAAACCAATACGCATTTGACATCTCACAAAAAAAATGTTGAGAGATTCTTGAGTTCTTGGGTATAGATGTGCATGAAAGTCAGCATCTACAATAACATGAAGCCTATGTTCTCTTGAGTCAGTAAAGGGCAATGGTATAACATGAACGATGGAATGGGCAAGTCTTTCAGAGCTGTGTTCCTTCCCAGTGTACGAATCAATAACAGAGAAAACACCTGGTGCTTCAGAACTAAGTCCGCATCGCCCAACTACAAGAACAGATGGATCCTCATTCAATGCAGATGGATACAGACAGATTTCTGATCTACGAAGAGAGGGAACTAACAGTGACCACACAACTCGTCCATCTCCAGTGTGCAGTGCCAAAAAATTTCCAGCCTTAGTTAGCACTATAATCAGCTTTCGGAATCCATTATGATCCATCGTCATCTTATTTTTCTCATAATTCTTCAATCTAATCCCTTGTATGGCAGCCAGGTCATCAGGAGTTGCAAGCATGAGAGTGCCTTTGACTTTCAGCAGGTGTCCCTTCCTTGGTATAACACAATAACGACAGTCAAAAAATACTCAAAAGTATAGAAATGTATAAATTAATTAAAAAAGTAATATAATTTGACATAAATAGATGATGAAAGCCATGAAAGCCATGTTCCTGAAGAATGACTATCCAGAAATGCTTGGAAACAATGAAATGCTTGGAGATAAGGTGCCATGAAAGCTATATTCCTGAAGAATGACTATCCAGAAACTAAAATAAGTATAAAATGCAGGTAGATCAAATATGTTGAAAGAACATAGAGAAAATAAGATATGAAAATTAATTGAAATGATAACTATCATATTCCCATGTAAAGTGTTAGGTAAATCATCCAAGCTATTTTACAAATCATTCATCTAACCCAGACAGAAAAATGAAAAGGCAGGCTTTTTTATTGATCTCTGTCCTTACTTGGGTGGTGGGTGTTTTTTTTGAATAGGGAAGAGCGGTAGGCTGAGATGGTTCAACCAACTGGACCCAAGGATCAACAGGACAGCCTTCAGTGAGGAGGAAGAAGAGAGGATGTTGGCTGCTCACATGGCCTACGGGAACAAATGGGCACTTATTGCAGAGTGAGTAGTCCAGCTTTCGGCAGCGGCAAAAACAACATGTGAATGCCTTACCCATCAACCAACTCCCCTGCTTCAAAGCTACACTTGATTGAGCAGCAGAAACATGTGATATTTATTCATCCAGCTTGATTGAGCCAACATCAACAGGAAGGCATGTCATTGGGGAGCCAACATCCCCTCTTTTTTCTCAAAGCAAACATCACGCCATGAGACAAACATTGAGAAATCAAGCTTTTGAATGCAGGAGATTGTGCTACATTTTTGGTGGATGGAGTGAGGGGAGATAGATAGAGAGAGGACATGACTTTGTTTCAATAATTTGTTTTCCCCCCAGTTTTGTTTCCCCCCAAATTTGAGTTTTCATTTGAGTTTTGAGTGTTCCTAACAAAATTTCCCCCCAAAATAAATACACTTGTCCTAGTCAGCAACTTGTGTTTGTCCCCGTCATCATTTCTTTGTCCACGTGGGACAAACCCCTGCCACGTAGGAAAAAATTCAAAATCTTCGTGTTTTATAGAATAGATAGATAGATAGATAGATAGATAGATATATATATATATATATATATATATATATATATATATATATATATATAGTGATCTTCGGTTGCGAAAAAAGGGGTTTTCGCACGGTGCGAAAACATTTTTTTTTTTGTAAATTTTTTTTCAAAATTTCTTTTTTTGATGTTTAATCCATACAAATATATACCCCATGGAAAATAATGGGTGAACCCGTTGGGCATTAGAGCACACATCCACCCGTTACAAATTTAACGGTCTCAAAACGTGCGAATTTGATGAAATGCCTTGATCGAAGGCCAAATGACATTATTTCTCAATGATTATTTTTTGAGGGGGTATAACAACATATAATGAGGGTGGAAAAAAGAATTTTTGAAAAAAAAAATTTCAAAAAAAAAAAACTAAAAACATTTTCGCACGGTGCGAAATGTTCTCATTTGAAAATTTTCCTATATATATATATATATATATATATATATATATATATATATATATATATATATATATATATATATATATATATATATATATATATATATATATAGCCAATAACTGTAAACCATATAGTCTAAACTTTGCATATATTTCAATTTAATCTGAAACCACATTTGCATTGTCCTCATAAGAACTTATATGAGGAGATAAATGAATTCATACTCAGCGACTTATAATCTAAATCCAAATATCACTTCTAACCCTAAAACTTGGTAGGAATGTTCTTTATCATGCTTGTGTTACGAATAATAAACCTAATGACTAAGATGGACGTATACACATACTCACATATAAAAAAAGTGTTACAGGAAATTATTACTTGCACCTCTCTCATGCGCCTGATAACCTCCAACTCTCTGGATTAAGGCCCACCCAGGAACGTAAAAATGCACTTTCCTCCATCAGATTCCTCATATCCTCTCCGACATGTGTCAAGGTCGTCTGAACCTGAGCCACACATAAAGCCACGTTCGGCTGCCTCCTATTTGCCCTTTCGTGCCTACAGGCAATTGGTAAGGCGACACGCTCTATCTTCGGGTCATATGGAATGAACACCAACTGCTTAGGATCAACATGTGGAGGGGCATCTGAGAAGTGGAGGCTGCATGTGATCCGGCCATGTCAGGAGTCTCAATATGTATATCCTCTAGCCCACCTGCATCCATACACAATAAGACAATTGCAAATTCAATTAGTTTAACAAACTGGACTGAACATTTAAAATAAAAATATGCATACATGTACTTGTCAGCAGTGAGGTATATGGGGAAGAGGGTATATGTCCTGCAGTGCCTGAAAATATACAAAGAATGTTATGCAATTAGTTATACAAAAACTTAAAAGGTCCAAATTTAGACACATACTAAAACTACAATAAGCGTACCTGTCCTAGATGGCGGGGGTGCATGTGCTACCGGTGAGACATGTCCTACACCACCTGAAAATGTATGAAGCATTTTACCAATTCATTATACAAAATTTAAATTGTGCGCGTTATACAGTAGTACTACAACATTTGCGTACCTGACCCAGAGGGCGGGGTGGTAAGTGTCGAAAGGATGCTATGACCTGCACTGCCTGAAAATCTACGAAGCATTTTACCATTTAGTTTCCCAACAAATTAAATTGTGCATGTTATACAGCCGTACTTAAACCACACAATATGCGTACCTGACCAATATGACTGGGAGGTCTGGGATGTCCATGTACCAGGTGTAAAAATCGTGTTCCAAACTCTCTTCATCTGCACTTCATAATATTTATTAAAAAAATTGATGCTTACGTGCTGTAAATAATTGCGTAATTGATATGAAATATATGAGATGTGAAACATGGATTAATTCACATTCTTTATTGATTCCAAGCAAAATCATCGCAATGAACATCTTTATACATTTACCTATTTTTTAGCTTATTACTGAAAAAAGTTCAACAATTTGATGTTAATGTTGACGCCCTTTGTGACATAGTCTGAAAGGTAGTTGAAATGACTTTATTTATTGTGTTTCTTCATCTTATGCACTCCGTTGCTACAAAACACGTTCCTATGATCGCCAAATCGGGTATATCCACACGCAACGGTGTGATGCCGATTGTGTATGTTTTAGCATGGCTAGGTTCTCATTAATCTAAAATTAAAATAAATTCTATTTTCCTTGATATCGACAATATAACTAAAATAAATTTTAGACTCAGAGTGTATGTTTTAACATGACTAGGTTTTCATTAATCTAAAATTAATAAACATTCTATTTTTCCCTTGATATCGACAATATAACTAAAATAAATTTTATGACATAGTCATCGTCCAACGAGTATACCTATAATGTAGTGTCGGAGTTGATTTGACTAAGTCCAAGCCACAGTCCTCTTACGAGTATTCTCCTTTTGCAATTCAGATTTTACTAAATTAATTCCATATAGTGATGGACATTGAAATTGCATCGTGATACATTCCCATGGTACACCCTGACCATCACCCTCACCCCTAACCCTAACCCTAACCCAACCCTAGCACCAACCCCAACCCCAACCCCTTTCCCAACCCTAGACCTAACCCCAACCCCAACCCTAACCGAAACCTAACCCTAACCCTTATAACCACAACGCTAACCCTAACCCTTATAACCATAACCCTAAACATTCCCCCAACCCCAATCCGACACGTAACCCTTTACCCTAACCTCAACCCTACCCTCAACCCTACCCTCAACCCTAATCCTACCCATGACTCCAACCCTAACACTAACCGAACCCTAACCCAAACCATATTTTTAAACCCTACCCTAGCCCCAATGCCTAAACTGAAACACTACCTTAAACCCTCACCGAATTAAACCACTTCCCATACCATCAGCCTAGCCCCAACTCCTTCCCTAGACTCAACACAAGCCCAAACCCTAACCCTAACCCAAACCCAAACCCAAACCCTAACACTAACCCTAACACAAACCCAAACCCAAACCCAAACCCAAACCCTGACCCTGACCCTAACCCAAACCCTTACCCTAACCCTAACCCTAACCATAACAATAACCCTAACCCTAACCCTAACTGTATCCCTAACCCTAACCCTAACAATTAACATGTTTCTCGAGGGGGGTCGCCGGTGAGGGATGGGACGGAGGGGGCTCGGGGTCCGGGATTGGGGGAGTTGGAGAGAGGGGTCGGAGGTGGTGTCGGCAACCGTCGTCGCCCCAGCTCCCACTCTCCTCCGTCAGTTCAGAAGGAGGCGAGGGGAGCTAGGGCAATGATGGTGGCTGACGCCCCCTCCGATACCCCCTCTTCCCATTCTAGCAAAATTAGGCCAAAAAGCGTACCTTGCACGGTAGCTGGCATCGGCGTCATCATCGGCTCCTTCGTCTTCGTCGTCGTTGGCTCCTTCGTCGTTGTCGTCGTCGGCTCCTTCGTTCTCTCTCTCTCTCTCTCTCTCTCTCTCTCTCTCTCTCTCTCTCTCTCTCTCTCTCTCGGCCTCGGCGGATGAAAATTGGAAAGTTTTACCCAAATTGGGGGTGCGGGCTCCCCCAATTTGGGTAATTTTTTTACTAGCAACAGAATTTTAGCCACAGACTTATCCATGGCTATTACTATTATTGGCCACGAAAATATCCCTGGCTAATACGTAACAGCCACGACATATTTCTTCACCACTTTTCCATGGCTGATAGTTATCGGCCACGGATAATTCCGTGGCTGAAGGTCAACATGAAGGGTTTTCTGGGACCCTTAGGGCACAAAATCTCTATGACCGTCCTAAGTCGGACGGAACATAGACAGAAATAGCAGCGGAAAATAATCATGTTAATCTAATTAATATTTAACCCTAAGGTCCAAGACCCTAATCCAAGATCTATGCCGACTTGGGATGGGTCTGACCATCCCAAGAAGGATCTAGCCTACTGCGATTAAATTAAACTAATGCTAATAAACACATACCCGAAATATCAACCCCGGGGCAGGCGAGATGTTCAGCACCGTCTTCCGAGCCGCTCCCGTCCCACGCCGAGCCGCTCCTCGAACCACTCCCCGAACCGCTCCTCGAACCGCTCCGCATCCCGAGGCGATCAATCCCGTGTCGCCGAGCCAACCACGCGCTGAAGAAAGATTCATGCGAGTGAAACCTCCGCCTAGATTTCGGATCTGAATCCGAACTCCTTTGCGGCTTTGCTAGAGCCCTCAGGAGCAAGGCAGAAATTTATAGGGAGAGGAGAAATATTAATTTAGCTTAGATCCGAGCGTGCTCCAATATTTACGAGAGCCGCTCAAATCTAGAGCTTGGGACGAGTTATGAGGAAGGGCGAGGGCCTCTATTTATAGAGGCGGCTGACTCTCCCCTTTTCTCCACAACCGAGGTGGGACTATTAATTTGGGATTAATTAAATCAAGTTAGTTTGCCTTTCACAAAGGGCAAACTTCCTCGAATTTTAACTCCCTCACCGTTGAGCTTCAATGTTGGTACAACCTACCAAATCAAAGAGGGTTCAACGATGAACGCGTAGGAAAAAACGGCTCGTCAATCCGAGTCCATTTGACCCTTCAAACAATTGTCCAAAGTTAGCCAAAAGTCATGCTTCTCTTAGAAACGTAGCCATCAAGAAAATCCCAGATTTCAAAAAACCCTAACCAGAAAATTCGGGCTTGGTGGGCCTCCATTTTTGCTGGTTTCAGCCCAACAGTTTGGGCTGACTTGTTTTGGCTATAACTTGTGCATTTGGACTCCGTGTTTGACGCGGTTTGAACCTGCGTTTAGAGCGGGACGATCACGTCATCTAGATAACCTTTTCAACGCATTTATTTAATTAAATATAGTCTTAAACAATTTAAGACACATTTAATCTCTTTTGCATCATATGCAAATTAGTCCCTATCTAGGCTTAAATTTTCATTTGCATCAAATACAAATGATCCGAGGGCATATTCCTCTACATCTCCCACTTGCACTCAGGATCATTTATCCCGAATGCAGTAGATGATTACAAACATCTTTTGCAATACTTTATTCCTTGCATCAAATGCAAATTATTCTCCCTAACTAATTTCTACCTATTACTAGAGGAAGATCGCACTCTGTGTGAGACCCTACAGCCTGACCCTTACAACAGGTTGGGCTCGAAGCCCTATACGGTAGTGACCACGAGCAGTGGTTGCCGTCCCTGCTTCAGGAATCATCATTATGTGGTTGACTCATTGACATGAGTATTGTCGGGACCACCCTGACTGTTTCCGTGATAAATTCCGCAGTTATAGTCTTTTCGTCTAAACTATGTCGTGTAAATCAAGTCTAGGGTATGGTCAAACTGTCAACCCCAATAACTTGACTCCGGTTAGTTTCTATCGATCATTTAGTCAAAAATATTGGACTTCTTCCAACATACTCTGGCCAGAGTTTTTACTAAAGACCGAACTAACCCAACGACGCTAACTCCCATTGACCGGGAGAGACGAATCCTCTCTTGGTCATTACTCTCCTCATACGCTTCAAGTGTCACCCAATCAAAGACCTTTCGACAGGCCTTGCCTCGAAGCTAGGTCAGTTGATCTAAGTAGCACCGTTCACGCATAGGTTTGTCAAAATGACCTCAAGTCAAAAGACCAACTAGCCTATCATCACTCAGAGTCATCATTGACAGATTGGTCAATATAACCATATGATAACTCTGGTGGATCGTTCAGTGAACTCATTCTCTAATGAGTACATGTGTCTCGTCTATTACTTCGTCAAGTCAAGCGATCATGAGATCATCGCCACCGCTAAACGGTGAAGACTAAGACACAATGGTCTATCCGATGTTTCGATATCCTTGTCTCGAAACATCTACGACCACGAACCCTTTTAGACTTATGCTACAGACGGTCAAACATTTCTCCATAATCGAGATACTCATCTCAATACATGTTTGACCTTGCATAAAGTCTCAGGACTTTACCTAAGTTAATATCTAATGTTTACTACATTACAATATAACTTAGATAAATTATTACCAAATAGCTTACTGTTATTTCGAACAAGATGTTTGTGTTATGCACACACAGAGATAGATTGCCTCCAAGGTATCTTCTCTTAACATCTCCCACTTGCACTCAGGCCCATTTATCTCGGTATCTTATACCGTTTTACACATAAGTTTTCCCGACTTCATGTGGTAGAGCCTTCGTGAGTGAATCTGCTAAAACCGTCTACACTACAGACTTAAAGGGTTTCTATGTTCATGTTAGACCAACCATTTGAATCTCATTCAAATAATTCATTTGGTCTTTCGGAATTCATAATATTTTTATTTCCTTGGATCTCATCCAGTTCATCGTACCTTATGATAATAATCTTTAAATTAGTTACTGGTCATTTCAAATGGCTCATTATTATTTCTGATAAAGTATCAAACTCTTTTTGATCACTTTGTCAAAATATATGTTCCATCCCTTTGATGCCTCACATGTAATTTATACGCTCCCACTGACCTTGAAAACTTTCTGGTTAATTCATATAAATTGGTCCGTCTAAATCATATTTAGAAAAACGAACTTTAAGTGAATGCTCCAATTTTCATGGTCAACTTAAGCGTTTACATCGAGTTTGGTCCGAGTAGTTCTGTACACATCTGCTGGCGGAAAACGATTTCATTATAATCCGTTTTATAGGAATTAAGATGAAAACCGTTCTCAACCAATCTGATTGTACTTCACCGTTTCCTTTCTGCTCCTAATCTTTCAACTTAAAGATTTACTTGTAGAAAATGAGGAAACATTTTCCTTGGGCACGTAAACTAAATTCCAAAATTTATTTACGCACACGAACCTATTCTGATTGCATCAAATTTTAAATCGGAGTTACTACTCCGAATTTTCATCCTAGAAGTTGACTAAGCCATTATCAATTATGATGTCTAACTCGACTCTTCGTCTCACGAGATTCGATTAATTATACAACTTCTTAATGATTGATTTTATGAATATCTTATTGATAATGTCCTCACAGAACATTATCAAAACCTAGGCATTACTATCTGGACTTAACCCAGAGGGAGGACTTAACTCAGAGTCACTTGTTATGGATCGCACCAAGTCTAGCTTAGTGTGATTCATACCTTTAACACACGGATGTGTTAACAGACTTGTCTTGAGAGAAAATCACATTTTCTTTTAATTACGCAAGGTTTAATATAGCTAAGTATTTGACCATTCGATCTAATCGAATCAGTTTAAATACTTTTGTCATTTCGTTCTTTATTTTTTCAGACTTGTGTTTCATCAAGAACACCTGTCTTAATAAAATATACGAATAACTTATTTCGGTTAATCTAGACTCGGGTACATCAGTATGTACGAGACTGAGTTCGACAACTCATTCTCCCACTGTCTTACAGACGGATTTTGGCCATTATATCTAAGAGGGTAAGACTCACAAGTGTCCATAGACTTCATAATACGAGAGGTCAGACCTCTCTTTATGTGACTTGTGAAGTTACTCTCTCGATACGGCCTAGTCTACTTTGCCTTATAAGTCTGCTACTATCTTGTGTATTTATATATTAACATTTAATATATATATATATATATATATATATATTATCGCTATACATATTTCTCATTGCTTCAGAAGCAATGTGATGACATTCGTCAAAATGTGTTAACCTTTTGTATAACAATAATTATGAAATCGTGACATCAGAATATGTCACATTTTCATTTCCTCCTACTTATGCCTTTACTAATGATAAATTAAACTATTTTTCTCAATTGACTTTCCGGAGTGCCTTCTTCCTTTTTCTAAATCACATTTAGATATTAAATAACCCAACATAAATAAATAGCTATGCAAGCATCTCATGTATCCAAACGCCTGAGAGTTGCAATCTTGAGTGTAGCTCAAGAAGTTGCTTGTCTCAAGATCTGGTTGGGATACATAGTCTTGCACTGCTCATGCACTCGTATTCGACTCAAACAATTCGATCGAATTCTCGAACTTTGCGGATCAAAATTGTTTGTCCATACAACCTTGAGGGTAGCTCGACAAGTTGTATGGAGAAACATATTTCGAATATCATATATGTTCAAGCTGGCTCATATAGAGACGAGTGACATGTAGCGTGAATTTATTTGTTGGACCCAGAACTTAATGAAATCATATTTCTTAAGTCTGTTCTTTAGAATGTCATTTAATTTGTCAACGAGAATATAGTTTAATTCTATCAATTAGAATTAAACTTGATATTCAATTAATCAACCTATTAGACCAGTTAACTAATTCCATTAAAATATTATAATTTGATACCTTCGGTAAACATAGTCTTGCCCTAATTTAGCATATGTTCAAAATTAAATATAGGTAGAATGGCTTTTATCTATCTATATCCTCCCACTATTTTTACGATCGTTTCAAAGCTTAATAACGAACGATTTAATCAAATTAAAATTATTTAAAATTTAGTGAAAGAGGGATCCAATCATCATGAACCTCACAACCTTGAGGAGACTCAACAAGTTGATTGGTTTCATGATTGGTAGACTAACTCTTAGTCAATCACATCACATGTGACTCCCTATCGTTTTTTACCCACAATCACTTATGATCTTGAGGAGACTCAACAAATCATAATGACTGGTCTAGTCAGACCCTTGATTTCGTGTCCATATTTGACTTAGATCGATGCTTGAGGAGACCCGACGTATCAATTTGGGTCAAGTCTAGACTACATCACATGTATGTTGGAGTTTGTTCCTTAAAGATAAACATGTCATAGCTTGAGGAGACTCAACAACTATAATTGTCTTCTTTGAGTTACCAAGCTCCAAAATCAAGGAGGGATACAGATTAATCTTTAATAAGATTTATAACGCATTGACTAGATATAGTCCAGGGTGTCATACAATCATGATTCGCGACATTGCGGTCCAGCGGAACACAGCCAGGGAATTGACTAAGCCAGGATCACTGCCCCTTGGACTAGGAAGGGTTGATCCAGAACTCTTATCCAAGCACATTGACTGGATCATGGTCCATTGAATGAAGCTTGTCACTTTTATATGTGTGCCATAGACTAAACAGCTTTTATTAACAACTAATTAATCCTATCAACTAGTTGCATCCTTAAATTCAAAATTTTAGGATTTGTTTAATAACTTTTATTAAGTCCTTATCAACTATAAGGTTCACGTGCTATCCTAATCGTTATTAGGATTTTAATAAATTTTATTAACAACACAAAAAGCGAAGTCCTTTAATGAAAATTAATAATAACAATTAGAATTAAGAAACATTAAAGGGACTACCCTAATCAGGAATTAGGTCTTGAAGTGTTGTTAATATTTTATTAAAACATAGCATGTCATTAAAATTTAAGTAATAAATTTTAATCATTTCTTACTGGCTAACCTAAAGGGGTGTCTTGTGTTATCAAATAAGGGACAAGATGAACTAGCCATTAAAATAAAGCTACACTAATTTATCGCATAAAGATAGTGCACTGCTATTTAACAATTAAATAGACTAAGTTTATCGCATAAACAATTTTAGCATGCATACATAAATTTAACATTTAAATTTAAAATATGATTTTAAAATTATTTTATTTTTATCTCATAAAAACTTGTTTTTAAAATCACAAATTTATATGCTACTTTAAAAAATTTATCGCATAAAAATTTTAACCTTTAAAATCAGTTTTAAAATATCTCATAAAATTAAAACATCATTTTAAAAAAACTTTCATGCTTAAAATTTTATCATATAAAATTTTTAGGCACTTTAAACTTATCGCATAAATTTTAAAAGATTTAAAATTAGTTTTAAAAATTATCACATAACTTTTAAAACGTCATTAAAAATTTCCATATTCAAAAATTTATCACATAGATTTTTAAACATCAAAAACATTTTTAAAATTTATCTCATAACTTTAAAAACATTTTTTTAAAAGTATTTAAAAGCATTTCATATGTTTAAAGAAATCACAGGCTAGATGTTACGCAGACCTAAGCTCTGATACCACTGAAGGGTTTTCTGGGACCCTTAGGGCACAAAAACTCTATGACCGTCCTAAGTCGGACGGAACATAGACAGAAATAGCAGCGGAAAATAATAATCTTAATCTAATTAACATTTAACCCTAAGGTCCAAGACCCTAATCCAAGATCTATGCCGACTTGGGATGGGTCTGACCATCCCAAGAAGGATCTAGCCTACTGCGATTAAATTAAACTAATGCTAATAAACACATACCCGGAATCTCAACCCTGGGTCAGGAGAGATGTTCTGCACCGTCTTCCGAGCCGCTCCCGTCCCACGCCGAACCGCTCCTCGAACCGCTCCTCGAACCGCTCCGCATCCCGAGGCGATCAATCCCGTGTCGCCGAGCCAACCACGCGCTGAAGAAAGTTTCACGCGAGTGAAACCTCCGCCTAGATTTCGGATCTGAATCCGAACTCATTTGCGGCTTTGCTAGAGCCCTCAGGAGCAAGGAAGAAATTTATAGGGAGAGGAGAAATATTAATTTAGCTTAGATTCGAGCGTGCTCCAACATTTACGAGAGCCGCTCAAATCTAGAGCTTGGGACGAGTTATGAGGAAGGGGGAGGGCCTCTATTTATAGAGGCGACTGACTCTCCCCTTTTCTCCACAACCGAGGTGGGACTATTAATTTGGTATTAATTAAATCAAGTTAGTTTGCCTTTCACAAAGGGCAAACTTCCTCGAATTTTAACTCCCTCACCGTTGAGCTTCAATGTTGGTACAAACTACCAAATCAAAGAGGGTTCAACGGTGAACGCGTAGGAAAAAACGGCTCGTCAATCCGAGTCCGTTTGACCCTTCAAACAATTGTCCAAAGTTAGCCAAAAGTCATGCTTCTCTTAGAAACGTAGCCGTCAAGAAAATCCCGGGTTTCAAAAAACCCTAACCAGAAAATTCGGGCTTGGTGGGCCTCCATTTTCGCTAGTTTCAGCCCAACAGTTTGGGCTGACTTGTTTTGGCTATAACTTGTGCATTTGGACTCCGTTTTTGACGCGGTTTGAACCTGCGTTTAGAGCGGGACGATCCCGTTATCTAGGTAACATTTTCAAACCATTTATTTAATTAAATATAGGCTTAAACAATTTAATACACATTTAATCTCTTTTGCATCATATGCAAATTAGTCCCTATCTATGCTTAAATTTTCATTTGCATCAAATACAAATGATCCGAGGGCATATTCCTCTACACAACAAACGCCCACGAAAATGTACGTGGGCAATAATCCGTGGACCAATTTTTTTTCCCAGCCACGAAAATTTAGCCATGGACAAATCCGTGGCTGATAGCCTACTCAGCCACGGATTTGTTCGTGGAATTTCCGTGGCTGAAGACCCTTTTTCCACCAGTGAATCTAGCAAAATACGTGATATAACTTGTGAAATAAGGCGAAAAGATGTAGAAACCAAAGATTACAATGCCCTAACTACATCATAACCGACACGCAAGGGTATTAGCACACATGGAGAGAAGAAAACTAAATTTCATTAGCAAATACATGATCAAAAGTTCAAAATACATGCTAAATACATGAAATACAAGGTATAAGTTGAGATTTCTATCACCAAAACTCCTCAAAAAGCCATGGAATTCCTTCTGCAAGAGCCTCTGTTCTCTGTCTCCAAATCCCTAGAAAATCTCACGAAAATACGCGCTCTAGCCCCTCCAATACCCTCAAAATACACTAAAAATAGGTCTGAATACTCTCTGGATTATGGGGGTATTTATAAGGATATAAGGTCAGTTGCAGATGCAAATTTTTTGCTAAAAGCTGCTCTAAAATCCGCCCAAAACTGCATCCGCTGCCAGTGCAAAACTCCACCGTTCGATCACTGCGGGATCGCACTAGGGCTTGACGCATATCCTTCCTTATCAGATCTACGCCTGCATCTGCTCCACTCTCCGTGTTACTCCCGCCTTTACGTCCTAGCCATCCAATTGACATCCAACGCACTGAACGGCACCACGCCGCCCTCCATTTCGAATTCAAGCGGCTTCGTTTGTTGACCGTTGGATCGAAAATTAACGGCCTCAAGGAGGCCATGTCTCCCGCTCTCGTTGATCTCCGAGTCCGCCTCTGGGATGACGCTGGCTGTTGAATCCTTGATCCGACCGTCGGAATGATGTTGCGTCGGTCAAGTGCTTAGCGTCAGATTTGAGCAGAAACCGCTCTGATGGTGCCACGTGGCCCGCCCATAGAGCGGGGTCGACCGTATTTCCGTATTTAAAGCATATTTCTTCCGTATTTCTCAATTTAAATGGTATTCTGCATTCAAAAATTCATAGAAATTAGCACAGATCTCAAAAAAATACAAATAAATAGTCGTTGGAATCATGAGATCGAGATCTTAGCACGAAAAATACAAAAAGGGAAGAAATACTCAGTTTATTACTGTTTTGTGCATAGAATGAGAGTCTACTCTAATAATTAAGGGTATTCTAAATATGTTCGTATTAGAGACCAAATAAGTACCATATATGCAAAAAATGGGGCTAAATGTGGCGCTAAATACGTGATATTTATCATGAATCAATGTTGCGCAAGTATGAAGCTATGCCTTGGATGCAAAAACTTGCGGCCTTCAATAACTACCCCTCAAGTATATTGCGGCCTTGGTGAGGCTATGCAGTTGTCTTGCAATGGAGAAAAAGGAGGTGGATCTCTTGGCAATGACTTATGGCAATGGGAGAGGATGCTGAGGTTTTGGCCTTGGTGTACACAACTTGCGCAATATGCAACGAAGCTATGGAGTTGCGCAAGATGTGGAGGAGGAGCTTGAAGCTTTTGGGAAGGAGGTTGCGGCCTTGGTGCTATGGTAATAGCAATGGACAATGAAGCTTTTAGCCTTGGAGATGAGAGATTGCGCAAGGGGATGTTGGCTATGCAAGTTGCGCAAGGAGGTTAGGAGAGGAGATGAAATGGTGCGGCCTAGCTAGTGTTTCGGCCAAAATTTTCCTTGTAGTTTTGTTGCCCTCTCTCTCTCAATCTCTCTCTTGGAATAAGGGTTTATATATGTGTAACATCTACAAGTGCTAATACAAATATTTTCTTTTTTATATTTAGTGGTAATTCATGCAGTAGCCCAAGTTTTGGCAATGTTTGCATTCATGTCAAACAAGTTTTTTTGCATTGTACCCAAAAGAGGGCATATTTGCAAATTTTGCCTAAAAGTGGGGTTTGATGCAAAGTTTTCCTAAATGGCATGAGTAGTAAATATGATCACAACTTGAAGGGCATTTTTCCAAAAAGGGAAATTTAGAGGATTTTCTTTTGTAAAAAGAAAAGTAAAGGGAAATGGTGATCTTGTAAATTGTGGGTAAATCATTACATGAAGCTTCTGAACCCTTCTCCATTAGTCTGCCTCATTATTTAATCACTTAATTCCCAAAACAAAATTTCAATTTTTTCCTTAACTTCTATACGATCAAATCCAGCTATGAAGCAAAGCCAAAAAGGGAAAGAATAGAAAGAAAGAAAAAGGGAAGAAAAAGAGGAGGAAGGAGGAGAAGGATAAAGCTCAAGACTTTAGGAGGGATCCCTAATCACCATACCTAAGGTTCTAGGTAGGAATCTTAACCCATCTTCGATCTATTTGAGATGTTTTCATATGGTAATTGAGATGTTCTTTGTACAATTATGCATGTTTATGTTTCTGAAATTTCTACAAACTCTGTCCTCCTGTTTAGTTGTGATTTCTATCCAAACTAGACGAAGGAAACTTTTAAAAATAACATGGTAGCGTAGTTCATAAAATTCTATCCCATAATCTTATAAAATATGACATATATTCAGTTCAAGAATTAGGAGAATAATGGTTTTCTTTACAGCATGTCAGATTTCACCCCCTCAGGACACCATTAAGTAAAACATCCCCATCTCCCTGCTCAGTTAATCGAATTAGGTGTTCTTGGTCTCATTCTAAAAGTTAATTCGTAGCTCTACAACTTTACTATTTAAAATTTTATCCAAATCTGCCCGTAGCTATGTGTAATTTGCAGGTGTAGTTGCTGCACTTTCAGTATCAATTTTTAGAACTGCTATTTGTTGGTAAAACTGACACCATAAATCAGATACTGCACATGATTTTCTGAATTTGGTGGGTGTATGTAAAACTGCAATATCTACAACTTTGTATTTGACACTTTGTTAAAATTCTTAATGCAACTTCATGCAATTAGCCCTGTTTATGGACTGAATGTTATTTCCAGCACTTCAGCATATGTTATGGCTTTTGAGTTATGATGCCACTAATTCTGGCTTTTGAGTTATGATGCCACTAATTCTTGTAAAATCAAAAATTATTTAAATTAAATCCTAGGTGTCCCCTTCCACTTTTGAGGTGGGGAGCACTCTAGGGAGGGGTGGGGAAAACCAAAGTATTGGGTTGGCATAAAGGACTGGACTGGATATGTTGGTTTGTGTTGGGTACACTCGCCCTCCTTTTGGGCTACCGGGGCAGGGAATGGGCGAAAGTGTTACCGTAGGCTCCTGACGGGCTAGCACGGTGGGGAGTCCTAGTTCTTACCACCCGTCTTATTGGATGAGGTTCCAATCCCTTATGCCGCACTCAATGGCTAGGTTTCCACCAATGGATACTTAAATAAATAAAATTTCAATAATTGCCACTTTCAGTGTTTGTTCATTGCCATGTTTATTGACTGTAGTGTTGAACTATAAACCCTTAGATAGAGCCCGGGTGCGGTTGAGTTTCCTACTGGGCACGTTGTGACGTGTCCCTCTTACTCCACAGGTACAGGTTCAGAGACGGTGGGTCCTCAGCCTCAGCAGAGACGTCAAGAGGGTGACACTTCCCAGTCTGGGTCATAGAGTTGCTATGCTATGAGTGGTTGTCTTGGGTTTTTGGGTCATGGGGGTGAGTGAGAGGAGCTGTAGTTACTTTTGTACCCCCTCAGTTTTTGCACCACTGGGTGACTGCTATTATACTTTCTGGGTTGTACAGTTTTTGTGATGATGACGCGATGGTGAGACTAGTAGACACACTTCAGTGGCTGACTTTATACGCTCCCGATGTTTGTCTGTCGCCACTTAGCTGTACTTATTCTGTTGTGTAGGAGCACTTATATTTTTGTACTTCTCTACAGTATGTTGTTGTTTTAGTCCATGTTGTTCTAGCTGTTGTAGTGCCTTGCGTATTTTTCCTGGCAGCACATTCATGCTTGGTACACTGTACCACGGCCCGTCACCTCTGTCTTCTGTATTTTGGGAGATGGGACGTGACAGGTTTTGCGGTAACCGATGCATGTCAGCGCACACTGCGATATGCATAAGGACGACATGTACTATGCTCCAATACTTCAGTTGTGGTACTAATTCAATCTGTTCTGTTTTTCTTTCGTATTTGGAGTCCAGAAATGGGACGTCAGGTGGGAACGAGACGTCTGGATGGTCTGGAGGGACCAGGACTTTTGGTGGTGGACCGACCTCGGGAGACATGACCGTGGAGTCAGCTTTGCTGGTAAAGGTCTTGATGGGGATCATGAAGCACTTACAGTAGCAAAAGGATAGGCTGGCTGGAATGGCGGCACCTGCACCTAAGGCACCGAGCTATAAACAGTTCTAGGATTTGCGTCCAGTATACTTTTCGGGCACGGAGAGCAGTCTGGAGGTTGATGAGTGGCTGAGACACACAAAGGATGACCTGACCATGTCCGGTATTGCACAAGAGGGATGGGTGGAGATCGCCAAGCGACGGCTAACACACCAGGCCAGGGATTGGTGGGATGCTCAGGAGTGGCACATGACCAGGGTGATGGAGTAGAACACCTTTAAGGAGCGGTTTGAGGCCAAGTTCCTCCCGGAGGCGGCGAGGGATAAGTTGAGGCAGCAGTTCAAGCACCTGACTCAGGGCCGTAGGTCGGTGGATGAGTATGACGCAGAGTTCACCCTACTTAGTATGTACGTCCTTGAGTTAGTAGAGACAGATGCCACCTGAGCTAGATGCTTCTGCATGTGACTAGATCTGGAGGTTAGGGGAGCTATGGCTACACAGGAGCTGACGATACATGAGGCCGTACTGAGTGCAGCTAGACGGTACGATGCATACTTGAGGAGTTTGGGAAAGCTACTAACCAGTGACCGACGACCAGTTGTGCCACAGAGGACTGCCCCTAGGTCGATCCAGCTTGTAACCTTCAAGCGGCTGGGAGTTCTACTAGAATCACTAAAGAGGACTTCTTGTTGGAAGCGCAGGAAGCCGGGACATTTGGCGAGAGACTACATGGTCATGGATAGACAGTGCTACACATGCGGAGAATTCAGACACATCAGCAGCTTTTGCCCTTGTCGGAGCCAACCTCCCATAGCACCAGTGGCTGCCAGACCACCTCAACAGAGGGCTCTTCCTCCAGCACCGCAACGACTGGCCCTTCCAACACCACCGGGGTCGAGACCTACTGCTACGAGGGGACCTCCTATGCGTCCTCCATAGCGGGGCTTTCAGAGGGCGTCTCCTGCTCCCTAGAGACATCAGTAGTTCCTGATGACTGTAGTTGAGGCCGAGCGTTTACGCCAGGTGGTATCTGGTATAATCCTGAATCTTGCTTTAAAATACATGGTTCCATTTCCAGCTGTTTGTTAGATAGTTAGATATTTTCTTTGTGCCTTCCTGCTATAGGTATTGTTAGAGTAGCTTCCCATCCCACCTTGTCCTTATTTGATTCTGGAGAGTCCCAATGCTTTTTGTCTAAATGATTCGTGACTAAGCACTCTATAATAATTGACTCATTTACTGCTAGTTGGAATGTTCACACGAGAAATGAGATTATTTGTAGTTCTTCTGGGTTACGTAATTGTCCGGTTGAGAAAGAGGGGCGGGAGTTGTATACATATTTCCTGGTAATTAAATTACCTGATTATGAGGCTGTGTTCGGAATGGATTGGTTATGGATGTTTTATGCTACTATAGACTGTAGACTAAGGAAGGTAGTCTTCCAGATCCCCGACCACCTGGAGTTCGAGTTTCGTGGCGCTAACAAAACGCTTGAACTTTTGAAGTTTAAGGCATCATCTCTAGAGATGACGATGGAAGCGGAGCTGACCTTGCCAAAGGTTGTTCAGGAATTTCCAGATGTATTCCGAGACGATATCTTCGGACTTTCCCCAGATAGGTCTCTAAAAATGACCATTGACCTAATACCAGGAATTCAACCATTTATAAAAGCTCCTTATCGTATGGCTCCACCTGAGTTGGTTGAGCTTTGCAATCAGTGAACTGATCTATCTGATAAATGACTGATACGTCCGAGCGTGCCTCCATGGGGAGCACCTGTGTTGTTGGTGGACAAGAAGAATGGGACCCTGAGGATGTGCTTTGACTATAGAGATTTTAATAAAGTGACTGTAAAAGATAAGTACCCTCTCCCTCGGATTGATGATATTTTTGATCAATTTGGTGGATCTCAAGTGTATTCGAAGCAACTTAGGAGTGGGTATCATCAGGTGAAGGTTCGGTGATCAGATGTTCCGAAAACTGTATTTCGAACTCGGTATGGGCACTATTAATTCTTGGTGATGCCATTTGGAGTGACTGATGCCCCTATCGACCTTTATATGTTTGATGAATCATGTTTTCTTTGACTATCTGGATAAGTTTTTGGTGGTCTTCATCGATGATATTCTGGTGTACTCAAAGGATGAAGACGAGCATGCCAAACATTTACGAATTATGTTGACGACTCTTAGATAGCATCTGCTATATGGTAAGTTCAGCAAAGGCCAATTTTGGTTAACCAAAGTCGCTTTTCTTGGGCACATCATTTCTGGGAAGGAGTGTCTGTTGACTCGGAGAAGGTCGCTGCAGTGGAGAAGTGGCACGTTCCTCGAACAGTCATAGAGATTAGGAGTTTCTTAGGATTGGCTGGCTACTATCAGAAGTTCATAAAGGACTTCTCTAAGATCACCTCGCCTCTGACACATTTGACTAAGAAGGATGTCTGCTACATTTTGCTGGAGGACTGTCAGCGTGAATTTGATGAATTACAGCATCGGCTGACTACTGCTCTTGTCTTGACAATTCTAGACCGATCAGGTGGATTTGAGATCTTTTGCGATGCATCAGGCAAAGGGCTAGTCTGCATATTTCATCAGCATGGACAGGTCGTAGCTTATACTTCTAAATTGTTGAAAGTGCATAAACAGAATTATCCCACTCATGACGTAGAGCTGGCTGTAGTGATATTCTCTCTGAAGCTGTAGAGACATTTCTTGTTGAGCGAACATGTAAAGATCTACACCAATCATAAGTGTTTGAAATATGTTTTCACCCAAAAGACTCAACACGAGGCAACGATGGTGGCTTGAGTTTATGGCAGAGAATGATATAGACCTACAACATCATCCTGGGAAGGTTAATGTAGTACCTGACACTCTTAGTCGACTTCCGGCAGTAATGAGGTTAACTATTCAACCACAACTTCGTTGGGCTCTGTGGCAGATGGAGGTCGACGTGATACTCCCGGGAGAGAAGGCAGTTATGTTAGGCCTGCAGATTTGATCAGACCTGGTGGATCGGATCAAGGTTGCATAGTTAGAGGAGTAAAGCTGAAACGGATCCAAGAACAGGTGGAGGGAGGACTTCGAACTGGCTTTTGGGTTCATGAGGATGGATCTCTGAGATTTTGAAACCGGTTTTGTGTGTCAAGTGGCGACATCCAAGAAGAATTGCTGAAAGAAGCACACAATTCCCCTTATTCTATCCATCCTGGAGGAACAAAGATGTACATGGATCTGCGGCAGTATTACTAGTGGCATGGGATGAAAGGAATTTAGCAAAAAGGGTGGCTTCATGTTTGGTCTGCCAGCAGGTGAAGGCGGAAGACCAAAGGACTGCAGGTTTATTGCAACCTCTTCACATACCAGAATGGAAGTGGCAGCATGTAACCATGGATTGCTTAACTGGCCTGTCTCAGACCCCAAAAGAGAATGATGCAATTTGGGTAGTCGTTGATCGATTGACAAAATCAACGCATTTTATTCCATTTTGAGTTGGTCAGTCCAAAGAGGTTTTGGCCAGGAAATATATGGAAGAGATCGTTAGACTACACGAGGTTCCTGTAAGTATTGTATTAGATCGGGACACCAGATTCACCTCTCATTTCTAGAGAAGTCTACAAGCTAGTTTGGGGACCCACCTGAATTTCAGTACTGCTTATCATCCCCAGACAGATGGACAGTCTGAGCACACTATCCAGATCTTGGAATATATGCTAAGGGCCTGCATGTTGGATTTTAAAGGATACTGGGAAGATCATCTACAACAAGTAGAATTTGCATTTAATAATAATTATCAGGCATGCATTGGCATGGCTCCATTCGCATCTCTATATGGAAGGAACTGTCGATCTCCCTTGTGCTAGGACGATGTTGGAGATAGTGAATTATTGGGACCTGAGTTAGTAGCTGCTACGACTGATGTAGTACAGACGGTTAGAGAGAATCTTCGCATTGCACAAGACCGATATAAGCACTAGGCTGATACAAAACGACGTCCCTTGGAGTTTTCGCCAGGTGACTGTGTTTCTGAAGATCTTACCGATCTGTGGTACTATCCGATTTGGAAAACATGGGAAGTTGAGCCCGAGGTACATTGGCCGTTTTGAAGTTTCAGCTCAGATTGGTGAAATTGCATATCGATTCGCACTGCCACCGCATCTTGAGAGTATATACAATGTGTTCCATGTGTCACAACTCAAAGGATATATAGGGATTCCAGTCACGTCATGGACTATTCGGAGATAGAAGTGCGTCCAGATCTGACTTATGAGCTGCGGCCAGTGCCCATTCTCGATCAAAGACAAAAAATGCTAAGGAAAAAGGCCATCAACTTGGCGAGGGTCATGTGGCAACAAGAGTCTCATGGAGAATCGACTTGGGAGCAAGAGGATGAGTTGCAGGAGAAATATCCTCATCTGTTTGTATGAAGACCCATGTATCTTTGAAATTCCCAGCTGTTTGTTTGCATTTGTGTGTAGATATGTCCCTCCTTTCTTTTGAATTCCGAGGATGGAATTTGTTTTAAGGAGGGTAGGATGTAACATCTACAAGTGCTAATACAAATATTTTCTTTTTTATATTTAGTGTTAATTCATGCATTAGCCCAAGTTTTGGCAATGTTTGCATTCATGTCTACCAAGTTTTTTTGCATTGTACCCAAAAGAGGGCATATTTGCAAATTTTGCCTTAAAGATGGTTTTGGGGCAAAGTTTTCCTAAATGGCATGAGTAGTAAATATGATAACAACTTGAAAGGCATTTTTCCAAAAAGGGAAAGTGAGAGGATTTTCTTTTTAAAAAAGAAAAGAAAAGGGAAATGGCAATCTTGTAAATTGTGGGTAAATCATTACAAGAAGCTTCTAAACCATTCTCCATTAGTCTACCTCATTCTTTAATCTCTTAATTCCAAAAACAAAATTTCATTTTTTTCCTTAACTCCTATATGGCCAAATCCAGCTAGGAAGCAAAGCCAAAAAAGGGAAATAATAGAAAGAAAGAAAAAGGGAAGAAAAGGGAGAGGAAGGAGGAGAAGGATCAAGTTCAAGACTTAAGGAGGGATCCCTAATCACCATACTTAAGGTTCTAGGTAGGAATCTAACCCATCTGGGATCTATTTGAGATGTTTTCATGTGGTAATTAAGATGTTCTTTGTGCAATTATGCATGTTTATATTTCTGAAATTTCTACAGAATCTGTCCTCCTGTTTAGTTGTTATTTCAGTCTAAATTAGATGAAGGAAAACTCATAAAGAAATATGGTGGTGTAGTTCACGAATTCTACCCCGTAATCTTATAAAATATGACATATGTTCAGTTCAAGAATTTGGAGAAAAATGGGTTTCGTTGCAGCATGTCAGATTTCACCCCCTCAGGACACCATTAAGTAAAACACCCCATCTCCCTGCTCAGTTAAAGGAATTATGTGTTCTTGGTCTCATTCTGAAAGTTACTTCGTAGCTCTACAACTTTGCTATTGAAAATTTTATCCAGATCTGCCCGTAGCTATGGGTAATTTGCAGTTGTAGTTGCTGCACTTTCAGTATCAACTTTTAGAACTGATATTTGTTGGTAAAACTGACACCATAAATCGGATACTGCACATGATTTTCTGAATTTGGTGGGTGTATGTAAAACTGCCATATGTACAACTTTGTAGTTGACACTTTGTTCAAATTCTTACTGCAACTTCATGCAATTAGCCCTGTTTGTGGACTGAATGTTATTTCCATCACTTCAGTATATGTTATGGCTTTTGAGTTATGATGCCACTAATTCTTGTAAAATAGAAAATTATTTAAATTATAGCCTAGGTGTCTCCTTCCACTTTTAAGGTAGGGAGCACTCTAGGGAGGGGTGGGGAAAACCAAGGTATTGGGTTGGCATAAAGGACTGGACTGGATATGTTGGTTTGTGTTGGTTTGTGTTTGGTACACTCGCACTCCTATCGGGCTACTGGGGCAGGGATTGGGCGGAAGTGTTACCGTAGGCTCCTGACAGGCTAGCACGGCGGGGAGTCCTAGTTCTTACCACCCGTCTTACTGGATGAGGTTCCAGTCCCTTATGCTGCACTTAATGCCTAGGTTTCCAACAATGGATACTTAAATAAATAAAATTTCAATAATTGTCACTTTCAGTGTTTGTTTCCTTGCCGTGTTTATTGACTGTAGTGTTGACTATAAACCCTTAAATAGAGCCTGGGTGTGGTTGAGTTTCCTATTGGGCACGCTGTGACGTGTCCTTCTTACTCCACAGGTACATGTTCAGAGACGGTAGGTCCTCAGCCTCAGCAGAGATGTCAAGATGGTGACACTTCCCAGTCTGGGTCACAGAGTTGCTAGGCTATGAGTGGTTGTCGTGGGTTTTTGGGTCACTGGGGTGAGTGAGAGTAGCTGTAGTTACTTTTGTACCCCTCAATTTTTGCACCCCTGGGTGAAGTCTATTGTACTTCCTGGGTTGTACAGTTTCTGTGATGATGACGTGATGATGAGACTAGTAACTCTTCTGTGGGTGACTTTATATGCTTCTGCTATTTGTCCGTTGCCACTTAGCTGTACTTATTCTATTGTGTTGGAGCACTTATAATTTTTTACTTCTCTACAGTACGTTGTTCTTTTAGTCCGTGTTGTTCTAGTTGTTGTAGTTGTTGTAGTGCCCTGTATATGTTTCCTGGCAGCTGTTGTAGTGCCCTGTGTATTTTTCTTGGTAGCACATTCACACTTGGTACACCGTACCATGGCCTGTCACTTCTGTCTTCCATATTTTGGGAGATTGGACGTGACAATAGGAGAGGATGGAACATGATATAATCAATTAGAATCCCATATTTGATGGAGATGGGAAGGAATCCTAATTTTATTAGGATTTGAGTGAATCTCTTAGGATATGGAGTTTGAATATGAATGGCTATGGAATTCAATTTGTGTAGCTATAGGATTTGAATTAGATCTCATTTAATCACCTTAGATTTGCATGTGTTCTCCATATCTCTCCATCTTTGACCAAGTCTCCAATTTGCATGGCATTAGGATTTGGATGTTGCTCTAATTGATTTGAATCAATTCGAATATGGATTTGAATTGATTTTCTCCTTATCTTCTCATTTTTGACTTAATCCAATTGTTGTAGCCATATTCTCCATCTTTGACTTAGTCCACTTAAAGTGTGCATAGTAATTCCTCCATCACTTTTGGCTAGTCTTTGTTTGAGTATTCGCGAGAGTGCCATTCCTGAAAACACTTAGCACTCACATTAAATCATTCATACACATTTGTTATCATCAAACATGAAGTCATCGATCATTGTATCCCACAAAAGCCTCATCATCCGTTGCTGAGGACCAGACGAATTTTCTCGCGGCCTAGTCAGATGACGTATTCTACTAGAGCGTGTGTTTACAGATTGCTACGGCTTAGTCTCCTCCTGTGAAGTATTCATCAGAGGAGAATCATGTGGTTGATAATTTGATGCTGATCGAGACCCTGCAATATCTATTAAGCCAAAAAGTGTTAATTGTAAAAGAAACACTCATTGAATCTGGGTAAAAAGAATAAGACAAATTCGGAAAACATTTATGAAGTTTTTTTGAAATATGCCAAAAAACTGAAATAATTAAAACAGATGATTAGCTATATATTTGGACTATATTATGTATGAGAATTACTGCTACTGCTAAAAAATAAACATTTTAACATGAATGCATCAGGCTTGAAATTAGCTGGTTAAAGACATCAATTTGTGTCGTTGTGTTAAGCTCATTCATATATAATTCATAGATAGAAAATTATTGATGATATTCTGGAAAATAGAAAATCATTAAATACAGATGCTAATTTCTTAGCTAAGTAACCGCATAAAACTCTCAAAAACGAACATGAACTGTATAAATTATCAGGAGTAATGATAAGCATAGAAGCCAAAGAATCCAGCTTCATCACCATCCTCACCTGCCTCTTTGTCTTCATCACCTTCCTCCCCTGCCCATTCATCTTCATCATCAATGAATCCATCTTCATCTTGCTCGACTATTTACACCTCTTTAACTTCATCTAAAATGCCAGGGGCACATAAAGAATGGGTGCATCAATATTGTCTACACTAATTTCATGTCTGTCATTACAGTGTCATGATTTCTGAGCTTGATATACATTATTGGTCAACATTGGTTTCATCGTCCTCACATAATCCAGCATAATCATTACGCAGTCTGACATTACATACAACACACAGATCATTCAAGGTTCTATTTTTCACTACAACTGGATATGTTGTGTAATATACTTGCTTCGCTTGTTCTGCTAGAATGAATGTGTCATATGTCGATAAACATTTGTTACGTTTATGGTTAATAATGTCATGATTTTGATGAACTGACATCCCTCGAATTGACATGTCGAACCAACAACACTTGACCAAGGCGACCTTACTTTCAACACCTTAATATGTCAGCTCAATTATTTCCTCCAGGATGCCATAAAAGTTCTTGCCACTTTGGCCAGACCAACTCCCTCTCACCTTGACTCAATCATTCATAGTCTTCATAGTTCTACCATAGTGTTGGGTTGGAATCGGTAATTATTAACCACATAATTGTTGTAACATTTCAATCGGACATATGGCACAATACAAAGTTGCTTTATTCGTTGAAAAACATCATTAGTTATATCAGCTACCTGTTTAACAATCAAAGGAAATGTAAGAGTTTAATAAACAGATTTATGCATTAATGCATATATAAATTCAATGTGAGCTTGCAACCACTTTGGAAAATCCCTTACACACATGGCTAGCTTCTAATCATTTGAAAGTTGTGGATTCGATATGGGTATTTCTTCATCAAATTTCCTGCACATTAAATTGATATTTACATTAAGTGTGTACACCTTTCTTACAAGTACAGATAAAGAATACGTAATAAATGAGAGAGAAGTCAACTCTTACTTGATGAATTTCTCATTCTCTTTACAATTTATAAGCATATATAAATGTGTTGTCTTGTACTTATGATCATCCAAATATGTTTCTACGTTGCCTTCAATTGTCGCCTTAGATGTGTAAATAGTTTTAAGCATCCCATCATATCCACTTCACACATATCATCATTTCTGTGAGGCCAATTCTAACGAGTTACCATGTCTGAACGAAAGTAGAACGAACAGAAATTCGATATTTCCTCAATAATGTCAGCCTCTATTATCGAATCTTCCACACGAGCTTTACTTTTCACCTTTTTCTTCAGACCGTACATGTATCTTTTGAAGTGATACATCCATCTATATCACACATGTCCTCCCACCTTTGCTTCATATGGCAAATGCAATATCAAATGTTCCATAACATCAAAGAATGATGAAGGGAATATCTTCTCTAGTTTACAAATGATTTCCACAATGCATGTCTCTAGCCTTTGTATATCATTCACAAGAACTATTAAACACAACTTTTAAAAAAATTACATACCTCAGTGATTATATCCTATATGGAATTATTAAGCATGCCACGTAAGCCGATCGGGAGTAAGCATTACATGAAAAAATGACAATCATTGCTCTTTAACCGATAGATTTTACACTGTTGCAAATTAACATAGTTAGATATTTTCGATGCATATCCATCAGGGAACTACAATTCATTAACCAATGCACATAACAACATATTCTCTTCTTTGTAAGTGTGTAAGCTGCATTTGGTTTTATCCATTTGCCATTGTCGCCTGGTATAAGCTGCAACTAGCATCGATAGCAAAGTGTATCCAAATCAAGCTGTGATGTAATATTGTCTTATATCTTCCCACTAACATCTAAAACAGTGTTGAATACATTATCAAAGATATTTTTCTCAATGTGTATCACATCTAAGTTGTGGCGAACAAGATTATATTTTCAATAGGCAAGCTCCCAAAATATACTCTGCTTGGTTCAGTTGTGGTGTCCTCCAAAGCCACAACTTTTAAAAAGTTTATTCTTTTCCAAATTGTATTGTTGGTAAAGATTTCACCTTTGTGAGCAATTCATCTCCACATAACCGAAGTATAGCAATGTTGAACTCACGTCTACCCTTAATACATTGATTTTGTTGTCTGCGGTATAGATGACCATCTGGTAAATGTACACGATGACAATCAAACCAACAATATTTCCTTCCATTCCTTTGAGTTCTCCATATAAGGACATACTAACCTCATGTGCATACTCCATCCAGATAACATTCCATTTTCTAGGAAATTGCTAATAGTCCACATAAGTGCCGCTCATAGTGTGAAATTTTGTTTCCTATGTGAGAATACACATGAACACATTCATTCCATAATACATTCAATTACTCAATTAAAGGCCTTAAATACACATCAATATTCCTCGTTCCTACATGTTCTGGCCCTGTTATAATGGCTGTTAAGAGTATATTTTCTTTCATCATGCACTACCATGGTGGTAAATTGAATGATGTTATCATCACAGACCAACAATAGTAAGGGTACGAGTGCCCGAAAGGAATGAGTCCATTACCTGCTAAACCTAATCTTACATTTTGCGGCTCAGAAGCAAACATGGGATGCATTTTTTCAAATTCCTTCCATGCATCGCCGTCATGCAAATGTCGCATTTCTCCTTCAATACGAGCATGTCGAGAATGCCATGTCATGCCTTTAATAGTTATCCTTGGCATAAAAGTCATTTCAACCTAGGAATCATGGAAAAGTAACATAACACATACTAAGGCACAGACTTCCTTTTCTTTTGGCTCTAATTTGACTGTTTGTAGCAAGGATGACGACAGATGTGGCATGTAGTATCATTCTCAGAGTCTTTGTAATACAACATGCAATCATTTGGGTTTGCATTGATTCGGTCATAACCCAAAACCAACAGACCAATCAACTTCTTGGCTTCCCTATAACTCAATGCATATTTAGCAACTACGTTACATTGTTTCATCAATTGCATCATGTGACCGAGGCATCATTGGACATATGGCATTCTTATTTAATGTTTAGCAGGATAGCCACATCAGACAATTTAGAATATTGACATCTTTTATATAATGGTTCTTCTACTACCTTTAATAAATCAAAGAAATTTTAATCTTCATTGTGGGTTGTTCCCTAACTGTTGCACACTCATCATTTAGCTGGTTGAAGATTTCAGGCCTGACAGCATCCATAACCTGTTGGATTTTGAGCAAGCTTCCATAGCGCTTTTCCATATTCTAGCCCCATGCTTAGGAGACATGGAAGCAGCAGAATTAGAAAAAAAATTATAATGAAAACATCCTATGGAAAAAATGCCCATTTACCGGATCTTTTACTATATAAGGAGAAGGGCGAACCAATCTCGTCTAGACAGATCTAAAATAATTTCTGCTATAAAATATAAAGCATAAAAGCATACTTTAGTTTTTGTAGTCGTAAAAACTCATTCTTAAGACGACGCCCCGAAGCGATCCAACGCCACTGTCAGGAGCTGACAACTTGATACAGAAAGTTGCATCTTAGCTGAATCCTCGCCCTAAGCCTTAGATCTGATCTGAACTCCCCTCATGTTTTAAATAAAGAGAAAAAGGAGGAAAAATATTTGGTCCCCTTTTAATCAAAGTTTGCTCCAATAATTTAAGTAGAGCTCCTTTGATTAAGGTTTGGTGTAAATGTAGGAGGAAGAGAGGCTCCCAATTTATAGGGAGAGCTGAGCCTTCAAATGAGTATCACATATGATGTGTAACTAAAAACAGAATTAAAATTGACTCAAAATTTTCCCCTTTCGAGGACTCAACTTTGAGCAATTAATTCTTCCCCTCCGTTCAGCTTTAGAATTAAAATGATATATCATTTCGAAGGACGTTAAATAGAGATTGAATAAAAATAAACAGTGCTCAATTCCGAGTTCGTTTGACCTCTCAAACGAAGCTCTAAAGATTACCAAAAAAACTACCCAACCTAGTGCATTATCGAATTTACAACAAAGCTATTCAGTGGGCCCCACCAATAGGGCCCACCTGCATGTCGGGCGCGACTGCGTGCTGGGCGCCTGCAGGTCGACCGTCTGTGGGTCAAATGCCCACTCGCTAGGCAGGCCCATACCCGATGCGGGGCTAGGTCAGCCCTGGCACCCAGCGACATGGCCCGAGCCTAGGTGATGCGCCTGGGCTTGCCCAACACTATTATGTGTGCCCCTTTTTAGGATTTATTTTTTTGTTTAGCCCCAGCTAAACTTGGGCTATACAGATGGTCCAGGACATTCTGAAGACCCCGGTTTGAGCTTGTTCTTTACTTTCAAGGCTCGATCTTCACGTCACATCATATGTGACCAAAATCCTTTTCGCAACTAATTATGACCATATTAATTCCAATGCATCATATGCATTTTTCTCTTATTACTTGGACGAGAATCACTGCCTATGTGAGACCTTACAGCCTGACCCTAATACAGGTGGGATTCATCGCCCCTGACGACAGTGACAGCAAGCAGCAGGTGTCGTCCTTGGTTCGGTATAATCATTACGTGATCTTCCTCTTGACATAAACATTATCAGGACATCAGTTGGCTATGTCAGTGATGAATTCTATAGTTTAATCCCTTCATCAATACTATGTTGCTGCGAAGCCTATGGTATGATTGACTGTTAACCCCGAGTAGCTTTGTGATCGATTAGCATCATTAGGTCTTTGCTTGTCTCTATTGGATCATATCCAACACAACTCGGCCAAGGATTTTGCTAATAACCATACTGATTCCGTGACACTAACTCCCCATATACGGTATCGACGAATCCTCTCTTGGCCACTACTCCCCTCATACACTTCAAGTGTCACCCAACCTAAGACCTTTTAACAGGCATTGCCTTGAAGATAAGTCTGAGATCTAAGTGACACCATTCACACACATGCTTGTACAATGGCCTCATGTCAAGGACCCGATTTCCTATCATCACTTGAGAGCTACCATTGACAGTTTTGTATGTGCTATCCATGTAGCAGCTCTCGTTGGATCGTTCAGTGAACTCATTCTCTTATGAGCACATGTGTCTCGTCTATGATTTTGCATAATCGAACGATCATGAGATCATCTCCACGAACACTTGGTGAAGACAGAGTACACAATAGTCTATCTGATGCATCAATGTCCTTTTTCGATGCATCTACGACTATGAACAGTTTTAAACTTATTCTACCAGTGGTCAAAACACTTCTCTATGATCGAGATCGTCATCTCGATACATGTATGACCTCGCACTAAGTCTCGGGACTTTATTTAAATATAAATAAAGACAAGACATATAAATATAATCAGATAAATTTTACCAAATAACATATTATTATTTTGAATAAGATGTTCCAATTACAAAATAATTGGCCTTGAGGGCATACATTTACCAATATCTTCCTCTTGCACTCAGGCCCAATTATCATGGTATCACATACCACTTTTACACATGAGTCTCTCTAGACTTTCATGTGGCAGAGTCTTAGTGAATGGATCTTCTAAATTGTTCTCTATTAGGACCCTCACGAGTTCTATGTCCTTCCTCGATTATATATCACGTATGAGGTTATATCTAGGATATGCTTGGACTTCTTGTGCAGCCTCGATTCCTTGACCAAACTATGGTTACGTTGTTACACAATACAAATGTATTAGATCTTTAACAGTAGGTACCATCCCCACCTAGTCCACAAACTTCTTCATCTAGATTGCTTCCTTTGTCACATCATTGCCTGCTATGTATTCGACCGCCATCATTGTCATCAATAGTTCTTTGCTTGGAACTCTTCCAGCTCACTGCCTCTCCGTTAAGGGTAAAAACATATAGTTAAATATACTTCCTCTCTTGCAAGTAACTCTGGAAACTAGAGTTTATGAAACCCTCAATTTTGAGTCTGTCACCCACATAGATCAAGACCAAATCTCTGGTTCTTCATAAATACCTGAGAATTGTCTTGATCACTTTCCTGTATTATTCTCCAAAACCAGACTGATATCGAATTATCGCACATAGTTCAAAAGCGACATCTGGTCTGGTACAAATCATGGTATTCTTGATGAATCTTACCGCCGAAGCATATGTGATCCTTTTCATGCGATCTTTGTCAAAGTAAGTCTTTGGAGACATCTTCTTTGATAGAATTATACCTTGATTGGTAGGTTTGAGACTGCCCTTACTATTCACCATGCTAAATCATTTTTAGCATAGTACCAATGTACCTAAACTATGAGAGTCATGGCATCCTTTTAGATCTACCACTATAGATCTTCACACCGATTATGTTTGATGCTTCTCCCAAGTCCTTCATGGAGAAATTGCTTGAAAGTCATTCTTTGACATATTTCAACACCCTTACGTTGTTCACTATCAAAAGAATGTCATCCACATACAATACGAGGACTACTAAAGAATTGCCACTAGTCTTTTTATAAACTCATGGTTCATCTTCATTTTTGACAAAGTCAAACTCTTTGCATGTTTTGTCAAATCTGATGTTTCAGCTCCTTGATGCTTGCTTAAGTCCATAAATGGACCTATGCAGTCTACATGCTTTCTTTTCACTCCCACTGACCTTGATACCTTTAAGCTGAGGCATGTAAATTTGCTCTTCTAAATCATCATTTACAAAAGCAGTTTTTACATCCATCTACCAGATTTCGTAGTTGTAATAAGCAACGATAGCAAGAATCATCCGAATAAACTTATGCATGACTACTAGTGAGATAGTCTTGTCATAATCTATTCCTAGAATTTAATGATAACCTTTTATAAGTAGCCTACCCTTGTACGTTTTTATCGTTCCATTTGCATCAATCTTTCTTTTAAAGATACATTTGCAACAAATAGGAACAGTTCCCTTGGGCACGTCTTTTAAGGCCCACACCCTATTTACACGCATGGATTCCATTTCGATTTCATTGCATCAAGCCATTTCATATAGTCTCTACTCTAAATGGCTTCTTGGAAGCTAACATGGTCATCATCAACTAGGATGCTATCCTCGAACCCTCCATCTACGAGAAACCCGTAGTACCTCTTTGGGCTCAAGGAATCCTGCTAGTCTTCCCGACGATTGGCTGGGGAATATCAGATTCTTCCTCTTCTACTGGTTCTAACACCTGTTCTTGTGTTAATCTTCTTCTGAACATTCGTCCAGATCTATCACCTTGCCAACAGTTACCTACATAAGAAACTCCTTTTCTTAAAAGGTGGTGTGTTTGGAGACAACAACCTTTTGTTGTTCCTGAAGTTTTTGGATACCCAATGAATTTACAAAAAATAAATCTATCCTACAGTTTGTTTGGATTATACCTTTTGACATATGCAAGACAACCCCTTACCCTAAAATGTTTAAGGTTGAGTTCCATGCCACTCCATATCTGATATGGAGTCATCAGCACGAATTTTGAGGGAACCCTATTGAGTTTGTAGGCAGCAGTTTCTAGAGCATAGCCCCAGAGGGAGATTGGTAACTTAGCATCACTTACCATAGATTGCATCATGTCGGATAAAGTGTGAGTCCTTCTCTCTGACACACCGTTCTATTGAGGTGTGTAGGGAGGCATGACCTGAGAGAAAATCTCAGACTCTTTTAAGTACACAAAGAACTCATGGCACAAGTATTCTCCTCCTGGATCAGATCGAAGGATTTAATGTTTTTCCAGTTTTTTTTTCAACTTCATTACCATATTCTTTGAACCGCTCAAAAGTTTCGGACTTGTGTTTCATCAAGAACACGTATACTTACCTCGAGTGATCATTTGTGAATGTAATAAAGTATGAAAATCCTTCCATGGCTAAAGTAGACATGGGTCCTCATACATCCATATATAGAAGACCCAAGAGTTCACTAACTCTCTCCCCTTGTCCTACAAAAGGAGTTTTGGACATTCTTTCTTTGAGGCAAGACTCACAAGTGTCATATGACTCATAATCCGAGTGGCCCAAAGACCCCTCTTTTTGTAACTTGCTAAGTCTCTTCTCTCTGATATGACCTAGTCTAAAATTCCATAGATAGGTTTTATTACTACTTGATTCCTAGTGTTTTCCTGTATTAACATTTAATGCAACATAATTACACAAAGTGTACACACCGTTATTCAGAGTCTCAAATCCTAGCAATTTACTATCGAAGATAATGTTCATAAAATTTTCATTGATAGTAAAAGTGTAACCCTCTCTAGCCAATGATGTGACGGAGATAACATTGCATATAAAATTGGGGATATAGTAACATTGTTTCAGAAGAAAGTTGGTGCCGCTTGCCAAGGTGTGTTGTGTTGAGGGATGTAAGACCTCAGTTAATTTGTATTTCATGGAAACAGATTTTAATATTAAATTATATATATGGTAAAAATTTTATAAATATATTTTAAAATAAATGGATAGAAACGAATAGGATTTTTCCACGAAAGTCGGGGAGAATACCGTGATCAAATCGGAGACCATACGGGCCCAGAAAGTCTATTTAAAAGGAGTTCTAAATAGAAACTAGAAAACAAATAAGGGCCCAAAGGATGAAATCCTCATACACATGCCCAAACTGGGCATGGGGCCAGCCCAGGCTAAACTGGGCCTGGGTGCCCAGGCCCGACCTCGGGCGCCCGGGCCTGGCGCCAGGTCCAGGTGCATGGGACTGGGCCTGGACGCCCAGTGCCCACCTAGGCCTGGGGTGCCCAGGCCCAGGCGCTAGGCCTGGGAGCCCAGACCCAGCTCGGGCTGGGCACCCAGGTCCAGTCTGGGCCTGGGCACCTAGCTCGGACTTGCTAGGCCCCACCCAGCTGAAGAGGATGTAGGTGGGCCCCATTGTGGGGCCCACAGGTTTGAGAACCCCTAGATTCTCTTTGCTGGCTGGAATTTCAGCAAAAATGGGTTTTTGTTAAACTTTGTGCCGACGTTTAATGGGGTCCAACGAAGTCGAAATTTTGCCCAGTTTGTTTCTATGCATTCACTGTTCAGTGCTCTTCAATTTAATAGGTTGTATCACTTGCGAAGCTCAAGGATGAGAGAGGAAAAATTCGCTAAAAATTGGCCTTTGTGAAAGGCAAACTTTATTTAATTTTTTCCTCCAAAACCATTAGTCCCACATCAGATATGATGAGAAGGAGAGGGGTTAGCTGCCTATATAAATAGGCGCCAACCCCCTCCTTGAAAACTCGTACCAAGCTTCAGCTTTGGCTCCATTAAACGTGAGCAAGTTCAGATCTAAGCTGAAATAAATTATTCCCACTTCTCCGTAATTCTTCATTGCTCCCGATCGGGCTTTAACAAAGCTATGAAGGAGCTCGGATCGGATCCGAAGTCTTGACGAAGGATCCACGCAAGGTGAAACTTTCTTTGGCGCATGTTTGGCTCGGTGACATGGTGTTGCTCACCTCAGGACGTGGTTCGGCTTGGGACACGGTTCGGCTCGGGAGAAGCGGCATGGGGCATCGCTTCAGAGAAAAAGAAATGTTGCTAAAACGGCACTTCGTATTCTGTGGAAACGAAGTAAAAGGTATGTAGTTTAATTAAACATGTGTTTATAATAGCAAATAGGTTGATAGATTTATCCTTTGGGGTTGGTGGGATCCAACCCTGGGATAGTAGAGATTCGGACTGGGTTGTTTCTTTAGGGCTTGATTTATAAAATGTTTTTAGACATGTTTTCTGCAGCTTTTATGTTTCGTCATCCGATCGACTTTGGCCGGACATTGATTTTATGGCCTCAAGAGCCTAGATAACCCTATACTGGTATCAGAGCCATGTCTACTTGATCTATAATCTTTGCAATTATAAAGTATATTTGATACATCATGTTTCTCCTTCAGATTGAGATTTTAATTAAACTATTAAATTGTCATTTCAAGTGAATGTTTTTCGAAAAATTGTTTTTTGACAATTAGATCTAATTTTAAAAAAATCATGTGATAATTTTGAAAATTTAGATTTTGATAATTATATGATAATTATTGTTGTACCTTTATTATGATATAATTTTAGTTGTAAGTGTTAATGCCAAAATTTTATAAGAAAATTTTTTCGTATCTTTAATGGTTATATAATATTTCTTGTTAATTATGTGATAATAAATGAAGAACTTTTAGGTTAGTCATTAAAATCTTTCTGAAAATTATACGATAATTTTTGATGGACATCCTATGATTTAAACTTGTTTAAATGCCTAACACATGATTAGGATAGCACCCTAAAATTCATTCCTTATAGTTGTTAAAAACATTAATAAAAGTTATTAACCAATCCTAATAATTTCGAATTTTAGGATTCAAATATTTGATAGGATTAACTAGTTTTAATGAAGCCATTTCAAGTCGATGTCATACATATAAATAATCAGTATCCTTCATGGATCATGATTCGGTCTACCGTTTTTGACTTGTGTTGTGGATCACCCTAGCTCGACTGGGGATATTGATCCTGACCTAGCCAAATCACTGGCCGTGTTCCGGTGAACCGCAAGTATGCGAGTTATGTTTATGTGAAACCATCGATTACATCTAGTCAATTACGTTTAAAATCTTCTTCAAGATTAGGCATAACCCTCCTTATTTTAAAGGTTGGCAACTATAGGTTCTATGTTATAGTTGTTGAGCACACTCAAGCTATGTCATAACTACTTTATGGGAACCAACTTCTCATTACATGAGATGTCGTTTAGACTTAACCCAGACCGTCTGTTGTGCCCATACACCGAGCGTCGACATAAGTTAGGCTAGACATGAAAATAAGGGTCGACTAGACTAGTCATTGTGATTTGGATTAGCACACTCTTGATCATAAGTGGCTAGGGGTAAAAACCAATAAGGGAATCATATATGATATGATTAATGAAGAGTCATTTACCAATCGTAGAGTTATGCAATTTTTTGAGCACACTTAAGGTTGTGAGGCTCAGGGTGGTTGGATCTCTTTCCTATTAAACCGCTCTTTGTTATGGCTAAAAATGATAATAAAAATAGTAGGATGTTATAGTTAGATAAAAGCAATTCTATCTATATTTAAAATTGAACATATGCTAAACTATGGTAGTTCTATGTTTACCGAGGGAATCCAAAACATAATATCCTAAAAGAATAAGTTAATTGGTCAAAATGGTTGGTTAAAGGAATATCAACTCAAATTCTAATTGATAGACTAAATTATGTTCTCACTGACATTAAAATGTCCTTCTTAGCACAGGCTTAAGGACAATGATTTCCTTGAGCTCTGGGTCCAAAAAAATAAATGCACGCTACATGTCACTCGTCTCTATGAGGGACAGCTTGAACATACTGATGCTCAAAGCATGTTTCTCCATACAATTTGTTGAGTCAACTTAAGGTTGTATGGAAAACAATTTTGATCCGCAAAGTTCGAAACTTCGATCAAATTGTTTGAATCGAAGATGAGTGCATGAGCGGTACAAGACTATGCATTCCAACTGGATCTTGAGACGAGCACCTTGTTGAGCACACTCAAGGTTGCAAATTTCAAGCGTTTGGATACATGAGATGATTGGATAGCTATTATTTGTGTTGAGACGTGTAATATCTAAATGAGATTTAGAAAAGAAGAATGAATTAAGGAAAGTTAATTGAGAAAGATAGATTTTTCTATCATTAGTAAAGGCAAAAGTAGGAGGAACTAAAAATGTGACATATTTGATGTCACGGTTTTAGGATAATCGTTATACAAAAGGAATAGATTATCTAGGTGTTGGAAAAAGGAGCAATTATTGTTTCTTAGACCATAGAGGACGTCTAATACATTTTGGTGAATGTCGTCACCTTGCTTCTAAAGCAATGTTTTTGTTTGAGTAATTTGTCTAACGATATTATATTAAGTGGTAATACCTGAATGCGCAAGTTATAGAAAACTTATCTATGGAAAAATAGAATAGGCCGTACCGATAAGAACAGACTTGATAAGTCACATAAAGAGAGTTTTTGATCTCTCATATTATGAGTCGAAAGACACTTGTAAGTCTTGTCTCGAAGGTATGATGGCCAAACTCCTTCTTTAAGACAGTGGGAGATTGAGTTGGAGCACTCACGGTCTTATATGTACGGATGAATCCAAACCTAAGTCTAAATTAGCATAGATATGTTATACTTATTGTATAACGATGCGTGTTCTTGATGAAATACAAGTATGATAAAATAGAGTACACAGTAACATAAGTATTTGAACTACTTCGATCAAATCGAAGAGTCGAATACTTAGCTATATAATTATTGCATAATTAAAAGAAAATGTGGTTTTCCCTCAGGTCAAGTCTCTTAACACATCGGTGTGTTGGAGAGCATGAATCGCACTTTGTTAGACATGGTGCGATGCATGGCAAGTGACTCTGAGTTACAATCTTCCCTTTGGGTTAAGTCTCAGATAGTAATATCTAGGCTCTTGATAAGGTTCTGTGAGAACCTTATCAATGTGATATTCCTCAAATTAATTGTTAGCAAGTTAAAGGATTACTCGAGTCTCGTGAGACGAAAAGTCGAGTAAGACATAATAGTTGATGATGACCTAGACAACTTCTAAGATACCATTCGAAGTAGTGACTATAAGAAATGGCTTGATGCAATCTAAAAAAGGTCCGTGCACATAAATAAAGTATCGACTAGTTTACGTGCCCAAGGAAAGTGTTTCCTTTGGCTGCAAGTGAATCTTCGAGACATAAGATTAGTGCAGATGGAAATTAGTTAAGTACAAGTTAGGCTGGTTAAGAATAGTCATCATCTTAACTCCTATAAAGAGATTGTGATGAAATTTTCTCTCCTACAGCTGTGCACAGATTTATTCAGATTAGACTCGATGTAAATTATCATGATGACCATGAAAACTGGAGCATTCATGTAAAATCTGTTTTCTAAATATGATTTAGATGAACAAACTTATATGAATCATCCAGAGATTTTTCAAGGTCAATAGGAGCAAATTAAAAGCATGCGAGGTATCAAGGAACCAGAACATATGTTTTGACAAAGTGGTCAAAGAGTTTGACACTTCATCAGAAATGATTATAAATCGTGCAGTTGACCAATAGCTATTTTGGATTATTCTCGTAAGGTACGATGAGATGGATGTGATTTAGGCAAATTAAATATTATGGATACTAAGAGACCAATGAAATTATTTGGATGAGATCCAAATGTGTGCTCTAACATGAATATAGAAAATCCTTAAGTCTATAAGTAAAGATGGTTTAGCAGATTCACTCACGAAGGCTCTGACACATAAAGTCTAGAGAGACTTAAGTGTAAAAGTGGTATGAGATACCTGGATAAATAGGCCTGAGAGCAAGTGGAAGATGTTGGGAGATTGGTAAGCCCTTGAACTCGAGGTAATTTATCTCTATTTTAAGTGTACAAACATCTTGTTCAAAATTATAGTAAGCTATATGGTAAGAATTTATCTAAGTTAATAATAATGTAGTCGATATTAGAACTTAGGTATAGTACTGAGAGTAGATTAAAAGTCAAACAAGTATCGAGATGAGGATCTCAATCATGGAGAATTGTATGACCGTTAGTAGCATAAGTCTGAAATCATTTGTGGTCGTAGATGTTTTGAGAAAAGGATATTGAATCATAGAATAGACCATTGTTTCTTTGTCTTCACTATGGAGTGGTGACGATGATCTCAAAGTCGTTCGACTTGGCAAAGTCGGAGACGATATACATGTGATTATTGGAGAATGAGTTCACTGAACGACCCAACAAGAGTTATCACATGGTTAACATAACTAATCTGTCGGTGATAATTTTCAGTGATGATAGGCAAGTTGATCCTTAGACTTGAGGTCATTGTACGAACTATACTTGAATGGTGTCACTTATATTTCTGACCTAGCTTCGAGTCATGGCCTGTCGAAAGGTCTTTGGTTGGGTGACACTTGAAGCGTGCGATGAAAGTAATAACCAAGAGAGAATTCGTCTCTCCCGTTATGGGGGGTTAGTATCGCATGTGTTGGTTCAGTCTTTAGTGAAAAACTTTGGTAAAAGTATGTTGGAAGAAGTCCAACATTATTTGACTAAAGACCGATGGAGACTAACCTGCTTCGAGCTATTGGGGTTGATAGTTTGACCATACCATATGCTTGACTACACGACATAGTTTTGATGAATGAACTAAAACTACGGCATTCATTGCAGACACAGTCCGGGTGGTCCTGACAATACTCATGTTGATAAGTTAACCACATAATTATGATACCGAAACAGGAACAGAATCTATTGCTCATGTTCACGGCCGCCAGGGGTATCGAGCCCCACCTGTAGTAGGGTTAGGCTGTAGGGGCTCACATAGAGTGAGACCTTCATCAAGTAATAGGTAGACTTAAGGGAAATAATAAATTGTATATATGTCTAATAATTAATTCGCAAAGGGTTTGCGATATAAGACTAAAATATTTAAGATGTGGGTTTAATGCATTTGATGCAAGAGACATAAAACTACAAAAAGGTTGCAGATATCTTTTGGATTCGGGATAAATGATCCTGAGTGCAAATGGATATGTTGAGGGATGTATGCCCTTATTTCATTTGTATTTGATGCAAATAGATTTTAATATTAAATAATATATGTATATTGTAAAATGTTTACAAATATATTTCAAAATAAATGCATAGAATCGAAGAGTATTTTTCCACAACATTCAGGGAGAAAATCGTGCTCAAATCGGAGTCCATATTGGTCCAAAAAGTCTACTTAAAAGGAGTTTTAAATAGAAAACTAGAAAACAAATAAGGGCCCAAAGGACAAAAGCCTCATACCTATGCCCAAACTGGGTATGGGGCCAACACAGGTCGAGTTGGGCCAGGGGCGCCCAGGCCTAAGCGCTGAAGACCGACCTAGGCGCAAGGCCCAGGCGCCCTGACCTGGGGCTCCCGGGCCGGCGCCCAGGCCCAGGCTCTTAGCCTGCATGACCAGCCCCTGCCTGGACATGTGGCGCACACTGCCCGGCTGGGCATGGGGCGCCCAGGACCAGACGCTGGGCATGGGGCGCCCAGGCCCAGACGCTGGGCCTGGGCGCTGGGCGCCCAGACCCAGCTCGGGCTAGGTGCCTAGGCTCAGTCTGGGCCTGGGTGCCTAGCCCGGACTGGCTGGGCCCTGCCCATCAGGAAGAGGATGCGGGTAGGCCCCAATGTTGGGTCCACTGGTTTAAGAAACCCTAGATTCTCTTTGGCGGCTGGAAATTTCAGCAAAAATAGGGTTTTCCTAAAATTTGTGACGACGTTTAAGGGGGGTCAAACAAAGTCGGAATTGAGCCCTGTTTGTTTCTATGAGTTCGTTGTTCAGTGCTCTTCGATTTGATAGGTTGTATCACTTGTGAAGCTCAACGGTGAGGGTGGAAAATTTTTCTAAAGATTGACCTTTGTGAAAGACAAATTTCAATTAATTTTTCCCTCCAAACCATTAGTCCCACATCAGATATGATGAGAAGGGGAGGGGTCAGCCGCCTATATAGATAGGGGCCAACCCACTCCTTGAAAACATGCACCTAGCTTCAGATCTGAATAGCTCCATTAAACATGAGCAAGCTTGGATCTAAGCTTAAATAAATTATTCCATCTTCTCCATAATTCTTCCTGATCAAGCTCTAGCAAAGCTACAAAGGAGCTCGGATCGGATCCGAAGTCTTGACGAAGGATCCAATCAAGGTGAAACTTTCTTTGGCGCGTGGTTGGCTAGGCGACATGGTATTGCTCGCCTCGGGACGCAGTTCGACTCGGGGAAGCGGCGCGGGGCATCGCTTCGGGGAAAAATAATCGTTGCAGAGAACGACACTTCGTATTCTATGGAAACGAAGTGAAAGGTATGTAGTTTAATTAAACATCTGTTTACAATTGCAAAAAGGTTGATAGATCTATCCTTAGGGGTTGGTCGGACCCAACACCGGGTTAGTAGAGATTCTGTCTAGGGTTGTTTCTTTAGGGCTTGATTTAGATAATGTTTTTAAACTTGTTTTTCGATGCTTTTATGGTTTCGTCGTCCGCCTGACATGGTTGGACGTCGATTTTATGGCCCTAAGAACCTATAAAACCCTACAGTTGGACATCTCCTACGGCTACAGCAGCAACATTTGCTGTGTGGCCGACCTGGAGAAAGACCTCATCCTTTTCTAACTGTCTATTAATTAACATTCCATGTAATTTATTACAGATGTGAGAGCCCGCACCAGTATCTAATACTCATGCATTAGAAGTCACGAAAAGAACTGTACTTTGTATAACCATTATAGAAGTTGAGGCATCATCATGCCCTTTCTTCTTTTACTCTTGTACAGGTTTTATATTCCTTAGACAGTCATCATTTTTATTACAAGTCAGCCTATTCTTGTCTAGGATATGTTTAAGTCTGATCGACATGCTTCAAAGTATAGAACCCCTTAATTTAGCATGCATTCATAATTTTTAAATACAGTTAGATTGATTTTTATCATACCTATTTTTTGTGATCATCTCAACCTATAGAGATTGAACGAATAGTGATATTTAGTGGGAAAGAGATCCAACCATCTTGAGTTTCACAACCTTAGGTTTGCCCAACAAGTAGCTCGACTCTGCAATGGGTAGATGACTCTTCATCAATCACGTTGTATTATATTACATTATAAGTTTTTACCCCTAGTTACTTATGGCCTTTGAGTTTGCCCAACAAATCATAATGACTAATCTAGTTGGACCCTTACTTTCTTGTCCAGTCCTAACTTACACCAGCTCTCAGTTATATTCACAATGTGATGATTTGGATTAAGCTGAAATACATCATATGTATAATGGAATTGGTTCCCAAAAGATAACCATGCTATGGTTTAGGTTTGCCCAATAACCATAACAGGAATCCCATGTTGCTAATCTCCAAAAGTAAGGAGGGATACAACTAATCTTGAAAAGGATTTTAAAGTACTTGACTAGAATATAATCAATGCCTACATTATTAATAATTGGAGCTCTAGATTGATCCATTTGAACATGGCCATGCAAGTTTGGCCAGATAAGTTCACTTAACCCTAGCTAGGGTGAGCCCTACTAGGGTGATCTAAGCTTAGACACAAAATGATTCTAGACACCAGCTTGCAGATACCTTAAGAACGTCGATTATCAACATCATGCTTCATTAATATACTTATGGGTCCTTTCAAATTAGTTAACCATATTCTAGGCGATTCCTAAAACTAACGTTTTAAGAATCAAATATTCATTATAGCACATACACCCCACACAGTTATTATCATACAACAATTTTCGAAAAAATCAAAAGCACATATGTTTATTACACAAGGACATATGACCACGTCATCACCATAGGTTATCTAACTATGGCATAGCGATGGAAGGACCTTTGTAATATCAAATTATATGTCAAGCCATGAAAACCAAAAAAACATCGCAATTTAACTCTCGCATGAATTAAATAACAAACATCACAGAATGAATGAAAGCTATCTAGTATACTTTAATAATCTAAGTGAACTTCATGCTCCAAGTAGGGTGGCCACCACCTAGCAACACTTTGCAAAGCGCCTCCTTGGCCAATCTTAACTCTGTGGATCTCCTGCCCTTAGCAATCTTCGAGTAGCTCCGCCTCCTAAATTTACTATACATTTACACAAGGGCATCCCCTTAGAAAAACAATTAATATAAAAGATGCCAAAATTAATTACATAAAATTAGTGCGCACAGACACTACAAAATACACCTAGAGAGCTTACATGCCACAACAACAATACAAATATCATCCGCATGCATATTTTTGAAATAGCAGAAAATAAATCATATCATTGGCAAAACCTTGCTTTGATACCAATGTTGGGTTTTGTGCACGCTTCCATAGGGCTTTTCCATCATCTAGCCCTATACAGAAGTGAAAGCAGCAGAAATAGAAAAAAATTACTCTGTTGTAGGATCTTTTACTATCTAGATAGAAGGACGAACCGATCTCGCCTAGACAGATCTAAAATAATTTCTGCTAGAAAATATAAGCATAAAAGTATACATTAGTTTTTGTAGTTGCAAAAACTCTTCCGTATGACGACACAACGAAGCAATCCAACGCCTTTGTCAAGAGGCGACCAGTTGCTCCAGAAAGTTTCACCTTAGCTGAATCCTCGCCCCAAACTTCGGATCTGATCCAAACTCCTCTCAATTTTTGCTAGAACCTGAAAGGGAATAAATATGAAAAGGAGGAAACATATTTGGTTGCCTTTTTATCAAAGTTTGCTCAATAATTTAAGTAGAGCTCCTTTGATTAAGGCTTGGTGTATGTTTATGAGAAAGAGGGTTCCTTATTTATAGTGAGAGCTGAGCCTTCAGAGGAGTATCACATCTGATGTGGGACTAAAACCTGAATTTAAAGTGCCTCAAAAATTTTCCCTTTGGATGACTCACCTTTGTGTAATTAATTCTTCCTCTTCGTTAAGATTTAGAATCAAAATGATATATCATTTTGAAGAGAGTTAAACGAATATCACATAGAAACAAACGATGCTCAATTCCAAGTTCGTTTGACCCCTCAAACGAAGCTCCAAAGATCGCAAAAAACCTGACCAAACTAGTGCATTATTGAATCTGTAGCAAAGTTATTTGGTGGGCCCCACCAATGGGGTCCACCCGCGGCCCAGCCCTGTTTTGCTTGCCCCATTTTTGGCTTTCTTTGTTTATCCCCAGCTAAACTTGGGCTATACAGATGGGTCCGAGACATTCCCGAGACCCTGGTTTGAGCTTGCTCTATGGTTTTCAAAGTTCGATCTTCATGTCACATCATATGTGACCAAAATCCTCTTCGCAACTAATTGCAACCATATTAATTCCAATGCATCATATCCTTTTTTTCTTATTACTTGGAGGAGAATCTTAGCTTGTGTAAGACCCTACAACCTGGCCCTACTACAGCTAGGATTCATTGCTCCTGACGATAGTGATCGTGAGCAGCAGGTGCTGCCCTAGTTTGGTATTATCATTACGTGGTCTGCCCCTTGACATAAACATTTTCAGGACTATCCTTGGCTATGTCAGTGATGAATTCTACAGTTTTAGTCCATTCGTCAACACTATGTCGCTGTGAAGCCACGGGTATGGTTGACTGTAAACCCTTGATCGCTTTGCAATTGGTCAGTATCATTTGATCTTTACTTGTCTCTATTGGATCCCATCCAACACACCACGACCGAGGATTTTGCAAACGACCATACTGATTTCGCGACACTAACTCCCCACATATTGGAGTGACGAACCCTCTCTTGGCCACTACTCCCCTCAGATGCTTCAAGTGTCCCCCAACTTAAGACCTTTTAGCAGGCACGGCCTCGATGCTAGGTCAGAGTTCTAAGTGACATCGTTCTTGTACAAAGGCCTCAAGTCAAAGGACCAGCTTGCCTATCATTACTTGAGACCTCCCATTGGCAGTTTTGTATGCACTATCCATGTAGCAACTCTTGTTGGGTCATTCAGAGAACTTATTCTCTAATGAGCATATGTGTCTCATCTCTGATTTCGCTAAATTGAACGATCATGAGATCATCGCCAACAACACTTAGTGAAGATAGAGTAAAAAATAGTCTATCTGATGCATTGATGTCCTTTCTCGATGCATCTATGACTACAAACAGTTTTAGACTCATGCTACCAACGGTCAAAACACTTCTCCATGATCGAGATCTTCATCTCAATACATGTACGACCTCGCACTAAGTCTTAAGACTTTATCTTAATATAAAATGCAGAAAAGACATATAAATATACTCAAATAAATTTTACCAAATAACATATTATTATTTTTGAATAAGATGTTCCAACAACAAAATAATTGGCCTCGAGGGTATACATTTACCAATACAACCATGTTACTAAAGTTCTTTGAGCTCTCTGGCAAATCCAATTCTTTTTGCTCCATCAAAGCAGTGGTCATTGATGAACTACTGGGTCTTTCACCGTGTAAACCCAAGTCGTCATATAGTTCTTGTAAAATCCTTTTGTGCACAAATGATATGCTATTATATCCAGTATCAACCAGTTTAAGTTTCTACGCATCTTGTAAGGACATTTGAAGAGCAGGCCACTGGGAGATACTTCTTCGGGATGAGTGTAAGCAAAGTCCAAGAACCTTTTCGACCCCTTCTTTGTACTCATCACTGCAACCATATCCTCTAGTTCCCTTGAAATGATCTATCCAACTCTTATTGATTTCTGACATGACTCCAATCAAAATGACTTTATTAATTTCACTAGAGCAAGAAATAAGATATTCGCAAACTGGAGAGACCATAACTCACATCAAATGTGAGACCATATAATTAAGAATAACATAATTTCTTAAACTTACTATTTTGTGTCATATGGCTTACTGGTTTGTGTCATATTGCAAGTTCAGCCATGGATGATCGATAATTCCATGGCTGAAGGTCTATGGCTGATAGTGTGCTGGCTAAAGGCACTTTCGGCCATGAAATTTTTCATTTCATTACTTTACCGGCTGTAAAGGGGAAGGATTCTATCCCATTAGATAAGCAATGTATCACGTAATCTTATATACTATTTTATTTGTTTGTGTGAACTTTCATTTCTTGAAAATTTCGACAACACCTACCCACTGTTCTCCGAGTACATTGTATCGGAAAGAGAATGTATTTGCAAATACTTCCCACATTTGTACTCGAAGAACAATGGATAGGTGATGCCGAAATTATCACAAAATGAAAGAACACGCAAACACACAAAATACGATACAAGATTAATACGTGATACATTTTCATATCTAACCCATCCACACTGAACAGATTCAATAAATATTTATAAGTAATTCATAATTACATGTGTCCACGAACATGTTGGCCAATCCGAACACGAGGGTTTCGATATCGTCAACAGATATGTGCACGCATGTGATTCAAGAATATTACACATAACATTTATTGGATGGGAAAATCAACGGCTCGAATTGATCTACCTGTGTGTGTGTGTGTGTGTGTGTGTGTGTGTGTGTGTGTGTGTGAAAGGAGAGAGAGAGTGTGTGTCCATATAGTAAATGATCAAGCAAATTGAATCCTTACTTAACATGTGTACCAGAGCTCAACTTCGATCTTACAACTAACTGAAGTACATATCAACATTAACTTTTATCTATTTATTATGTTAATGACAAAAAATGGAAGGTGCCTCAGTAGTGTAATAGATATGGAGTGAAAATCCTACTATCAACTAACAAATGGTATATTCTTAATAAAACAGAATCATTTTCTAATAATCAGTGCAAAAATAAAAATAAAAATCAATCGCTTAGACACATAGATTTACCTAAGTTTGGCTCAATACTCAATCTTGCCCCTAAAATTATCACCAATAATAATAACGACACCAACATGCAAACCATATATTTGGTCAATCCTGTATATGTTAACTACCACTAAAATAACTTTTCCACTTGATTGATAGACAAAAAGACTACACACACATATATCAAACACACACAGACTATCCACACACAGACCACACACATCATAGACACATAGACACACACACACACACACACACACACACACACACACACACACACACACAGAAAGAGAGAGAGACCACACGCACAGACCACACACACATAGACCAAACACACGCAGGCCACACACAGACTGTTGAGTATTGGTGTTTCATACCAATGTTATTTTGATGATGATCACAACATTATGTTGTTGCTAATGACTCTCTTGTTTTAGTCTCTTAGTTACTTTCAAGAATATCGTTGTGGAGACTAAACACTCGGTGTAAGGATGGACCATCAAGTGGAGAAGGGCAAAAGCTTGGACTCAATGGGGCCAAAGCTTAGAGATGATGGGGAGCATCAAGTCATCAAGATTGAAGCCATAGACTCTAAGGAAAGCATTGTAATCCATGTAATTTCATTTATTGCTTTCTCTCTTTTTGAGTCTAGGTTTTATGTAATGCCTTGATAGATGGTCTAATCATTCATGCATATCCATTTAACCATCTTAGAGAGCCTTAGGATTATCATGGAATCCAACTCAATAGGCTCATCTTGCCCAACGACTCATTTGGAGTCTCTGGCTCTCCAACAGTCACCTGCTGAAGGATTTACAGTCGATGGAGTAATTCCAGTCGCCTGTCGAGCCTTCTACAGTCGACTGTGGTGCATTGCTCATGTCAACCTTTTATTGACTATACTTGAGCTTTTCGTATCAGTCGACTGATGTTCAATTTACAGTCGCCTGTATATTTACAGTCGCCTGTGAAATGGTCAACAGTCGTCTGAAAGGCGTAAGTGCGGATAATGCATCTCTCTGTTTTTCTCCATCCCTTACAACATTCGACTGATGAAGGATAAACAGTCGCATGTCTACTTTACAGTCGACTACCATTTGTTCTTCAGTCGCAAGTATGCATATTCGGAGAAAGAGTGCAGCTCTCTGTTTTATTCCATCCCCAGTAGCAGTCGTCTCCTGAAGGTTTAACTGACGCCTGTCCTGTTTATAGTCGACTGTATCTACTTCATCAGTCGACTGTCATGTCTCAGATTATAGCCATTGGGGTTAATTTAGCCGTTGGACAATCGACTGTCATTTGTTCATTAGAAGGCTGTCTGTGACGTCTCAGCCCAAAATCTAGCCGTTGTAGCTTTTTGTTTTTGGTTATTTTCTTGGCTTTTGATAGTTCATATAGGGTTCCTATATATATAAGAGGGCTGAGTTCATAAGAACTTCTTGGATCTATTGCAAATCATTAGAGATTGATTAAGCCACTCTCAAACTCTCTCGTTTCCCTCTTAGAGCTCTAAATCTCCTTCATGCATTGAAGTCAAACTCAAGGGAAATCATCCAAGTGCTTTCAAGCTAATCTCATCACTTGGAGATCCTCTTCCTTGCCTTGCATTCATCTATGAGTAAGCATCTCAAGGCACATGTAAGAGTATTTGTTTTACTTTGTGTTTCTTTGAAACCCTAATTCTTTTTGTGGGAATTAGATAGTCTCTTTGTGGAAATAACTCTCTTTGTGAGAGTAACTCTCTTTTGGAAGCTTGGTGTCCTAGTGTAAGGCTAACCCTAATTCTCTGTGTGGGAGTTAGTAATTCTCTGTGTGGGAGTTAGACCCTTGTGTAGGGTTGGTTTGGTTCATGTGTAGGAAAAAATCCTCTGTGTGAGGTATCTCTTTGTGGGATTTGTATTCACTTCTCTTTGTGGGAAATATAGTGAATATTGGTGTGGCTGGACGTACCCAAGTTTTGGTGAAGCAGGGTAAAATTGTGTGTTTGCGTTTGTGTTTATTATGGTGATTAATTCCTCTTGCATTTATTATTCCGCATTTGCAAGTTTAATTTTAATTGCACAATTTATCGCCATTACACTATTCATCCCCCATCTAGTGTGTTGTTGTTAGTATTGCAAGGATAAGGCGATCCTTAAAATTGGTATCAGAGCGAGGTTATAGCATACAATGATGGCATTCAATGCTACATCCGCGTCTCATGAAGAAGGTCACTCTACCATTCGACCCCCGCTCTTCAACGGAACTAACTACCCAAGTTGGAAGAACAGGATGATGATCTACATGAAGGGTCAAGACCTTTGGGACATCACAGAGTTGCCATTTGAGGAGCATACTTCACCCGCGGCTTCAAGAATTAAGGCAGAGAAGGGCTCGATTAGAGTCATTGCGAGGGCTATGAATGCATTCCATTGCGTTCTCACTCCGAATGAGTTCAACCGCATCTCTATATGCAAATCGGCTAACGAAATTTGGCATATCTTGGAGATTACTTTGGAAGGGACATCCAAGGTAAAGAAATCTAAACTAAGTGTGTTTAGATCTAAATATGAAATGTTTAAGATGCAGAAAGGAGAAAGCGTCTCATAAAAGTTCACAAGGTTCATAAACATCGTGAGCGCGTTGGAAGGACTTGGGAAGGTGATTTTCCAAGAGGATCGAGTGGAGAATATCCTTAACTCTCTTACACCCAAATGGGAGTCAAAGGCCAACAAGATTTTGGAGTCTAACGACACGTCCAAATATACCGTTGAGGAGTGCGTTGGGAATCTCATGGCTACAAAGTGAAGCTTCAACACAAGAATGAGATTCAACCAACCAAGCCCGAGAAGCCGGAGAAGCAAAAGGGAGTTGCATTCTATGCCAAGGAGGAGCCAATCAAATGGAGGAATAAATTACATCAAGAAGCTCCTAGTGAAGAAGATGAAGAAGATGAGGCTAGTGGAGATGGTCATGGAGCTTGCCATGCAACTGAGAGCGTTCCTCAAAAGCAAGCAAGGTAAATCTTCTTCAAAGTTTGACTCCAATTCTAAAAAGATTCCTACTTGTTACACTTGCAGTGGCAAAGGTCACCGCTCTAACATATGCCCTTCCAAACCCACCAACGAGACTTATAAGGGTAAAGGGAAGAAGCATTGGAAAGGAAATTCCAAGTTCAAGAACCAAAAAAGGGATTTGTCAGCACTTTTGATGACTCCGATGAGGACACATCAAGTGATAAAGAGATGGAGGCGTGGCTCAATCCCAACGAGGAAATGTGCTTCATAGCAATGGGGGAAGAGTCTTCGTCAAGCTCTAGCGAGGAGGAAAGTGACGAGGAAGTTGAGGAGTAGAAGCTATCATACGAGGAGCTCGAATACCGCTTCAATGCGGTCTCCAATGGGGCAAGTAAATGCATCGACTCATATGCTAAATTGAAAGCTAAATTTAAAAATGCTATGAGTAGGTTGTATGCCTTAGAATCTACTAGTGTAAATGATAATGATGCTTTGCATATATGTGACACTAGTGTGAGAGACACACTTCTCTCTCATGTTAAGGATTTGAGCATTTCTAATGAGAAATTATTAGCTCAAAACCTTAGCTTAGAAACTCGCATTCAACAACTAACGTTGAAATGCGAAGAGGAATCCAAAAGCTCAAAAGCTTTGTTTATTCTAAGGATTCACTCCACGGTTTGCTTGAAAAACAACTTTCGGTAAATCATAGAGGAGGTTTGGGATACACTCCAAAGGTGGTTACGAAACCGGCCTCCAATTCTTCTTTTGGTGCAAATTCAAGAAATATTGCTAAAGCACCTAAGAAGAATCACCATGCTTTCTTGTATAACAATAAAACCAACAAGAAGCATGTAAAGCACAAGGTGGTGAGGAAAAATGAAAATCCTTCATTTTTTGCTAAGAAGCAAAATCCTCACTTTATGTATGCTAAGAAAATATTTTCTACACCTAAGCATGCCACATCTACCCCTCTTGCAAAGGCAAAACCCTTGCCTAGGAAATCCTTGAGTTTATGGATTCCCACTAGGTGTAGTGTGCTAAAGATGGATAGTTACATCAACTCTCTAGTTAGGGATGTGATCACCTCATGTGATTACATTAGAAAATCAAACTCCTCTTGGGTTTGGTTCTCTAATGTTTAGGTTCCTCACACATATGCATATTACAAGTGTATTGTTTTTAAATATGTATTTTTAGCATATCCATTGTTTGTGTATATTTCATGATTTTGAAAATGTTTTCAAATTTATTTTTCATGAAAATGGGGACCTTGTGGAATACATTGTCATGCATGCATTCATTGATCCATATGTATGACAATGTGGGAGTTAATTTTGTTGTATGTTTAAAATATTTTTAAAACATATTTTAACTCTCATTTTGGGTTTTGATAAAGATCATTATTTACAACTGGTTATTATGGTCTTGATCTTAACCCATCGATATTGCCAACATGTTTCACGTCTTATTTTGTTTTGGCAATGTCAATGTGTATCAATGAAGCTTGATTTTTCCATATCTATTGCTTTGATACACTTTAGGCACATGGCTCCAATTAATGTTTACAATTGGTAAAGAGGATTATCTTTCAAGATTCTTTTTCTACAATTGGTATTTTCTCAATTGTTAGATATTGTTTATCTCCTACTTTACAATTGGTATTAGATCCTAGATGTCAAAATTTGACCATTTCTATGATATAGGGGGAGCATCAGATAATGATTGATACCCACTAAATTTTTACAATTTGGTATCATACATTTCTTTACTCTTGCAATTGTCACATCTTTGATTAAGGTGACAAGGGGATATTTTTGATGTCCACCTTTTTGACGATGTCAAGGGGAAGAGATATATGCATTATGTAAACTTGTATTTCATACATATGCATATTGGGAGAGATGTAAATCTATGGGGAGAGATTTGTGGGATTGTATAAACCATTCATGTGTGCATGATTATTTTCTACTGCAATTGGTTTATGTAATCCACACCTATTATATGTCACCATAGTGTCTCATTATTTCATTTGGTATAATGATTATTTACAATTGTGTATCTTATTTTACAATTGGTGCATATAAGTAGGGGGAGCTCATTAGCATTGTGCTTTATTTCGTTATGTTTTAATAATGTGTGTCATCATCAAAAGGGGGGAGATTGTTGAGTATGTGTTTCATACCAATGTTTATTTTGATGATGATCACAACATTATGTTGTTGCTAATGACTCTCCTGTTTTAGTCTCTTAGTTACTTTCAAGAAAATCGTTGTGGAGACTAAACACTTGGTGTAAGGATGGACCATCAAGTGGAGAAGGGCAAAAGCTTGTACTTAAGGGGTGCCAAAGCTTGGAGATGATGGGGAGCATCAAGGCATCAAGATTGAAGATATAGAATCTAAGGAAAGCATTGTAATCCATGTAATTTCATTTATTGCTTTCTCTCTTTTTGAGTCTAGGTTTTATGTAATGCCTTAATAGATGGTCTACTCATTTATGCATCTGCATTTAACCATCTTAGAGAGCCTTAGGATTATCATAGAATCCAACCCAATAGGCTCATCTTGCCCAACGACTCATTTGGAGTCTCTGGCTCTCCAATAATCGCCTGCTGAAGGATTTACAGTTGACGTGGTAATTCCAGTCGCCTGTCGAGCCTTCTACAGTCGGCTGCGGTGCATTGCTCAAGTCAACCTTTTATTGACTCTACTTGAGCTTTTCGCATCAGTCGACTGATGTTCAATTTACAGTCACCTGTATATTTACAGTCGCCTGTGAAATGGTCAACAGTCGTCTGAAAGGCGTAAGTGTGAATAATGCATCTCTCTGTTTTTCTCCATCTCTTACAGCAGTCGACTGATGAAGGATATACATTCGCATGTCTACTTTACAATCGACTGCCATTTGTTCTTCAGTCGCAAGTATGCATACTGGGAGAAAGAGTGCAGCTCTCTGTTTTATTCCATCCCCAGTAGCAGTCGCCTGCTGAAGGTTTAACAGACGTCTGTCCTGTTTACAGTCGACTGTATCTACCTCATCAGTCGACTATCATGTCTCAGATTGTAGCCGTTGGGATTTATTTAGCCGGTGGACAGTCGACTGTCATTTGTTCATCAGTCGATTGTCAGTGACGTCTCAGCCCAAAATCTAGCAGTTGCAGCTTTTATTTTTGGCTATTTTCTTGGCTTTTGAGAGTTCCTATAGGGTTCCTATATATATATAAGAGGGCTGAGTTCATAAGAACTTCTTGGATCTATTGCAAATCATTAGAGATTGATTAAGCCGCTCTCAAACTCTCTCATTTCTCTCTTAGAGCTCTAAATCTCCTTCATGCATTGAAGTCAAGCTCAAGGGAAATAATCCAAGTGCTTTCAAGCTAATATCATCACTTGGAGATTCTCTTCCATGTCTTGCATCATCTATGAGTAAGCATCTCAAGGCTTTGTGTTTCTTTGAAACCCTAATTCTCTTTGTGGGAATTAGATATTCTCTTTGTGGAATAACTCTCTTTGTGGAAGTAACTCTCTTCTAGAAGTTTGGTGTCCTAGTGTAGGGCTAACCCTAATTCTCTGTGTGGGAGTTAGACCCTTGTGTATGGTTGGTTTGGTTCATGTGTAGGACAAAATCCTCTGTGTGAGGTATCTCTTTGTGGGATTTGTATTCACTCCTCTTTGTGGGAAATATAGTGAATATTGGTGTGGCTGGACGTACCTATGTTTTGGGCAACCAGGGTAAAATCGTGTGTTTGCGTTTGTGTTTATTGTGGTGATTAATTCCTCTTGCATTTATTATTCCGCATTTGCAAGTTTAATTTTAATTGCACAATTTATTGTGTTACACTATTCACCCCCTCTAGTGTTGTTGTTAGTATTGCAAAGGTAAGGCGATCATTACACAGACCACACACACAAACACACAGACCCCACATACACATACACACACACACACACACAAAATTTTTCAACCAACTCCACGACTCAACCCGAACATATCTTTTCTGCCAAACATTTCATATATTGCGCCAGCAGCATGTGCAATCCAACAAAAAATAAAATTTATTTATCAAACCAACAACTTTTAGGGCTGCAAGTTTCACGGTGAAGAGAAACGAGACATGCATGTTGAATAAAAATGTGAAAAATAGGACTTGCATGTTGAATAAAAATGAGAAAATTGGGACTTACATGTTGAATAGTCAGATACCATCGACTGATGGTGTGCGGGCGATCGAGGAAGGAGATGAGTTGCCACGGAGGGGAGGCTGAAGATGACCGATGACGACCGGATGACAACCAGAAGATGACAATTTATGAAAGGGTGAACGAGTGTAGGAGGGAAGACAAGAGTATGTGAAGGGGTGAAGTATGGAATTGATACGTCTATTTTGCGGAGGCCCAACAGCATGGGCCCAAAGGCGCAGCGTACTACGTGAAATCATGGGAGGTCCAAGCCCACCAAACGAAGCCCGTCTGCGAGATCAAGCCCGCCCGACAAGGCCCCCTAGAGGACTCCCCGAACAGCGATCCGACCCGACCCCGAAAACGCGCGAGTCACTCGCCCACTCCAGCGATAACCGTTCCCCCAGGCCCGCTACCACTTAATGGCCATTATGGGGAGGTGCTGGCATGGCGCAGGGAGCAGCGATGGGGAGGCGGATTGAGGGGGCACGATCGGGGGTGGACGAGGGACGTGAGTCATGGGTAACCGCGATGAGAGGCCTATAAAAGACAAGGAGGACGACTGAACAAGGGACCGCATCTCAGGTAACCAAACCTAAGGTACTCCATCAACGACCTAGTTCCCCCACTTCATCTCCTTCCCCCCGCTCGCGCCGGTGGACGTCGTTCCGATCTCCTCTCGAGTCGAACCGTCCCCGTCGAGCCTCCTCTTTCAGATCGTCATCTGACTTAGGCATCGGAGGGGATTTGGCCGAAACCAAGGTCCGGCCCCCCTGACGAGTGTTCTCGTCTGTTCAGGAGGACGTCAGATCCATGAGCCGAGGCTTCCCCTCCGCTCCACGCCGGCCGCGCATCAAGCGAGACGACCGAGGCTACCCCTCGTCGTCCGACCGTCCGAGGCCGAGCGCATCCATCCGAGCCGAGGCTTCCCATCCGCTCCGCATCGGCCACGCATCAAGACAAGGCACCGATGCTTCCCCTCGTCGTCCGACCGTCCGAGGCCGAGCATCTCCCACCGGGCCGAGGCTTCCCCTCAGCCCCCTTGAGGCCGAGGATCTAGACCCGGCCCAGCTGACGTGCTCCACGTCGTCTGCAACTCCGATTCGCGTCGCGTCTGCACGGGCTCGACGCACCCAAGGGACCCAAATCGGCCCCTTGACCACGTTGACCGGGCAGTCCACGGTCAACGCTTTAGTAGTGAGAAAACAATCTGAAACATCTGTCGCCGTCTGTGGGAACGAACTGTCCCACGAAGAAACAAACCGCACTTGCAATGGCACGCACCTGCAACGGGAAGAGACGCATGCCCCCCCATCCCGGAGGAGGGGAATGGCGCACCCAACAGCAACCTTGAGGTCCCACCCGAAGGCAATCACCCCGCCCCCTCAGCCGAAGAGACTGGCGGGTCTGAGCTGGCCACGCAGGGGCAGCTCCGCGCCCTGGCCCAAGACACCAACGTGAACATCCAGACGTTGGTCGTGACGGTACAGCAGCTCATCGGCACCGCGCTAGCCAACGGAGACGTGTTGGGCGACGGCCATCGCGGGGAGGGAGGCCCACTGCCCCTGCGGTCCGCTGTGGTCGCTGACCACAGAAACCGAAGATCGAACCCGGAGCGTCGGTTCACACTGCCCGACTTCCACCAGGCGAGGTCGCGCGCCTCCTCCTCTCATCGCGAAAGGAGCAGGAGGGGTACCGAATACACGGGGGACGAATTGGTGACCGCGTCGTCTCGTCGGCCACGATCACCCCACCGCAGAAGGAGTGATCGGCACCACTCGAGGGACCGATCATGGCGAAGCGGAAGCTACCGCCGGAGGAGCCGGGAACGCCGGGTCAGTCCCACCCCCAGTGTGGCGCGGGCCGTGGAGCCAGCCCAGCCAGCGCCTATGCCACCTCCACAACCGAACGAGCCTGAGGTAGGCGGATGTCGGACCCCCGGAGGCATCCACGGAGACCGGTGCCCCCTGTCGCGGAGAATAACCGACGCGCGGGTTCCCTCTCGATTCAAGATCCCAACGCTGGGGAAGTACGATGGGATAGGAGATCCAGGGAACCACGTGATGGACTACGAGGGGGACATGTCTTTCCAGGGGGCCGATGATACCCTGCTCTGCAGAGGTTTTTATTCGACCCTCAGGGGAGCGGCGAGAACTTGGTACCGCAGCCTACCCAGCCGCTCCATTGACAGCTTCGAGGAACTCACCCAGCTGTTCTGCAAACAGTTCATGGCAGGGCGACAGGTAATGCCTGATGCTGAACATTTGTTTAACATAGTGCAGGGCCCGATCGAGCCGCTCCGGCAATTTATGCGCCGCTTCAACGCTGAACGGCTGAACGTAAACAGCCCTCCCGACCTCGTTGTCCAAACGGCCCTGAAGAAAGGGCTGCGTCATAGAGGCTTGAAGAAATCTCTGCATAATGATCCCCCGAAAGACCTCCCTGGGATCATGGCGAGGGCCGAACGCTTCATGCTGACCGAGGAGACCTTGGCCATCGAGGCAGGAAAGGCCAGACGAGGGACCAAGCGCGGCGATAGCAAGCGTCGCAGCCCCGAAGGGTACCGGACAGAGAAGAGGGCGAGAAACAAGCAGCGGAGAGAGGATACAAGGGACGACACCCCAATCGCCGTCCTCACTCAAGTGCAGAAGGAAGAGCATGCTGATTGCCCCCCGCCGAAGACAAAAAGAGGGGGAAAATGGGAAAAAGTATTGCAAATACCACAAGGACAACGGTCACGACACTGAAGACTGCTGGCACCTAAAGAAGGACATTGAGAAGTTGATGAGTCGAGGGCACGCAAGGAACTTCGCCGATGACCCGGGCCACGGAGAAGGAACATCCATGCAGCCGGACAAAGGGAAGAAGGTCAACTCCGTCCAAGGACCCCTCCGCATCATAGAGTGAGCAGGCGAGGCCCCTCCCCCAGTCGCAGCCTAGTCAGGAGGAGATTATCTAGGTTCACATCCCTCCGTCTAGCTTTATTTCTTTTCCTCCAAATGTACTAGTCCAATAGGACCTTTAAGAGTACAAATGCATTCCATTTACCTTTTCTTCATCTCCGACGGAATCAACATTTCGCTAAGGGTGCATAAGAGTGAAGACCGCCGCCTCACCGGACGGGGGGTCAATCAAAACCGGTCCTAAGCCGAGGAGCTTCGCCCTCGCTGACCGACTCCATCGCTCGTAAGTCTGGGGGCAATTCCCCCAGCCATCGCAGACGCCGACCGGTCCTAAGCTGAGGAGCTTCGCCCTCGCTGACCGACTCCATCGCTCGTAAGTCTGGGGGCAATTCCCCCAGCCAGTGCGGACGTCGACCGGTCCTAAGCCGAGGAGCTTCACCCTCGCTGACCAACTCCATCGCTCGTAAGTCTGGGGGCAATTCCCCCAGCTAGCGCAGACGTCGACCGGTCCTAAGCCGAGGAGCTTCGCCCTCGCTGACCGACTCCGCCGCTCGTAAGTCTGGGGGCAATTCCCCCGGCCAGCGCAGACGCCGACCGGTCCTAAGCCGAGGAGCTTTACCCTCGCTGACCGACTGCATCGCTCATGAGTCTGGGGGCAATTCCCCCAGCCAGCGCAGACGACCGACCGGTCCTAAGCCGAGGAGCTTCGCCCTAGCTGACTGACTTCGTTGCTCATAAGACTGGGGGCAGCCCCCACAGCCCTTAAGGGGGTCGACCGACTTGCCCACTCGAGGGGCAAGGGGCGACTTCCCGGAGAAAGGAAACGAGCGACCACCATCAGCAGAGGAGCCGAGGTCGCAGCAACAAAGCAAAATGCGCGGGAAAATCAAGTAAGTCAATTTCATTTCCAACAATTAACCGAGGTACAAAGGTGTGTCTTATTTACAGGAAATCGAAGTGGAGAAACCTCCTTACAAATAACCCGCTCTTGGCGGACAACAAAATTCGTCACCTACGAAAACTAGGGTAACGCCGGCAGAGCAAAACTTGTCGACCGAGAACGCAAAATTGCTGGCTCCAATGAACATCCTTGCAATCAGCGACTGTTCGCCCTGGAGCAGAGAGCCGATAAAGATGCCAATGGAGATTGCGAGGTCAGTGATTCATTTCAAGTAGGCTGGGCCAAAACGAAGCGGATGCTGAAAAATTTGAGGATAAAGACAAGGACGACAGGCCGAGAAGGACGACCTAGGGGTCCCGGGCACGGGAGGATGCATCCTCATGCGCCTCGCCCTGCTCGGAGCGAGGGGGATCGGCAGGCGGAAGGACTTGCCGGACGCGCTCCGCACAATCCCGGAAGGAGTACTGGACGACTTCGACGATCCGGGGGTCGATAAGGTCTTCATACTTACCGAAGGCCTCCCTGAGGACCTCGAAGATCCTCTCCCCCAGAGTCCCGACGACGCCCCTCTCCACCTCATCCGCAAACCGCGCCACCTGACACCGATCCGACAGTTCCCTTTGAAACTCCTCCCTCTCCAGACGGAACGACTCCGCCGCTTCCTTGACCGACCGTCGAGTGTCCTCCAGCTTTCCCTGGAGGTCGTCCACTCGTCCCTCTAGCTCGGCCACCCGGAGCTTGAGTTGCCGAGACTCCATCTGGGCCGCCACCACAGCTACCTCCGCAGCCCCCACCCGCTCGTGGTCCTTCGCAGAGGACTCCTCCAGCTCCCTCAAGTGGACAGCTCGACGCTGCGCCTCGACAGCGAGTGTTGAACCCTGAACAACAAGACATGAGCCGAGAAGAGAGCGAAGGAAAGAAAGGGACAGCGGGATAGCCAGACCTGCTGAAGGATCCAGACCAAGGTGTCTGATACCTTGTCGGCAGGGGCCCTCTCAAGGAGACTACGGTCCCGGGGGAGGACGGAGCCCTCGGCCAACTGCTGAGCCAAGGCTCGGTCGACAAACACCGAATCCCCGGGGGTGACCTCGAGGGAGGCCGAGCTGCTCGCCAACAGGGCGCCGATTCCCGATAGTGGAGGCGGAGACGCTGCGACGGGGGTGGTCGCCAGGGCCACTGGAAGATCCTCGGCGGCCACCGCCGGGGGCACGGAGCACACCAGACTGGAGGGATCCGCGCCTTCCTTCCTCCTCTTCCCTCCGTGAGGCTCGGCACGCGCCGAAGGGGAGCGCTTCCGCCTCGTGCCACTTCCACCCTCGTGGACAAGAGGGGGCACGCCAAGCGCTAGAGGAGCTACTCCGGACCCGTCGTTACCCCCCGCCGCTTGGGCTGGTAAGACGGATCCGGCCCTTGCGACCCCCCCGGAGAGGAGACTACCGGAAGAAGAGGCGGGAGGCGCGGCCACCACCTTGCCCACGGTGGGCTCGGCTCGGCGCACCTCCTCCTCAACGGTCCGCCGAGGTGCCCCTCCCGAGGTGCTGCCTCGGCTCCGAGCGGCTCCACGCCGAATCAGCTCATCAACGTTGCGGGTGAACTCGCGACCAGCCATTCCTGCAAGCGAAACCAAAATCAGGGTAAGCCACGGGGCAATCCAGGACTAGAAAAGCGGCCTACCCGGAGACCACAAGACGGCCTTCAGGAGTAGGTCGTACAGCAAAGGCCAGATAGACTTCGCCTCCAAAGGGAGGGCCGACAGCAGCGCGACGGCCGCCCGATCAGCCTCGGAGAGGGTTAGCGTTCGGCCAGGCCGACCTGACCCACCCCAACCTGTCAAAATCTGAGCATCCTCAAGGAAGACTACGAAGACGTAATCCGAGCTCCAATCCCCCACCCAGTGGGGTAGCCCGATCAGGCATTCCCTCCCCGCGCGGGTACGGAGGTGTAGCCATGACCCTAGACCGACCACCTGGATCTGATAAAAATAGAAGAGAAGGGGGAGAGATGGCTCCAGACCGCGAGTACAGCAGAGCATCACAAAGCCCGTCAGAACCGCAACCGAGCAGGGGGTGAACTGGCAAAGGGACACCATGAGGTACTCCATGACTTAGATAAAGAAGGGATTGAGCGGGAAACGAAGACCCAGACGGAACATCTCGACGTAAACGCCGACTTCATTGCTCCTCGGAAGACAGATTCGTTCGTCGATGAAAGGGACTCGAACATCATACGGGTGACATCGGTACTTTCCCCGGATCTCCACAGCCTCCAGAAAAGAAGTTCTCGACGGTGTTCTGAGGACAACCGGAGGTACATTAAGCCGCACGGCAGCCGACGCCACATCATCGCCAGCATAGTCTGGAAAGAGCTTCCCCTTCCCTTTATCTCGGAGGGGACGGCTCCCTGAGGAGGGACCGGATCCCACAGATCAAAGCCCGCCCCGCCTGGACTCAGGAGGATCCCTCGCCCCTTGGCCAGAGCCACCTATCATAAGAGCAGCCATAATATGAAGATGGGAAAGGAGTTACCTTTTTGTTTATTTGGAGAAGACAAGGAAACGAAGGCGGCGGGAGACTCCGAGTTTGTGGAAAGCCTGGAACAGAGGGAAAAGCGAGGAAGAAGTTGGGACCAACGCAGCCGGGGCACTTATATACAAGACCCAGGGGCAAATTCGAAACGCCTGACAGGAACGCGTGGCAAGCCTCAAAGAGCCGACGGCGTTTCGAATTCGGCACCAAGGGAAGTCCTATCGATCCGCCTCATCATAACCTTCATTTATGACCGCGCCTCGACTGACGCGCCAATCAGAACCCCAGGAGTCACATCGGCCGAACCGAACCGACCAAGGCCGATCGGCCCAACTGATGGGGGCAATTGATACGTCTATTTTGCGGAGGCCCAACAGCATGGGCCCAAAGGCGCAGCGTACTACGCGAAATCATGGGAGGTCCAAGCCCACCAAACGAAGCCCGTCTGCGAGATCAGGCCCGCCCGACAAGGCCCCCTAGAGGACTCCCCGAACGGCGATCCGACCCGACCCCGAAAACGCGCGAGTCACTCACCCACTCCAGCGATAACCGTTCCCCCAGGCCCGCTACCACTTAATGGCCGTTATGGGGAGGTGCTGGCATGGCGCAGGGAGCGGCGATGGGGAGGCGGATTGAGGGGGCACGATCGGGGGCGGACGAGGGACGTGAGTCATGGGTAACCGCGACGAGAGGCCTATAAAATACAAGGAGGACGACTGAACAAGGGACCACATCTCAGGTAACCAAACCTAAGGTACTCCATCAACGACCTAGTTCCCCCACTTCATCTCCTTCCCCCCGCTCGCACCGGTGGACGTCGTTCCGATCTCCTCTCGAGTCGAACCGTCCCCGCCGATCCTCCTCTTTCAGATCGTCATCTGACTTAGGCATCGGAGGGGATTTGGCCGGAACCAAGGTCCGGCCCCCCTGACGAGTGTTCTCGTCTGTTCAGGAGGACGTCAGATCCACGAGCCGAGGCTTCCCCTCCGCTCCACGCCGGCCGCGCATCAAGCGAGCCGACCGAGGCTACCCCTCGTCGTCCGACCGTCCGAGGCCGAGCGCATCCATCCGAGCCGAGGCTTCCCCTCCGCTCCGCATCGGCCACGCATCAAGACAAGGCGTCGAGGCTTCCCCTCGTCGTCCGACCGTCCGAGGCCGAGCATCTCCCACCGGGCCGAGGCTTCCCCTCAGCCCCCTTGAGGCCGAGGATCCAGACCCGGCCCAGCTGACGTGCTCCACGTCGTCTGCAACTCCGATTCGCGTCGCGTCTGCACGGGCTCGACGCACCCAAGGGACCCAAATCGGCCCCTTGACCACGTTGACCGGGCAGTCCACGGTCAACGCTTCTGTAGTGAGAAAACACTCTGAAACAGGAATAATTAGGGATTTACTCTCTTTTAGTGGGGCTATTATTGATTGTACCGACAGTGAAGGCTCGAATAGTGGGCATCTTTGATTACGGTGCCATTTAATACGTGGTATCATTGACGGTACCATCAGTGAAATCGATAAAATCATGGGGTTTTTCTTGACGGTTACGTTACAACTATGAACGTTCGCTGATGGAACAGTCAGTGATTGCAATAGTCCCTGACGGGAAAATATACTCATTAGCGAAGGTTACGCACCTTATGGGAAAAAAGGCGCGAACCCTACCCCATTATTGACGGCATATATTTTACCGTCTGCGAATTCATGGAAAATATATCAACCTTTTCTGACGAAAAATATGGTCAGTATTTCCTACCTACGCTAACCATCAACGAAAGGAGGATAATCCTAATGGTGAGGTTCCGTCAGCGAAAGTTCTGATATCATATATTATTATTATTAGCAAAAAAATTAGAACGTTCGCTGACGGAATGTCTTCAGTAAAGTCCATCTATAACGACGGTCCGGTGAGTGAAAACAATGCTAGTGTTGATGACAGATCGTCCGTCATCGATACTTCTGTATCACCAACATATTGCTGACGGTCGTTGTTTTCCATAAGAAAACTGCTTACGCTGATGGCTTCTGTCGATGAAAGTTGACTGTCACTGACGTCAAGTATTACCATCAGTGAAGTACAACTATGAATTTGCTGTCAGTAAAATCATTGCTTTACTGACGGTTCCACATGCCGTCAGTAAAAGTGCGTCAAAGAAGACATGTTTATTTGTAGTGATATTTTAGAAAATCCAATAGCTTCTCACTCTACTTTTGCCTCTTGGTTGGGTGTGTCACACAGTAAATACCCTTCAATAGTAACTTTATATTGCAAATACGTACGAAGCATTTCCCTACTTTTATTTTTATTTCAACATGTACTATCCCTTATACCGGAAAGGAGTCCTTCGCTTGAATTTATTACAAGCAAAGCATTAGCTTTACAATGAATGATGCACTAGCAAAGTTATTGCTTTTTCTCCAGACTCTTAATGTCTACGTATAGCTACTTGTAGTTCTTGATGGTATGATCAAGCTTGTGATGGTAATGTAATTATTGCAATTGTATCTGTTAGGACTAATTTGGACCAGTCCGAATTACAACGGCCCACGGCCCAACCTCAAAGGAGACGCCCACTAGAGAAGACGGGCCCGCCCGGAAGGGCCCACGGACGGGGCTGAAGGCCCGGCCACTTCACCCTTGGGGGCACCCGACTAGCCCCCATTCGGCCCGATTAACCGTCCCTCGGAATCAGCGATCCCATAATGGCCATTAACGGACCCGTTAATGGGCCACCCCTCCACTACGCACGAGTGGGAGGATGCGGAGGCGGATCGTGGGGACGTGAGAGGATGCGGGATGTGGGGCAATCACGAGGGACCCTATAAGGGGAAGGCCAGGACGACGGAGAAAGAGATCGAGACTCAGGTAATCAACAGAGAGGTACTTCATCAACGACCTAGGCATACGCCACTCCATTTCCTCCCTCCTCCAAACTCGCGCCGCCTGGGTTGACGTTCCGGCTTCCTTACAAGCCGGATCTCCCCCGCCGAGTATCCTTTCAGACCTTGATCTGACTTAGGTATCGGAGGGGATTTGGCCGGAACCTAGGTCCGGTCTCCCTGACGAGTTTCCTCATCTGTTCAGGAAGAAGATACCCGAGGCACCGAGGCTACCCCTCAGCGTCGGTCGGCAACCCCTGTCGTAGTCGTCAGGTGGACGGCTGCTCAAGCACCAACCCACTTGCAAGGCGCAGAGGCTACCCCTCGACGCGGATTCGACCGAGGCCGAGCGCGACCCAGCCGAGGCCGAGCGCGATCCATCGAGCCGAGACTTCTCCTCAGCTCCCCAAAAGCAGTAGACGACCCCAAGGGGCCCCCGAGTCGGCCCCGTGACCACGTTGACCACACAGCCGACGGTCAACGAACTGTGGTGAGGAAACACCCGTAAACATCTGGCGCCGTCTGTGGGAACGAACAACACCCACGTAAAACAACCACACCGACAATGACACGGCTCCGTCCCCCGCGGCGGAAAAGCGGTGCGGCCCCGGTGGTGGGCACTGACCAGCGCCGCGGCAAGCGGAGCGAGGCCGTGCCTCCCGGGCACGTGAACCGGGCGGCGAGCTCGGATCATGCAGAGGACAGTGTTGAGGAGACCGGCGGCCAACCGTTAACTTCTCGGGACAGTAGGATCGGGAGAACACGGGAAAAGCCGGGATCGAGCAAAGCGCTGGTGGTATCCCTGATCGTAGATACCTCCGTGGTGCGACAGCTGCTAGTCGACACCGGCAGCTAGTGCGACATCCTCTTCACATCGAATTTGGAGAGGATGGGACTGCGTGGCGAAGACTTGGAGCCATGCACGGGGCCTGTGGTGGGTTTCACGGGACACTCCACACCTATCATCGGGGCGATCCACCTCCCGGTCACGCTTGGGGGAGCACCCGACTCGGTGACGCTGACGGTGGAATTCATTGTGCTGAAGGTCGGCTCGGCATACAATGGGATCATCGGCCGCCCCCTCCTCAATGCTATCGATGCGGTGGTCTCGACGCTCCACCGGACAATCAGGTTTCAGACCCTAAAGGGGGTCGAGCAAATCAACGGCGACACGAAGGGAGAGAAGATCTGCTACCACCTGACAGACGAGAAGGTCGTCGGAGGGCCTGGCGATCCAATGGCCTCAGTCGACCTGAGGCATGGACCGAGACCCACCCCTGCGGAAGAGCAAGAGAAGATCCCCGTCACGAACGTCGAGGGGAGATTCGTCTCCATTGGATCAGGGCTGGATCCTGACTCGAAGCACAAGCTGGTCGAATGCCTGGAGGCTAACCTGGACGTCTTCACGTGGTCGACTGAGGACATGCCTGGCATTGATCCCCGGGTGATCATTCACCGATTGAACGCCTACCCCAACTTCAGACCCGTCCGGCAGAAGAAGCGGAACCTAGGTGGCAAAAAGATGAAGGCAGCCTCTGATGAAGTAGAACGACTCCTCGACGCCGGTTTTATCCGAGAAGTCTAGTACCCCAAATGGCTATCCAACGTGGTAATGGTCAAAAAAACCCAACGGGAAGTGGCGAATGTGTGTGGATTTTAGCGACCTCAACAAAGCCTGTCCCAAGGACAGCTATCCACTGCCGCAGATCGACCACCTCGTAGACAGCGCCTCGGGATACGAGATGCTCAGCTTCATGGACGCCTACTCTGGGTACAACCAGGTCCAGATGGATCCTGATGATGAAGAGATGACGGCTTTCACGACGGACCGAGGGACCTTCTGCTACAAGAAGATGCCCTTCGGATTGAAGAACGCGGGGGTAACCTATAAAAGAATGGTCAAAAGTTGTTCGACTCCCAGATAGGAAGAAATCTGGAGGTCTACGTCGACGACATGCTGGTGAAATCGAAGGATCCTGCTGACCATATCGCAGACCTAAGGGAAACCTTCGAACGACTACGAAGGTACAATATTCGGCTCAATCCCGCGAAATACACGGTCGGGGTGAGATCCGGCAAGTTCCTGGGATTCATGATCACCAATCGTGGGATCGAAGCCAACCCCGACAAAATTGAGGCACTGATCAACATGCATGAGCCGACAACCATCATGGAGATGCAGAGGTTGAATGGCCGCATCACCGCCCTCGGGCGATTTCTGTCCCGATCGGCAGAAAGATCTCTCCCGTTGTTCAAAACTCTGAGGAAGGCCATCGCCGCACCAGCCGACGAGAGGAAGACAATACCATGGGATGAGGACTGCTCCTGAGCATTCGCTGATCTCAAAGAGTACCTCCGCAGCCCACCACTCCTCTCCAAGCCCCGAGAGGGGGAGTCGTTGAGCCTCTACTTAGCCTGCACGATGGAAGCGGTGAGCTCTGTACTGATCCGGGAGGATGACGGGGTGTAGAGGCCGGTATACTACACCAGTCGTGTCTTGAAAGACGCAGAGGGGCGGTACACACCAATGGAGAAGTTAGCGTACGCCCTCGTCCTCTCAGCCAGGCGGCTCCGACCCTACTTCCAGGCTCACACGATATTGGTCCTAACCGATTTCCAGTTGGAACAGAACCTCAAGAGGTTTGACCACATATGAAGGATGTTGAACTGGGGGGTCGAGTTGAGCGAATTCGACCTGCGATTCAAGCCACACACGGCCATCAAAGGGCAGGCCCTAGCTGATTTCATCGCCGAGTGTACCATAGAAGAAAGGACCCTCACGCCGGGAGACGTCTCGGTAACGGTAACAAACCAACCTTTGTACTTACTTATGACTGACATCAACTCGGCTGGCCACTCAGGCGACCAAGACACATGGATTATTCACGTGGACGGCTCGGCGACTCGGGCGGGGAGCAGGGCCGGGATCACGATTCGATCTCCCGAGGGGAACGTCGTCGAATACGCGCTTAGGTTCGAGTTTCCGGCCACCAACAACGTGGCCGAGTACGAGGCCACGATAAACGGCTTGAGGCTGGCCCGAGAACTCGGAGCTGAGTACGTACGGCTCCTTAGCGACTCGAAGCTCATCATCAACCAGCTGCAAGGGAGCTATGAGGCGCACGAAGAGATGATGCAGGGCTACCTGGCCACGGCCAAGACTGAGATGTCCAAATTCAAAAGGGTCGAGACCCTTCACCTCCCGCGGTCGGAGAATACCCGAGCAGACGCTCTATCCAAGCTTGCTTCCTCCTCGCCCAGGGAGTTGGGTCGCACCGTCTATATAGAAAACCTCAGGAGCCCCAGCACGGAAGAGAAGGAGGTGATGGCGATTGACGGAAACCCCACCTGGATGGACCCAATCATCCGATACCTCACCCAGGGGGAAACACCAACCGATGTGGAAGAATGTCGAACCTTGGATAGGAAGGCGCTCCGGTACGTGATGCATGAAGGAGCCCTCTACAGAAGACGATGGACAAAGATGGACGTCCTCCCCTACCTTAAGTGCCTCGGCCCCCAGGAAGCTGACTACGTCCTCAGGGAAGTGCACGAGGGGACCTGCGGGAACCACCATGGAGGCACAACAATCGCTCAGAAGATCTTGAGGCAAGGATACTACTGGCCGACCCTGATACACGACGCGACAGAGTACGTCCAAAGGTGCCAGGAATGCCAACGGTTCGCCAGCACCGGGACCATTCCCCCTTCAGAGCTCGTCCCGATCATCAGCCTAATACCTTTTGCGAAGTGGGGGCTCGATATCCTGGGACCGTTCACGACGGGCCGAGGGCAAAGGAAATACCTGATCGTGGCCGTGGACTACTTCACCAAATGGATCGAAGCCGAACCTCTAGCCACAATCACCTGGAAGAAGGTAAAGAGCTTTGTATGGAACTCCATCATCTCCAGATTCGGATTCCCCCACGCCATCGTCACCGAAAAAGGAAAGCAATTCGACTCAGCTGGGTTTATAGACTTCTGCGTCGAATGGAAGATCAAGCTACTCTTTGCCTCGGTGGCGCACCCCCAGACCAACGGGATGGCAGAGGCCGCCAATAAATGCATCATAGAACCCCTCCACAAGAAAGTAGAAGGCGCCGAAGGGAAGTGTCCTGAAGAGCTTCCCGGGATACTCTGGTCTTACCGTACGACCCAAAAACAAGCCACGTGTGAGACCCCATTCATGCTCACCTATGGCACCAAAGCAGTGGTCCCAGTCGAGGTGGGCGAGGAGTCCCACCGCATCCGACGTTTCGACGAAGAAAGAAACGCCGAGGGTTTGGAGCTCGGCCTTGACCTCCTGGGTGAACGACGAGAACATGCCTTGGCCACCATCATCCGTCAGAAGCAAAAGGTGGCGCATTACTATAATTTCCACGTCAAGGAGCGAAGTTTTCACCAATGGGATTTGGTCCTTAGAAAGGCGGTCTTCTGTCCAGAGGTCGCGCGCAAAGGGAAGCTGGCAGCCAAGTGGGAAGGTCCCTACCGGGTGATCGAAGTTCTAGGACCCGCTACCTATCGTCTAGCAAACTCGGAGGGAAAGACCCTCACCCATTCCTGGAATGCCGAGCATTTACGCAAATATTACCAATAAAGCCTACGAGATCGCCCGCGAATGTAACTCTTTTCTTCCCCCTTTGCTCAATAAATTGGTTTGATCCTGCTTTCTTCCTATAGCATGGCCGTAAAAACCCTCGTGGAGAAGGGGGACCCTGCCAAGGGATTGTCCGGGTGGCACCACGCAAAGACAAGGGACGACCCCCAAACAGGCTGGTCCCCCCTCCACGATTCACCTGGTCGGGAAACTCCCCGGGGCCGAACCTCGGAGTGGGCCGACCACTAGGCGAGGATAGCCCTCCCAGCGAACGAAATGACTCGAACCGGACGTAAGGCTAGGGGCAACTCCTCCAACGGACCGGCGAACCGATCGACCGTGAGGCCAATGGCAGCTCCCCGGGCGGGTCGGTCGAAAGGACGACCTCAGAGGTCGACCTCATCGGCTAGTCACACGACATAGGGTCGTGCCCCAGGCTGACTAGCCAACTAAGCCGAGGGCAACTCCCCCGATACGGCTGCACGTTAACCGAGCCGAGGGCAACTCCCTCGGCCCGTCGGCACGCCAACAAAGCCGGGGGCAACTCCCCCGATATGGCTGCATGTTAACCGAGCCGAGGGCAACTCCCTCGGCCCGTCGGCATGCCAACTGAGCCGGGGGCAACTCCCCCGATATGGCTGCACGTTAAACGAGCCGAGGGCAACTCCCTCGGCCCATCGGCACGCCAACCAAGCTGGGGGCAACTCCCCCGATACGGCTGCACGTTAACCGAGCCGAGGGTAACTCCCTCGGCCTGTCGGCACGCCAACCAAGACGGGGGCAACTCCCCCGATACGGATGCACGTTAACCGAGCCGAGGGCAACTCCCTCGGCCTGTCGGCAAGCCAACCAAGCCGGGGGCAACTCCCTCGGCCCGTCGACACGCCAACCGACCCGGGGGACAACACCCCCGACAGGAGCGCCGACTCTTCTCCGTCAGAACTCAAAAGAAGGCTCAACCCCAAGGGAGTAGGTGAGCAATAACAAGCAAGGAAAAGACACTTTACTTTCGGAAAATACGAGGGGCTACACCAAAAGCCCTGGTCCCGAAAAACTTAAGGACCAGGCTAGGGATCTAGACACTCCCACCCTCGTCTTCTCGGGGGGCCCCCTCAAGACCGTCAACTGGAGGAGCGCCGAACCGCTCCGGGATCTCTTCCTCTTCATCGGAGTACGCTTGAAGCTCCTCGAGGTTGATCTCCGCGAGCAGGAACCTCTTTCGGACCTCGGCCAAGCAGCGGGCGAAGCCCTTCTCGAACGCCGAGGATGTGGCCTTAGAGACAAAGAAAAGGGCATATTCCTTCACGGCGTCCTGGGCAACCTTAGCAAGGTCCACATCCTCTAGCTCACGAATCCGACCCTCGAGAGTGGTCACCTGTCGTTGGTGATTAGATCGGATCATCTCGATCTCTTTCGATCTCGCGTTAAGCTGGGATAGGAAGGCCCTCTCCCGCTCTTCCGTCGCCTCCAGCAGGGCATTGAGTTCCTGGGCATTGGCCGTGATGAAAGGGGCCGGATCGGCACCTGCCTCAGCCGCCACGCCAGGGGCCGTGGTGAGCGCGGCAATTCGCTCCTCGGCCTTGGACTTCCCGACCAGAGCTAAGGCTTTTTCCTGGTCCAAATTCTCCAGGGCAGAGGAAAGCTCGGCCACGCGAGACTCCAGGGACTTCACGAGCGCCTTGGACAAGTGATCGGCCTGGGCCCCAGGAACGGGCGACGTGTCCGCCTCAGCCTTGGAGAGAGCCACAAATTGGCGACTCATCGAAAGCCCAACAGAGGATAGCTACGCTAGAAAGGCGGGAGTAAATTGAAGATAGCAGCAAAAGACTGGGTTAGGGAAGAAACCCCACCTGTTGGCCGTCCTGTACCACGAAAGCGGCCAGACGGTCGCCACTGACCTCGTCCAAAGCAGCTCGGTCCGAAGAGAGACTGCAGTTCTCAGCCACCCGTGCCGCCACACTGCAGCCGGAAAAGACCGACTCACCCGCTCCTACGGGGAAGCGGGGACGGAGAAGAACCTCCTCCCCCAGAGGTAAATCTGTAGGGGCGGAGCGGAACGCACCTAGATACCGCTCGTATATATCAAGAAGAGGGCCTGGCTACGGAGATGACGGGCCAGCCCATGGCCAAACCGCCTCGGCTGAGGGTGACATATCCCGGCACTGGGGAAATGAAGCACTCACCTCCCCGACAAGGGTGCGGACCTTCTTAGAGACGTCATGCTGGGAGGAAGAGGGGACCTTCCTCTTCGACTTATCGGCACCAGCCGCCGGGTGGTCAACACGTTGTTTCTTCCGGACCGCCAGCACATGATCCCCTCTCCGAGAGGCGGGGTCCGGAATCCCGACTTGAGGAGGAGGGGCCGAAGAACTGGAGGGAAACCCACCTGTGCAGGGGAAGTCATCAGCAACCAACCCTATCAGCCACAGAACAGTGGCCACGGAGTATTATCTTCGGAGCGATGAAGGACGGCAAAACTCACCAGCGGGCCACATGGTCTTCCGCAGATTGAGGTCAGAAAAGAGAACGGTGACTTTCCAATCGCCCGACGGGATCGCCAACAGGGCCTCCACGGTCTCGAGTTCAGCCGCAGTCGGGTCACCCAACTCCAGTGCCAGCGTCACGTCGGCGCTCCAATGAGTTGGGAAATCCATATCCGACAGGCCGATAATGAAGAGATACTCCTCCTTCCAGAGCTTGACGGAGCTCGGCAGCCCCAGTATCAGGCTCTTCGAGGGCCGAGCGCTAATGTAAATCCAGGCCCCTCGACTGATGGCGGCTCAGACGATAAAATTGGGAGAAGAGTCGGAGGGAGGGGACCACCCCCTTCTGAAGGCAGAGCATGGCGAACCCGATGACGAGCCCGATCGCGTTGGGACAGAACTGACATAGGGCCACACGATGAGCACGCAGAAACTCAACGATGAAAGGATGAAGGGGGAACCGAAGCCCGAATCAGAAGCACACCTCATACACCCCAACCGCCTTCGGACCCGGAAAGCAGATCCGCTCGTTAAGCTCAGGGGCCCGGATGGAGTATGGGGGTAGAAGGTAGCGGGCACACAAATCTCTGGCGGAGGTGGCACAGAAGGAAGAAGGACATCCCAGAACCTCCGGAAGCACCCCCGAGGGGTCACCCTCCTGACTACCGACCGCCGAGCCAGGGCTATCAGACGAGTCGAGGCGGACTGCCTCCTCTGGACGACCCAAACTGGGGGCAGGAGAAGACGACATGACGAGGAGCTGGAGCAGGATTAGAAAAAGGAGATGCTGAAGTAAAATCTGGCCACGTTCGACCAACCGATGTCGGCACTCTCTTCCTGGTGCCTTTTGAATGACCCGACGCACGGTGGAGATAAACACAAGGGGCACGTGGCGACATCAAGACGGCAGCGATGCTTCGAAAACTACACCAACGGAAGTTCAAAAAGAACGGTAATAATGACATTCATTTAATGGCGGAGCCTCGACTGACGCACCCATCGGATCATGAAGGAGTCACATCACCCGAGCCGCATCGACGGAAGCCGAACGGCCCGGGCGATGGGGGCAATTGTTACGACTAATTTGGACCAGCCCGAATTACAACGGCCCACGGCCCAACCTCAAAGGAGGCGCCCACTAGAGAAGACGGGCCCACCCGGAAGGGCCCACGGACGGGGCTGAAGGCCCAGCCACTTCACCCTCGGGGGCACCCGACTAGCCCCCATTCGGCCCGATTAACCGCCCCTCGGAATCCGCGATCCCATAATGCCCATTAACGGACCCGTTAATGGGCCACCCCTCCACTACGCACGAGTGGGAGGAGGCGGAGGCGGATCGTGGGGACGTGAGAGGATGCGGGACGTGGGGCAATCACGAGGGACCCTATAAGGGGAAGGCCAGGACGACGGAGAAAGAGATCGAGACTCAGGTAATCAACAGAGAGGTACTCCATCAACGACCTAGGAATTCGCCACTCCATTTCCTCCCTCTCCCAAACTCGCGCCGCCTGGGTTGACGTTCCGGCTTTCTTACAAGCCGGATCTCCCCCGCCGAGTATCCTTTCAGACCTTGATCTGACTTAAGCATCGGAGGGGATTTGGCCGGAACCTAGGTCCGGCTGTCCTGACGAGTTTCCTCATCTGTCCAGGAAGAAGATACCCGAGGCGCCGAGGCTACCCCTCAGCGTCGGTCGGCAACCCCTGTCGCAGTCGTTAGGTGGATAGCTGCTCAAGCACCAACCCACTTGCAAGGCGCCGAGGCTACCCCTCGACGCGGATCCGACCGAGGCCGAGCGCGACCCAGCCGAGGCCGAGCGCGATCCACCAAGCCGAGGCTTCTCCTCAGCTCCCCGAAGGCAGTAGACGACCCCAAGGGGCCCCCGAGTCGGCCCCTTGACCATATTAACCACACAGCCGACGGTCAACGAACTGTGGGGAGAAAACATCCGTAAACAGTATCCCTTCTCCAGTTTGCAATTCATCTTCGGTAACCCTTTGATCAATAATCTTTTTACGCTTGCACAGCCATATGGATAAATGAAGGCATTACGTTGAGATGTTTGTACATATGCTATTATTTATCTTAAGATTCGTATCCCAGTGATGGTTCTGTTTTCCATGCCGACTTTGCTGGTGCCCTACATCCTCCTATGGGTTGCTCCTTTCCTGCTCCCTTTTTCTTGACCCTTCGGCCTGCTTTCCAACACTTCATATGCATCAAATAGCTTTGCACTATCCTTGTCAAGTCCTTGACCTAGGCCAAAGTGTAGCGAAAACTTCTATACCTAGTTAGTACTCCAAAAGGGAAGCGAGATATCATTTTGCACATCATGTATCATCAATTTCTCAACAGTGAAGCCCTTGAGGAACTCCATCAACGAATCATGTTTCCTTATTTATGCTCATCAACATTGTCTGATTCATCTTTATCCTTTGACTTGTAGCGAAGTGCTACACAGACTCAATTGCTAATGGCTCAAATCTACATATCGGCCCAAAGACAAGGGAATTATTCCACTCCTATTAATCATATTAAACTTATTCTCCAATCCCATGCATTGTTAAAATTTTGAAAATCCACTCATAGGTGCTAATTGAGAGATTCGAACCTGCAACTTCTCACAAGGAAGCACAAAACCTGATGCTGGTTATGCATTAAGCTCGTTGGCGTTTTTTGCAGATACAATCATCTTATCGTAAGTATTTGTTATTAAAATTAAATGATTGCCTCAATTTTGTGTCATGCATGTGATATTATAATTTTGTTGTGAAGGGAAATATAGGGAGAATAGGTGTAGAGGGTTAAGAGCCCCCTACCCTTGTATTTATAGCTTTCAATAGTGGGTTGGATACCCAATTGGCCCATTGGGCCTATTCATAACACTTCCCCTTATCCAACCAACATTGAATAAGGGGTGGATTCTTCAGGATCCGAGTTAGGGTAACTGCCTTGTTAAAGAAAGAACAGTTAACCCATAACTTCCCCTGTTTTAGGGATGTGTCTAGGGTGGATACTTCAGGATCCAGAGTCAACGAGGTTGCCTCGTCAAAACCTTGACCACGGAAAACCCAGTGGGAAAAAACCTGTAGCCTAGGGAAAAGAGTACAACTCTGCAGTTGACTCCCCCTTATCTGACCAAGCTTCAGGCTTGCAGATTCCTATGAATCTATACATCAGTCTCCTATGTATCTATGAGTTCATAGTTCTCTCATCCTGACCCAGTTTACATTTACTCACTCTCCTCATCCCAATCACATATACAAGTTTCTCAAAGATACTAGTAGGCAGGGATTTGGTAAGCAAATCCGCCAAGTTATTGCATGATTGGATCTTCTGTACCTCAATCTGCTTTTGCTTCTGAAGGTCGTGCGTCCAGAAGAACTTGGGGGAGATATGCTTCGTCTTGTAACATTTGATGTAGCCGTCTTGTAGCTGGGCTATACATGCTGCATTGTCTTCATGGAGTGTAGTAGGTGCAAGAACGCCGGTCGTCAGGCCGGTGGAGGTGAGGATGTGCTGGATCACCGAGCGTAGCCAGAATCATTCCTTACTTGCTTCGAAGATCGCTAGTAGCTCTGAGTGAGTGGATGAGACGGTCGTCATGGTCTACTTCACAGATCTCCAGGATATGATAGTGCCGCCATATGTGAACATGTATCCGGTCAGAGACTTCTCTGTATGAGGATCGGACCTGTAGCCTGCATCAGCATAACCAACTAAACCAGTTGATGCCCCTTTCCTGTAGAGTAGACCTAAGTCTATGGACCCTTGGAGGTAGCGCAGAAGATGCTTAACTCCGGCCCAATGCCGCTGTGTAGGTGCAGCACTATACCTGGCTAGTAAGTTTACTGCAAATACTATGTCAGGGCGAGTGCAGTTAGCCAGGTAAAGGAGTGCACCGATAGCACTTAAATAAGGCACTTCGGGGCCTAGTACTTCTTCCCCCTCTTCCAGCGGCAGGAAGTGGTCTTTGTGTACATCCAATGATCTGACGACCATCGGAGTGCTGATGGGGTGTCACTTATCCATCTGAAACTTTTTCAATAAGTTCGATGTGTAAGTTGACTGGTGTAACAGGATCTCATCTTTAAGATGTTCTATCTGAAGACCTAAACAGAATTTTGATTTTCCGAGGTCTTTCATCTCGAAGGTTTCTGTCAGGCTTCTAGAAATCTTTGCGATCTCTTCAGGAGATCCGATGAGGTTTAAGTCGTCTACATAGACGGCTATAATTACAAATCCTGTTGCCTTTGCTCTTATAAAGATGCAAGGACAGACTGGGTCGTTTTTAAATCCTTGCTGTGCAAGAAAATCGCTCAGTCTATTATACCACATCCTTCCGGATTGTTTTAGACCATATAATGATCTTTGCAGTTTCACTGAGTAGATGTCACGTTCTCTCTCTTTTAGTGCTGCAGGCAAAGAATAACCGTCAGGCAATCTCATATAGATGTCTCGGTTTAGGTTGCCATATAGGTATGCAGTAACCACGTCCATGAGTTGCATATCTAAACCCTCTTGTGCTGTTAAGCCAATGAGGAATCGGAAGGTGATCGCGTCCATGACCGGGGAGTATGTGGCTTCAAAATCCACCCCAGGACGTTGGGTAAAACCCTGCGCTACAAGCCTTGCTTTGTAGCGTACGATCTCATTCTGTTCATTTCGTTTTCTAACAAATACCCATTTATAACCCACAGGTTTTACACCTTTTGGTGTCTGGACTATTGGTCCGAAGACCTTGCGTTTGGTGAGTGAATCCAACTCCACTCCTATTGCCGCTTTCCACTTTGGCCAATCATCTCTGCTTTGACATTCTGTCAGAGAGCGTGGTTCAATATCATCGTCGCAGTATGCGACGTTGATGGCAATATTACACGCAAATGTGTCATCTATTGTTGTGCTTTTTCTGTCCCAATACTCCCCAGTTCGTACATAATGTATCGATACTTCATTTTCTCCCGGTTTTTCCTCTTCATGAGAGTTTGGGAGAGATGGGGTAGCAGGGCTTATATTAGCATCCTGTGGTGGTATTTGTTTACCATTGCCAAGGGTCCTACTCTTTCGAGGGACTTGGTCCTTCGATCCCGGTGGTCGTCCTCTCTTTTTGAGAGGTCCAACCATTTCTGCTGCAGGCAGATTGCATCCATTTTGCGGTATGTCAATCTTAGCTGGAGTGTTAGCAGCATGGACGTGTGATTTGACAATCTTCTGGTTGTCAGTAAATTTGTCTGGCAAGAGATGGACAATGTTTTGGATGTGGAGAATCTTCAGGACCTCCTCCTCATACTGGCTTGTTGGCGGATCAAAGTGACATAAAGTTTTTGTATCCCAAGTGATACTTTCTGAAGCTTCGGGCTTCTTTGTCTGTGAGCCTAGTCTTGGAAACGATGTTTCATCGAATTCACAGTCTTCTAGACGTGCCTTAAAGACGTCCCCCGTAAGGGGTTCTAGGAATCTAATTATGAAGGGGGTGTCAAACCCAACATAAATGCCTAGGCGACGTTGTGGACCCATCTTTGTCCTTTGTGGTGGTGCTATGGGGACGTATACTGCACAACCAAATATTCTCAAATGTGAGACAATTGGTGGGGCTCCATGTGCTAGTTGCATTGGAGAAGATGACTGACCTCCAGAGGGTCTTAATTTTATTAAAGATACAGCATGCAAGATTGCATGACCCCACGCATTCACTGGCATCTGGGATTGAAGTAATAATGGACGAGCGATCCATTGCAGCCTCTTACTTAGAGATTCTGCTAACCCATTTTGGGTGTGAACATGCGCTACAGGATGTTCGACTTCAATTCCCTGAGCTTGGCAATAGTCTAGAAAGACTTGTGACGTAAACTCCCCCGCATTGTCCAGACGAAGTTTCTTTATCTGGTGGTCGGGGAAGTGGGCCCGTAACTTGATTATCTGAGCTAAAAGCTTATATAGTGCTAGGTTACAGGTGGACAGTAGGCACACATGTGACCACTTAATAGATGCGTCTATCAGGACCATAAAGTACCTGAACGGACCACTTGATGGGTGAATCGGCCCACAAATGTCTCCGTGGATTCTTTCCAGAAAACTGGGGGACTCCACATCCACTTTCAGTGGAGAGGGTCTTGTGATCAGTTTACCCTTGTAACAGGGTGGACATGGGAATTTGCCTTTTTGAAGAATCTTCAGGTTCTTCAGGTCAATGCCCCTGGAGTTCTTTATGATGCGGTACATCATAACCGAACCAGGGTGTCCCAGTCGACTGTGTCAGAGTTGGAATTCTGGTGTTTGGGGGCACTGCAGGTGCTCCACCATGGATGTTTCTGGAGTTTGTATACTTGTTTGGTAGAGTCCCGAGGGGAGTCCCTTGAAACGTTCCACAATGGTTTTTGAACCATTTGTAAGAGCCGTTACAAGCAAGTATTCCCTTTTATCTTCCTCGACCGTCTCTAAGTGATATCCGTTTAAACGGATGTCTTTAAAACTTAGGAGGTTTCGGATGGATTTAGGGGAGTATAACGCATTTTTAAGTGTTATTTGTGTGTTGCTGGGGAGAAATATAATTGCTTCCCCTGATCCTTCGATTATGTTTGCTGGTCCTGAGATTGTTCTCAGTGGGCCAGAATAGCTACTTACGCTCGTGAAGTAGTCTATGTTTTGAAGGATCGAGTGCGTCGATGCACTGTCCACTAGGCAGATAAGTTCCATATCTAAAAAAGGGGAAAGACATTCAAGCAATAAATGAAGAGAAAAGATCTACTTTCATAAAGATAAATGCTCAAAATATTGTTTTGACATGGAAATAAAACTAGATACGATGCATAGAAATAGAAGATACATTGCTAGTGCATAGAAATGGTCCAGATCTAGAGAGTGTCATCTCCCATGAAATCTTTAGGAGTCCATGAGGTCTCTGCCAACGCTGCGCTCTCAATCAGGTTTGTCTCAGCTCGAGGCTTGAGGCTTGACTGGTAGAGGTCCTGGAGGTGTTTTGTTGTGCGGCAGATTCTGGACCAGTGGCCCGTCATCCCGCATTTAGAGCACTTGTCCTCCCAGTCTTTCTTGGGAGTGCCACCTTGTTGGGAATCCTCTTCTGCTTCTTGTCCACGAACTTCTGGTTCTGAGGAGGAGCTGGGGGAGTGGCCTTCTTCCACTGCTTCTGTTCTTTCCATTTCTGGAATTTTGCCTTTTTGTCCGTCTTCTTCTTCAGGGAAGACTGGAAGTGAGCCTCTGCAGGAGGTGGCAATGGAGCGGAGCCAGGAGGGCGCAGGTTGTGGGTGGCAACCAACAGGTCTCTGTTCTGTTCAGCCATAAGCTGGCATGAAAGCAGGTCAGAGTACTTTGTGAACTTCCTTTCTCTATATTGTTGCATAAGGATCATGTCCTTTTCGTGGAAAGACGTGAACGTCTTTTCCAGCAACATCTTCTCCGTCACTGGTTCACCACACAACTTCAGGCGTGAGGTGATGCGGAAGAGAGCTGAGTTGTACTCCGCTACGGATTTGAAATCCTGTATGCGGAGGTGAGTCCACTCGTACTGTGCACGGGGGAGTATGACATCCCTCTGATGTCTGTACCTCTCCTTGAGTGCATCCCACAGCTCGTAAGGGTCCTCTACAGTGAGGTACTCGTCCTTTAAGGTCGAGTCTAAGTGTTTCCTGATATATATAATGGCTTTCGCCTTTAATATATCGGAAACTTCCTCTGTATGAGGTGCTTCCACTGAAGCCTCCTTGTTAGCTAGGGCAGTACTTGTTGTTGCCTTTTCAGTCTGTGTGAGACTGAAACCATGAGAGCGCAGATGGAACTTCAGGTCCAACTGCCAACTTAGGTAGTCTGACCCATCGGCCTTCAGGACCGAGAAGTCGACATTTGCGAGTCTGGCCATTTAATGATCTAGCAATGTAAAGAAAAACAGCATGTATCATTAAGACTGAATAAGACAGACATCCACGCATGTAATGTAAACATTTTCATAGCATGAATTTAATTAATGTGATTTTAACATACATGCTCTTTTTTTTTCAGATAATGTGAATAATTAATAAATAAATATTAACATTCACGCATGCTGTTAAGAGGTTTCATTGTGACATTAAACATGGTATTTAAGCTAATTAACAACCACGCAGTTAATGCATAAACAATGAAACAGAAAAATGACTTAGGACTATGGGGATCAGCCAGCCGACACCGAAAAAATAAAAAGGAGTACAGTCCGAAGTTACATCAAAATAAATGCATGAAAAATAAAGTACAACTCGGGAATTCAGAGAGAAGCCCCTATCTTCATTGAGCGAACGCCTTCAGCTTCTTTTTGGTGTCCTTCGGTCTTCTTTTTACATTTTCATCCTCACATACAAAATTTCTCTCAAAAAAAGAAAAATTACAGGAATTTAAAACGGTGTCGGAAACCTGGCTGATCCCTAAAAACATAGCCTAATATTGCACATCCACGCAGATAATATATTCGAGACATACAACCACGCAGATAATCAAAACACAGGCATTTTAAAATAATTTAAATTTGTGTGCGACGTGCAAAAGACCTTTTTTTGAAAAACTTTTACCTTTTGATCCATATTTTAATGTTTTATTTTACCGCTATAAAACCCTTTTAAAATTTCTTTTAATTATTTTGGGCTTTTTAGGGCCAAAAATAAATAAAAGAAAAATAATTTATGTGAATGGGCTAATTTTCGGGCCTTTTGGGCCATGAAAACAACCCATTAGGGTTAAAATTGGGCCTCCCCCGAAAAATGGCCCGTTAGGGTTAGGGTTTCAGGAAACCCTAGGGGGGCCCGCGGCGTGTCGCCGCGACGGCGGGCCGCGTAGGACGCGGCCGCCGTGGCGGCGACGGGCCGCGGCTGCGGGCCGCGGCCACCGCAGCGGCGGGCCGCGGCCTGAGGCCGCGGGCCGCGGCTGAGGCCGCGGCTGCCGCGGCTTCAGGCAGCGGCGCAGGGCCGCGGCGACTGGCAGCGGCCTGGGGCCGCGGCCTGAGGCCCCAGTTGCTGGCCGCGGCTTCAGGCCGCGGCCGCCGCGGCCTGAGGCCGCGGCGTGCGTTTTCCACCGGTGGCGCTAGAGACGTGCCGTCGTTCCGCCCTACGGGCGTGCGGATTTTTGGATCAAAGGCGGGGGATAAAAAACGGATTTTTCAACTATTTAGATCGCTAAAAAAACAGGTTTTTATTGTTTTTAGGCATGCAGATCTAATAAAAAATTGAATTTTACCGTGTTTATAAACTTTTTGATCCTAAAACATGCAGATCTAATGAGAAAAGCAAGTTTAGATCTAAAAAGTTTTGATTTTTACCTCTAGAATTGACGAGGAATCTAGGCGACGGTTGGTGAAGGATGCCCTTTTCGCTCCCCGTTGAGAAGATTACGATCTTCTTGAATCTGAGCGATTGATGGATCTCCTTCCCCGCGAGCCGCCGTCTCCTCCAACGAGCGTGATCGTGCTGATAACGTGTTGTGAAGGGAAATATAGGGAGAATAGGTGTAGAGGGTTAAGAGCCCCCTACCCTTGTATTTATAGCTTTCAATAGTGGGTTGGATACCTTATTGGCCCATTGGGCCTATTCATAACAAAGTTATGATATTATTATTTATACATATATGCCATGAAACTTGAAATTCATATAGTTTTCTAGATGTCAATTTTGTGGTGAAAGTCCTTGGCATCAAGGGCAGAGGCAGACAGGGGCGTTAGGGGCCCGTTGCCTTCTAAGGTTTTTAAAAATAAAATACACAAGTATATAGCAGCCCAGGCCCATTTCTCTCTCTAGCACATTTCTCTCTCCAGCCCACAATAATACTTGCAGATCCAACGCAGAAAAATTCAGAATAGAAACCCTATTAGCGTCGTGCTCTCTCTTGGTCGGAAACAGACGCACGCAGGCGCAGCATGCCCCAAGAATCGCACGGTCCTCCTAGTCCTCCGACGGATCGATCCGGCTACGCCTTCGAGTCAGTGGCGGAGCTAGGAAATTTTCATTTAGGGGTAAATTATAAGCTAATAAAAAATAAATTTTACGTACAATAAAAAAGCAATAAGAAAAATTCATCAATTACATACACACAATAAATTTATTAAGTACGTCACAATATAATATATTCTATAAATAAAAGAGCTAGAACAGAATAAAATACCCGTCGTTAACTTCATGTCCACTTTTTTGATAATTATTGTAGTTTTGCAAAATGTAAATCCATGTCATCATATTTCTGCAGAAAAGAAAACCATCATTATGCAAATACCCCTACAAAATGATGATCATGTAAAAATATAGAAAGCAAATGAAGAAAATTACTCACATTACAATTGTTCTCTTCGAGTTTTCATATTTTGAAACCGCTTCATAATGACTTCATTATCGATCTCATTGAAAATATCTTTCTCAATGTATACAATCAAACTATCATTCATCCACTTATCTCCCATCCTATTCCGTAATTTGCTTTTAACAATACTGATAGCAGAAAAAACTTTCTCAACTGTAGCAGTTGCAATTGGTAAAAGTAATGATAATTTGGTAAGCCTATATACTAATGGAAATACCAAATTCTTCTTTGTTTTTATCATTTTATCTACAAGACCAGCAATGCCTTTAATAGTAGAGAACTCATCATTATCACTGGCATCAATAATACATGTATCAAGTTGATCATGAAGTACCATAAGGTCCAATGCAGAGAAATCCTCAGGCTAGAATTGAGTAAGACGAATAAGCATTTCTTTATTGAAAGCAGAGAAAGAGTCATTTAGGTTTAGACATGCCAAATCAAGAAGTAGCTCTGTATTGGACTCAGTGAAACGATCATCCATGTCAATTATATTGTTGAATAATTCATAACGAAAATGATGCATGTTTGTAATCCCCTGAGATTTTCACTTTGAACGTCCACTGAGTTTATACTCATCATTCATGTTTGGAATATCAATGACATGTTTAATGCAAAAGGATGACACATCTCCTAACAAATAATCCCATCCACTCTCTCTCATCATCTTCAATCGATCTTTTGATGTTCTCAATAAACCCATAGCATTTTGTAACACAACGCTTCCCAAGAATACAATGGAAGTGAGAGCGTTTCGAAGGTCCGCATGAACTGGAGCAGTGAATCTCGAGTTCATTAACCGTCTAAGATAACTACAACAAAGCAGATTCTTGCGTGCATTTCAGAACAATAAGAAACATTCATAATATTAAAGCCACATCAAGAAAAATTTCCATACACGAAATAAAACGAAAAGGTCCACAGCAGGGCCCAATGAACTACAAAAGGAAATGTACACTAAGAAGAGTACTAAAAGCAAAACTAAGGAAAACGGCAACGTCGTAGGTGTATAGTCCTCCGCAGGGAGTGACTCGGCGTCAACGGCAAACTCCTGGCTCTCTAAGTCAGGCGTCTCAAAAGGATCCTCCAGGTACTCTGGCTCGGGATCTGACATACATCCAAAAATATGAATGTATGTCAGCAAGGGTCCGCAAGTAAAGGTTATAAACCCAAGGCAATGTGTACAAATAATATTGAATTATGAAGCATTAATAGTCTTATACAAGATGTCAGCAACAAGTTTTAAGCATGGCAATTTTTAAGCGAGGTAAAGTAAAGCATTTCTAACATGGCAGTTCTAAGCAGTTTAAGAAGTATAGTCTTGTGTTCAGCTGATAACATAAAAGGGTTCAAGTTCTGTGTCAGGGTTTTCTATCTCTCATATGGTTCTCGCCTTTAAGACGTGATGAGTGGATCGTTCTCCTCACGGCGGTACTACCGTGATTGAGGCTACCCACCGCATGCGGGTGGTGCTCTTGAATAGAGGATCCCTTCATACGCTTAGTGGCTGCACAATCTTAACCCCACCCCAGATTTGTGATGGAACACGAGCCAGCCTAGTCGACTCACATGACATCACGAAGTCACGATTTCGCCTTTGAGGCATACGATTTCACGATGTCAAGCATTATCTAGATGTTCCATTAATGACCATTCTAATAATGTTGTTCGAGCAAGAGGTGCACTAAATTAAATCTTCAGCATTTCACATTTTACGACATTTGCAGTAATTAAAATAAGAATTATTGTACGTGTTGAAAAGTGAGCATGCTACAAACAATAATTTTCGTTGTCAATTCTTGAAACTTAAATCTACGAAGTAATTTGTCGATGTGTCACATTTTAAGCCTAGAACATCATGGTACTTCTTACGTGCGTCATTTCACGGATAAATTTCATTTTATTTAGCTTTAAGTGAAAAAGACGATTAATGCATCAAACTTCAAAAATTCACAACAAATTGTACACTTGCCTGTTTTCAGCGTTCTTGGTGTCGTTGGGTTCGTTTGGACAAGTACTACGTTATGGTATATCTGATTCGCTGGTTTGATTAAACATACAATCGATTTAGGTTCTTTTCAATATACCAAAATTTTAAACAATCACAACGCCGTCTAATAATCCGGTTTTTATTAGGTTTTCTGTCATACTGATGTGTCATTTTATTCCACATTTTATCTATATGATTACACGTCAAAATGATTGCTCAATTACAAATTTCATACGCTTTTACGCTCATTATTGGAACTATTGTACTTAAGAGCATTTGGTTGCATTTCAAGGAATATCGAGCGATTTGGAGTATATTGGAGGAGAGAGCGCGTGCTTCGACACCGAAACTCCTGAGGCGCTGTGTTCGGTGACTCAAAGTTGCTGGGGAGCAAGGAAGGGCAAGAGAGAAGGGACGAGGAAGAGAAGAACGAAGAAAGCATGGTTCTATGATACCATGACTTATGGATTCCTGGTCGCTTGATCGAGCTATAATGCGGCGAAGGAATCGAGCAACCTAAAGTGCTGGAAACAGGATAGCCGTGCACTATTTTCAAATCTTCTATCACCTGGGATTTTTCAGTATTTTTCTGATTTTTTTTCCAGATAGTAGACTTCAAGACGGTTCCAACACCACTAAGAACGCGCCAATCGGAGGTCGGATGAGCTCTGGGGATTTTCTGCAAGCTGATGCTACAGTGCTGAAATCTGTTTTCAACACCCTACTCGACCGAGCAGCACACTACTCAACCGAGCAGAGTGCTGCAGTGCTCAAATTCGGCTGAACATCAACCTACACAACCGAGCAGTTGGCTGCTCGACCGAGAAGCTACGTACTCGGTCCAAGCAGGCAGTGCGTTGTTTTGGACGATGGATCCAGACTTCTGACAACTCGACTGAGTAGCCTATTACTCGACCGATTAGCTACCTACTTGGACCGAGAAGACCCTACTCAGTCCGAGCAGACAGAGCGATGTTTTGGGCGATGGATCCAGACTTCTGACGACTCGAGCGAGCAGCCACCTACTTGATCGAGTCGCTGTGGGCCCAAACATTAAGCTGCGTCCGAATTTTGGGGACGATTGGGTGGGGTATTTTCTGGGTTGTTTCGCGAGGGTTTTAGAGGGGAATTTTGGGCAGCCGTTGTTAACGGGACTAGTTTGGCCGGGCCCGGAAGAGCCAAGTCAACTACGACTGGTCAACCAGACTACTACGACCTTGGGGCCTCGGCCCAAGGATCTCACGGGCGGGCCGCGCTTCTCCACACATGACGAAGGCCCACTTCCACAATGGAGGAAATCGGGGCCCAAGTCAAGGAAACATTCGCCAAATATGGCAACCGTCCAAAGCCATCACTCTCTAGCCATCATGGCTCGGCTTAATGGCTCAGCTTAATGGCCCGACTTAAATGGCCTTCACTCTATAGCCATCATGGCTTGGCTTAATGGCTCAGTTTAATGGCCCGACTTAAATGGCCATCACTCTCCAGCCATCAAGGCTTGCCAGATATGGCAACCACCCGAGTCCATCACTCCAGCCATCATGGCCGCCTTCAGGACATTCATCTCCTCATCAAGATGGGCGCAATTAGTGGAGGTCAACACTTCCCACATTTGCACGTCCCCATGAATGGTGGCCATGATGTCACATCATGGCACATTATCAGGACGAGTCACCTATATGAGGGGAGGGTGGGCATCATCCAAAGGGACCGCATCTCAGGTATCTTAAACCGAAGGTACTCCACCAACGACCTAACTCCCCCATCCCATCTCCTTCCTCCCCCGCTCGCGCCGTAAGACGCCGTTCCGATCTCCTCACGAGTCGGACCGTTTCCGCCGGGCCTCCTCTTTCAGATCTCTATCTGACTTAGGCATCGGAGGGGATTTGGCCGGAACCTTGGTCCGGCCCCCTGACGAGCGTTCTCGTCTTCGCAGGTGGACAGCGGATCAACGGGCCGAGGCTTCCCCTCACCCCTCTCCAACCACACTATCAGCTGGACGAGTGAGGCTCCCCCTCACCGTCCGACCGCCGAGGCCGAGCACAACCTTCCGAGGCCGAGCGTCTCAACTAGGTCTGAGGCTTCCCCTCGCCCTTCGCTGACCGTGCATCCAGCAGAACGACCGAGGCTGCCCCTCGTCTTCCTTCCTCCGAGGTCGTGCTCGATCGGCCGAGGCCGAGCGTCTTAGCCTGGGCCGAGGCTTCCCCTCGCCCCATCTGCACCGATTCGAAGCCCCCGAGGGACCCAAGTGGGCCCCTTGACCACGTTGACTGGGTTGTCCACGGTCAACGCTCTGTAGTGAGAAAACACTCTGAAACATCTGGCGCCGTCTGTGGGAACGAGTCAACACTCAAATCGCTAACCACACCGACAAGGATTCGTTCCTTTAATCAAAATCTTCTCGATATCCTTCAACCCCGTAGCCATTTTGAGCTACTGGATCTCTGGACATCAATCAGCAAATAGGTTCGTCGCGATCTGTATCTTCGTCTCCTATGCCTTCCTTGATTCCGACAACGAGAATGAATCGAGTGGGCAGAGGAGAAAAGGGGTTCTCGGTGTTGAGCCGGGTTTAGTCCTCAACGAACGACGAAACCAGAGTCCGCCGGTCTCCTCCACTCGATCTCTTAATCAGAGTCTCTTGGCTCCACGATTGACCCAGGGGTCATCAATGATTTCCTGCAAAAGAGGAGATCGGGGACGACTCCATCAAGCCTAAGCGGATGGACCTGGCTCGGCGTCTTCCTTGAAGGGAAAGAATCCCTCATGGCAGCATCGCCGGGGTCTTCAGGTGGGGGAATTTGAAGGAGCATCTCCAAGCTCGGCACTTGACTCCAATCTGAAGCCGAGATCTCTCAGATCAGCTCCATGAATCCGTCAAAGATCTGAATCATCCAATCGGATCGCTCCTCAGATCAGAGGGACCGGAAGAACAAGCCCAACCCCTTTGCCGTCGAGTACAACAAGGGCCCTGCCGCCGTCGGCAAGAAGCTCACCATCCTCAGGGACCCCGTCGGCCATGATCTTGTCGGCAGTTACGAGCTCAGGAACGAGCTCAGCCGCGAGGAGTTCGGCGTGACGAACCTGTGCACCGACCATGCGACCGGTGAGCACCTCGCCTGCAAGTCCATCTCCAAGAAGAAGCTCCGCACAGCTGTCGACATCGAGGACATCCGCCGCGAAGTCGAGATCATGCACTCCCTGCCTGCGCACCCAAATATCGACGTTACAAAACCGCTCTCAGGTGGAAGGCCGATATCAATGGAGAAAAGGAAGGCTGAATCATCCCAAATCCAACATTTGACATTGCCGACACACATGAGAGCCCTCCGCGAATGATCAACAGAGACCCCCGAATCGTCACCGTACCCGGCGTTAGGGCGGCCGGTCAGAGCGTCGCAGAAGGGTTTAACAGCAACTACTTGCGCCCATTGCTTGGTGATCTGGATCTCGTCAACAAGCGATGAGACGCTATTGTACGTCACCGACAGGGGAGCGGCGGCGCCCACTATTTCCGACGTCGAGGGGGCGATCGGTACGAGAATCCGAAAGCACGGTGGAGGCGGCGGCGTGACGTCCTAGTCTTTGAGCTTTTGCTTGATGGGATCATACTGGAAATGGATCACAAGCCTGAAGAGATCCGGTCCCACGGCGTTGCAGGCGTCTTCACCAAATCGGCACACATCATCGCCTGCCGCGGCCACCGCCTCCACTTCGCCCAGATCACAGTCGCCCGGATCTTCCCCAACATTCATTAGCTTGTGCTGATCCACCGGGCGCCACTGTGTCGCCTTCGATCGGGATCTCTCCATCTGCTGGAATCGACAAGCCTCCTACGATCGGAAAGCATGTCGAACAGGCACTCATCTCGAAGATGGACGCCCTGATGACTGACGCTCGAGCATGGACAAACTCATCGGACTCATTGACCTCTTCCCTGCGTAACTTGAAATAAGGATGCCGTCGTTGGTCGTGGATTCATGAGCATTTCTTGGAGATCGATGGAGGGCAGTACGGTTCGACTTGCCATTGTCATCTTCTCTCGCTACTGGAGCTGCTAGACTTCACGGACTTTAGCAAACCATAATCCGAAGAATCGTCCACCACAACTCTTGTGCCCGATTCATCTTCGCCTCGGCTGACCGATTTCATGCCACTCGTCGCGACCCGGATGCCGAGGTGACATGTCTCTCCTACAATACAAACTGTGCTCAACCAAGAATCTGCATGCAAATCTTCATGGTCCAACCTGCCACTTTATTCACAAAGTGAGCATAAAGTGCTGAAGCCACTCCCCATTACTATCTTCAAACAAGCTGGCTTCGAGGATGAATTGGAGGTGCGGTCGGCTTCCACGGTGGGTGCATTGACATATGGCCCTCTTCACACACAACTGCCCTCCTTTGCCGAACTCCGGTCACGGCAAAGGACTCACCACTGGGGGCCCGACCCAGAGAGGGCGTTCCAACAAACGGACCATGGCTGGAACCTGTGGGTTTCCTGGCAGAACAAGTGGCTTTGGGGGAATCTGGATCAAGATGGCAACAGCAGAAGGAAGAAGTTCAGGGAGGAGCAAGTTACCAGAGCGAGCCTTCCACGAGCCTGAGTCTTCCACGCCCTCCTCGCCAAGCTGCCGATCCAGCCGAGCTTGATGTGTTGCCAACCTAGCAAAGCTCCCATCTCAAAGCTTGGGGGTGCCGAGCTTTGGAGGATGACGACCACGCTCGACCGAGGCAACACCGTCCGAGTTCGAGCATCCAGACCGCTCCTCCGACCGTGGCCGAGCCGATCTGGCGGAGGCAACACCATCCGAGTTCGAGCATCCAGACCGCTCCTCGGACCATGGCCGAGCCGATCCGACCGAGGCGACACCGTCCAAGTTCGAGCATCCAGACCGCTCCTCCGACCGTGGCCGAGCCGATCCGACTGAGGCAACACCGTCCGAGTTCGAGCATCCAGATTGCTCCTCCGACCGAGGCTGAGCCGATCTGGCGGAGGCAACACCATCCGAGTTCGAGCATCCAGACCGCTCCTCGGACCGTGGCCGAGCCGATCCGACCGAGGCGACACCGTCCGAGTTCGAGCATCCAGACCGCTCCTCCGACCGTGGCCGAGCCGATCCGACTGAGGCAACACCGTCCGAGTTCGAGCATCCAGATTGCTCCTCCGACCGAGGCCGAGCCGATCTGGCGGAGGCAACACCGTCTGAGTTCGAGCATCCATACTGCTCCTCCGACCGTGGCCGAGCCGATCTGGCGGAGGCAACACCGTCCGAGTTCGAGCATCCAGACCCCCCGACGAGCAGTCTCATTCCCGAACAGCTTCTCGAAAGGTGGCTGGGGGGCGCCTCTGACATTTTACTAGTCCTGTCAAATGGGTCTCAGTTCAGTCGGATTAGCTAAAGCTCGCCTCCATGATAAACTGTGACCAATGGGAGCAGAAGCTAGGATCCAGACAAAGCTGGAGCCGGAGCGGGAGATGCGGTCCAGACAAAAGCTATAGCTGGAGCTGGAGCTGAATTTGGAAATAGAACTAGAGCTGTGTCTAGACGAGGCCGACCCATCCAAGAGGAGGCCGACCACCCCAGTTTAAACAACCCAGGAGGAGGCCGACCAGACGAGTCCGACAACCTTGCCAAGTATCGGAGTCTCAACGCCAAGCCACCTTGCCGAACAACTCCTGCATCCACCCAAGCTGGACAAAGTAGTGGCAGAGCACCACCATGGAATCTTTGAAAGTATTTACAAGGTCCTCACTTCTTCGTCGGCCGTAAGTCGAGGGGCAACTCCCCTCGCCACCGAACGAATCTCCTTCGTCGGCCGTAAGTCGAGGGGGCAACTCCCCTCGCCACCGAACGAATCTCCTTCGTCGGCCGTAAGTCGTGGGGCAACTCCCCTCGCCACCGAACGAATCTCCTTCGTCGGCCGTAAGTCGAGGGGCAACTCCCCTCGCCACCGAACGAATCTCCTTCGTCGACAGTAAGTCGAGGGGCAACTCCCATCGCCACCGAACGAATCTCCTTCGTTGGCCATAAGTCAAGGGGCAACTCCCCTCGCCACCGAACGAATCTCCTTCGTCGGCAGTAAGTCGATGTGCGACTCCCCCACGACCGAACGAATCTCGGGCTGACGATCTATCGTCCCTGGCCAAACTCCGCAAGACGGGCCAAAGTTTTGCAGAGAGTACAACTTCTTCCACATTATACTACATCTCCCGACCTCCACCTCAACAATGGTAGAGCTCAGAAGATGGGGGCATGTTAACGGGACTAGTTTGGCCGGGCCCGGAAGAGCCAAGTCAACTACGACTGGTCAACCAGACTACTACGACCTTGGGGCCTCGGCCCAAGGATCTCACGGGCGGGCCGCGCTTCTCCACACATAACGAAGGCCCACTTCCACAATGGAGGAAATCGGGGCCCAAGTCAAGGAAACATTCGCCAAATATGGCAACCGTCCAAAGCCATCACTCTCTAGCCATCATGGCTCGGCTTAATGGCTCAGCTTAATGGCCCGACTTAAATGGCATTCACTCTATAGCCATCATGGCTTGGCTTAATGGCTCAGGTTAATGGCCCGACTTAAATGGCCATCACTCTCCAGCCATCAAGGCCTGCCAGATATGGCAACCGCCTGAGTCCATCACTCCAGCCATCATGGCCGCCTTCAGGACATTCATCTCCTCATCAAGATGGGCGCAATTAGTGGAGGTCAACACTTCCCACATTTGCACGTCCCCATGAATGGTGGCCATGATGTCACATCATGGCACATTATCAGGACGAGTCACCTATATGAGGGGAGGGTGGGCATCATCCAAAGGGACCGCATCTCAGGTATCTTAAACCGAAGGTACTCCACCAACGACCTAGCTCCCCCATCCCATCTCCTTCCTCCCCCGCTCGCGCCGTGAGACGCCGTTCCGATCTCCTCACGAGTCGGACCGTTTCCGCCGGGCCTCCTCTTTCAGATCTCTATCTGACTTAGGCATCGGAGGGGATTTGGCCGGAACCTAGGTCCGGCCCCCTGACGAGCGTTCTCGTCTTCGCAGGTGGACAGCGGATCAACGGGCCGAGGCTTCCCCTCGCCCCTCTCCAACCACACTATCAGCTGGACGAGTGAGGCTCCCCCTCACCGTCCGACCGCCGAGGCCGAGCACAACCTTCCGAGGCCGAGCGTCTCAACTAGGTCTGAGGCTTCCCCTCGCCCTTCGCTGACCGTGCATCCAGCAGAACGACCGAGGCTGCCCCTCGTCTTCCTTCCTCCGAGGTCGTGCTCGATCGGCCGAGGCCGAGCGTCTCAGCCTGGGCCGAGGCTTCCCCTCGCCCCATCTGCACCGATTCGAAGCCCCCGAGGGACCCAAGTGGGCCCCTTGACCACGTTGACCGGGTTTTCCACGGTCAACGCTCTGTAGTGAGAAAACACTCTGAAACATCCGTCAAAAGGGGGACTTTTTGTATACTTTTGAGAGAGTTTTTTGGAGAGTTTTTAGAGAGCTTTGGGGATGATCTTTTGGGAGTTAGGCTACACCATAGGCCCCTCCTTTGTATCAAGATAAGTACTTTTGTCTCTTTAATTCTATTTTTGTTATTTTTTTTTGATTATTTATTGAATATCTCGTCGATGCATGCTATGATGAAATCTCTTGCTATTATTGAATCTTCTGTTGATTTTCCTATGATGCATGTGTAGTTCTATCTAGGACTAAGGAATTAGCCCTAGATTTTTGGATTTAGATGTAAAATTGTGATTTTAATGATGCGTTGGGTATAAAAGGGGTTGTATTTTGGTTGATCTATCAAAATCCTTAGGAGAACAAGTACGGAGATCGTTCCCACGGTCGATGGAATCGATTAGCTTAAGGAGTATCATATAGATTTAATTAGGGAGTTAGTGGATTCAACCGAGGTACTTGATCATGCCCGGCTCGTGCCTTGAGGGGATCCACCGACGAAATATATCACTAGTTGACGGATACCGTCATTGCACCAATAAGAGCCACCAAAATACCTCAAAGCTCTAACCAACGATAGTGGTACGAGTTGATAGCATTCGAACCACGAGAGTGGTGAGAACTTTATGGATCCTTAATGCACGTATCATGTGTGCCTATCGCGAGAGCGGGGTTAATGTGATACGTTAGATTTAAGATGCCCAAACGCATGAATTCACTTTCTAGATGCTACAATCCCCCAATAAAACCAACGCAACGTGAGAGTCCTAGCCTAGCGTCGACATCCGACGGTCCTAGTGGCGAGTCCTAAGGCCTTAGCTGTTTTATATTTTATTCTTTTATATTGTGTGAAATCCCTCGTTTACGATATCGAGTGACACGACCTTCGCATCCATCACCATTACAACATTACATATTCCACATCCACCAATAAACTGGCAAGTCTAACTCAACCTAGGAGTAGATAGGTATTATAGCACCGCTTCCCTGTGTTCGATACCCACTTGCCACTATAGCATACGCTTGCGGTTAGACGACATCGTTTTGGAGTTGATTCAGGGCCGATCAATTTTATGGCGCCTTTGCCGGGGAGGCGTTCCGTCATATTATCTATTTACCTCAAGGGATTCATGTAGATCAGGTGCCACCTGATGTAAATGATCAGGTGCAAGACACAAAAAGGTGGGTCCCCAACGAGTACAAGCCCATGTGGGGCTTGTACTCTCCACCTTTTTATGTCTAGGCACCTGATCTATTAGATCAGGTGCCACCTTTTCTACATTAAATGCTTACCACAATTAGGTTGATTAGATTGCATAAAAAACAAACAAACAAACAAAACTAACACACAAAAACAAAAAAATAGAGAGATTTTTCCACACCACCTGCTATTATTATTATTATCTATATCTCTCTTTGTACCAATAACGTCTTTTCCAGGTTGTCTACTTTGCTTGATCAGGTATAATTGATGCAGCGATGGTGCTTCCAAGGATGCGACCGGGTTCTATACGATCCTATATATACCTCGCTAATGGAGAGTCCTTTAGAGAAGCAGTATGCAAGTTCGAAAGAATGTTAGGGATGTTCCATACGGAGTCAGACCATGAGTGGGATGGTTCCAGGCTATTTGATATCTTTGCTGGAAGACTAAAGGGATCCTCACTTGAGTTTATGAAGAGGATGCAAGTTAGAAAGTTCAGTGACCTGCAGTTGGCCGCAACCTTGGAGCAAATGATAGATAATGCTCGATCTACCGGTTCACTAATCGTTACGGTAGGTAAACCATCCGACCAAGTATTCATCGTTTTTGTTATGGCTAATATCTCTGATATAGGTACTATCATAGATGGAGTGTATGCTTCACTTGAAGGTGATCATATCCAACTTTACACCGTCAACACTCCACAAATAGAGACATCTGAGCTGCCAGAGGAGGACACATATATGGACCTATTGAAAAGCATCATCGATGCAGTTCGATGCACCGGTAACAATAACGGCAGGTGACCCTTTTGAGCTTGGATTTCAAAATTTTATTACTCATCGTATCTCTTCTACAGGCACAATTGATGATGGAGTCAACGCTCTAGTTGAGGGGCACCAGATCCACTTTTATACCGTGGCCGAGATACAAGAGACCACAGAGCCATCTGCACCTACTATTAAGAAGGCCAAGCCATGTAATCAGGTGCCTCGAGTTCCAGGATGGAAACGACGACATAGGCATAAAAAGGAGAAGATGAAATTCACTTTGCCTACTATACCAGAGGAACCCGAAGAGGAAGCCGTAGCACTGCCTCGCGATGTGGCAGACCTATATTTATTTTACATATTACACGCGGAGCCAGAGACTTTCACCTATGAGGTCGTGCATTGGGACAAGGACACAACCATTCATGAGGATCTTGAGCATTACCCTTCTCCTTTCGAGCTACCGCAGCCACCTCTACTTTCTATAGAGGCTGATCATCCCTCAGAGGACCACCCACCAGAGCTTACTGCTCCCCTTCAGGGAGATCTCTTCACCCACTCATCTCCTACAGTTGATTCCCCTCCAGTGTATGATGTTTATTATGATTCATATTTAGATGACTCATTGTACCTTTTGCAGAATACACATACAAATAATAAAGAGGCACGATGGGACATATACGAGGAGGAGATCGAGGAGTTAGCACACATGGATGCTATTGAATATGATCAGGAGGTGCAATGGAATGAGTCTGACGATGATGAGGAGCATCCTAACGAGACCTACACTATTATGCCAGAGTTACTTGAGGAACCAGAAGAAAACAACGAGGAGTTGATTGTCGTGGTACATGAGAGCAGAGATGTATCTTTAGGGAAGTATCGTCTACATATTTTTACTTTACATATATCTTTTGACGATCTTCTTTGGAAAAATTTTATTTTGGGGAAGAATTATCCACATCAGATTGATGCGGCTTTCTCTTGCAGCGTACAGGTGGAGTCCTTGGGGAGATGCTGGGAGCGGTATTGCTGGAGTCTGATGGAGTCCGTGGACACATGCACCTGGCGGAGCCACGGAAGGAGCAGTTAGAATAGTTGCCTATACTGGCAAAGAAACTGGATCCGCCTTTTGTTATAGGTGATATCAATCCAGTAGTGTAGAATTTTATGCTTAAAATAATCACGAGTCCTCTCGGCAGCAAAAGGACCGTATAAGATTTTATATGCTTTCGTAGTTTAATAAACTCACCTCATATGATGGCTCAATTATCTTTTGAACCCAACCCACTATTTATCATCCATGCACACCCTTATATTTGGCGCTTATTTTACCTCTCTCCCCAATTTTATGTGATATTTAAGCTTGGGAGAGAGAAACTATTTTGTTGAGTGGCCCCCATCTTGTTGTTGTCCTCTATTTATATCATACACACATTGAGGACAATGTGATGTTTAAGCTTGGGGGAGTGCATAGTGCACGCACTTTGCTTCATCGTGAAACAAACTTCGAAATTTCCATTTGAACCATGTTCACCTATATATTTATGTCTCATATGCTTTATTTTCTATGAAATATCGTGAATTTATTTTTTATGAACTTTAATATCTGTTAGATTAGAGTTCGATTCCTTGATTAGTGTATCTTTGTAAATATGCTTTTTCATAGTAGAATCCAGAGTTTCACAGACATATTCTTGAAACAGTTAAGCTAAAAATGAATGAATCAAATCAGAAAATTATTTGAATCTTGCGTGATTTGATTGACAATTCTATTGCTTCATGGATATTTAGGGATTCAAAATAGATAGGATAATCCCACGACAACCAAAGTAGTGATGATTAGGATTCCTGAAACCGAGCCATGCCTAGATTTTATGGTTTTTCTTTTTCTTTTGTGAATAGCCAATAAATGATCTTTGGTCATGTTTTGCATTCCATCGCGTTTACGTGAGTTTGCATAAATCTCAAAAATGCAAAAAAAATCAAACAAATATTCTGAATAAAAGGCCCTAGGGGATCTTCGTAACCCAAAGCCCTAAGACCGTCTGGTCTGGGATGCATAGGCTGCTTTTTGTATATATTGAATTATCTCGTGTATATAAAGAAAGAAAAATATATATGAAATATTCAAATAGCCAAAAAAATATAAAAGTTTAAAAATTCCATATCCTTATCTACATTTCTATATAGAAATAAGACATGGCAAAGTTGATGGGTTCTAGAAGTCTTGAAATGGTCTTAGTGTGGTGATGCCTTTTACCTTGATTTAATTTGCTAAATTCATTCCATGACGTATAACAAAATACCACACATGCTTGAAAACGTTTGATCATGACATATTATACTGCTTAGAGAATGAGTTGTGGACATTGGTTTCATTTCTATGAACTTAGTATATTGAGTGATAAACTATGATATGATATAACTCTACTCTTATTTTTTACCTATCAAGTTCATCAAATTTATTGAAATCTACGTTATTTTAATTTGAGCAAGATTTAAGTATTTATTGTGTATATGTGTTCTAATTTCAAATTGACGTGTGTTCACGAGATCTTGCATACATTGGATTCTTATATTTTCTGAATTTAAGATTGAACCCCTTGTCTCCATTACTCCATCGCCTCACATCTCCATTGTATTCCTCTCCCGTGTTAGCTTCTTACTAGTCTTCCTCGAGGACGAGTAAGAGGTAAGCTTGGGGGAATTTTGATGTGTCATTTTATTCCACATTTTATCTATATGATTACACGTCAAAATGTTACTCAATTACACATTTCATACGCTTTTACACTCATTACTGGAACTATTGTACTTTAATAGCGTTTGGTTGCATTTCAGGGAATATCGAGCGATTTGGAGTATATTGGAGGAGAGAGCGCGCGCTTCGACACCGGAACTCATGAGGCGCCGTGTTCGGTGACTCAAAGCTGCTGGGGAGTAAGGAAGGGCCAAGAGAGAAGGGAGGAGGAAGAAGAGAACGAAGAAAGCATGGTTCTATGATACCATGACTCATGGATTCCAGGTCGCTCGATCGAGCTATGATGCGGCGAAGGAATCGAGCGACCCAAAGTGCTGGAAACAGGACAGACGTGCACTATTTTCAAATCTTCTATCACCTATGATTTTTCATTATTTTTTTGATGTTTTTCCTAGATAGTAGACTTCAAGACGGTTCCAATGCCACCAAGGACATGCCATCAGAGGTCAGATGAGCTCTGGGGAATTTTTGCAAGCTGATGCTACAGTGCTGAAATCTGTTTTCAGCACCCCACTCGACCGAGCAGCACACTACTCGACCGAGCAGAGTGCTGCAATGCTGAAATTTGGCTGAACATCAACCTACTCAACCGAGCAATTGGCTGCTCGACTGAGTAGTTGGCTGCTTGACCGAGAAGTTGTATACTCGACCGAGCAGCTATGTACTCGGTCCGAGCAAGCAGTGCGTTGTTTTGGGCGATGAATCCAGACTTCTGATGACTCGATCGAGCAGCCTATTACTCGACTGAGCAGCTACCTACTCGGACTGAGTAGACCCTACTCGATCCGAGCAGACATAGCGACGTTTTGGGCGATGGATCCTGACTTCTGACGACTCGACCGAGCAGCCACCTACTCGATCGAGTCGCCGTGGGCCCAAACTTTAAGCTGAGTCCGGATTTCGGGGACGATTAGGAGGGGTATTTTCTGGGCTGTTTCGCGAGGGTTTTAGATGGGAATTTTGGGCAGCCGTCAAAAGGGGGACTTTTTGTATACTTTTGAGAGAGTTGTTTAGAGAGTTTTTAGAGAGCTTTGGGGACGATCATTTGTGAGTTAGGCTACGCCATATGCCCCTCCTTTGAATCAAGATAAGTACTTTTGTCTCTTTAATTCTATTTTTGTTATTTCTTTGTGATTTTTATTGAATATCTCGTCGAAGCATGCTATGATGAATTATCTTGCTATTATTGAATCTTCTATTGTTTTTCCTATGATGCATGTAGTTCTGTCTAGGGCTAAGGGATTAGCCCTAGGATTTTAGGATTTAGAAGTAAAGTTGGGATTTTTTATGATGCGTTGGGTATAAAAGGGGTTGTATTTTGGTTGATCTATCAAAATCCCTAGGAGAACTCGTACTGAGATCGTCCCATGGTCGGTGGAATCGATCAGCTTAAGGAGTATCCTATGGATTTAATTAGGAAGATAGTGAATTCCACCGAGGTACGTGACCATGCTCGGCTCGTGCCTTGAGGAGATCCATCGACGATCTATAGTACTAGTTGACGGCTACCGCCATTGCGCCAATGAGAGCCACCAAAATATCTCAAAGCTCTAACCCACGAGAGTGGTACGAGTTGATAGTGTTCGAACCACGAGAGTGGTGAGAACTTTGTGGATCCTTAATGAACGTATCATATGTGCCTATCGCGAGCGCAGGGTTAATTCGATACGTTAGATTCATGATTACCAAACGCATGAATTCACATTCTAGATGCTACAATCCCACAATAAAACCAACGCAGCGTAAGAGTCCTAGCCTAGCGTCGACATCCGACGGTCCTAGTGGCGAGTCCTAAGGTCTTTGCCTTTTTATATTTTATTCTTTTATATTGTGTGGAATCACTCATTTGTGATATCGAGTGACACGACCTTCGCATCCATCACCATTACAATATTCCATATTTTACATCCACCAATAAACCCCGCAAGTATAACTTAACCTAGGAGTAGATATGTAGTATAGCACCGCTTTCCCGTGTTCGATACCCGCTTGCCACTATATCGTGCGCTTGCGGTTAGACGACATCGTTTTGGAGTTGATTCTAGGCAGGTCACCAACCATGTAGGTGGTAGGTTAATTATTTACTAACCGTATGTTGGATATGGAAGACGTTAGTACACCCTTGTAGGGGATGTACGAGGGAATACGGACCTCGAACGTCGCGTACACGAAGTCGTGCGCAAAGGGAATATGTTCCCTTGCGGAGAGGATCTCTAGATTGATGGGAAAGTCGCATTATATGTGCATAAGTGCCTGCGACATATGGCTAATAAAGGGGTAATATCTTATGCTTATATTGTACCATGCATATGGTACAACTTAAGCTTATAATATGCCATGTACGATGGTACACCTTAGTTAAATTGTTCCAAAGGAACAATTGATCCTAAAATAACTACCTTGGGGGCTATAAATAAGACCCAAGGGTAAGCCATTTCCTTACACTTTTGCATGGTATTCTTGCATGCATTTTCATTCTAGCGAAGCTCTGCCGAAATACTTCCTCTCCCTCTATCCAAGTTCTTAATCTAAAGTAGAGATTTAGATTGTGGATTTAGTAGCCTTACTCCGTTCGTGAGAAGACTCGATCCGTCGTGGCGAATCCGAAGGCAAAGTTTCGAGACTACCGTGCCGCATACGCAAGCGTAAGTCTCAACTTTATTTTTCGATCCTAACTCTGTTTTGGCAGGATCCTTCATTGGTATCAGAGCCATATGGGTTCGCCCCGGTCAAACCACCGTCCCGTCGAAACTATGAACGAGTCGTTGTTTTTTTCACGAATGGGTCTCCTACCATTACGGATATGGTAGGAACGCTTCGTGACGAAGAGAACGCAGCGGTTGTTCTTTTCACATTAGGGTCTCCTATCATTACGGATATGGTAGGAACTCTCCGTGACGGGAAGAACCGACCGTTCACGTAGTATGTTATTTTTCATTTTTGGCACACGGCCATTAGGAAATAACTAATTTCTCGACGAACGGGTGCTTCATCGAGGAAGATGATGGTAGTTATCTCCATCGGAGAAGATGAATTTTAGTGCATGTGCGCCATGGCCAAATGGGCTATGAAGGCCATGCACCCCCTCCCCATGAGGAGGGTGTTGGCTACGGCCAATAACCACCGGCGACCACCCCATCAAGGGGGAGGAGTGCATACGGCCACCCCATGAAAGAGGGGAGACCGGCCATGGCGAGAGGGCCATAGCCGGTCAAGGCCAATAGGCCATGGCCGGCCGGCCTTGGCTGCCCATGGCCAGGGCTGGCCAGCCCTGGCCGGCCACGGCCAGGGCCAGAAGGCCCTGGCTGGGGCCAGGCCAGGGCCTGGCCTCCCTGGCCGGGGCCAAGGCAGGGGCCCTGGCCCCGGCCAGGGGCCTGGCCGCCCTGGCAGAGGCCAGTGCAGCGCCCTGGCCTCAGGCCAGGGCCTGGCCGAGGCCAGGGCAGGGGCCCTGGCCCCGGCCAGGGGCTTGGCCGCCCTGGCTGGGGCCAGGGCAGCGCCCTGGCCTCAGGCCAGGGCCTGGCCGCCCTGGCCGAGGCCAGGGCAGGGGCCTTGGCCGCCGGCCAGGGCCTGGCCGCTGCCAGTGCCACGGTCAGCCCTGGCAACGGTTGTTCTTTGGCCAAGGGCCGGTCTGATCGGCACTGGCCGAGAGTGATGAAGATCAATTTTTGGTCGACCAATTTGGGTGTTTTGGTCGACCAATCCAGCGAAAGGTCTAGGTCGATCATGAATTTGCCGACTATCCCATACGGGGTGTCAAAAGGCCTTGGTCAAACTCGAATGTGCCGATTAGCCCATACGGGGCTAACCACTGTGCCGATTAGCCCATACGGGGCTAACCACAGTACCGAATAGCCCATACGGGGCTAACGTTTTAATGAAGTTTTTCATTGGGCTCTACTCCTTGAAGATTAGCCATAGTGCTCTACTTCATGCGAGATTAGCCATGTCATTGTGCTCTACTCTACGGAGATTAGCCAATGTACTTATGACGTTATGCTCTACTCTACAGAGATTAGCCAATGTATTTTAAATTTTTTGAAAAAGATGTTTTCAAATAGGTTATGTCCCGTCCTTAATCGGGATAGCGCAATTTAGAATTCCAAGTCATACCACGATCCGGCCATGGTTATCTAACCCATGGGTGTGTAGAACAGGTCTCGTGGCTTGGCAATTGTTGCGCTAAAATTCTTTGCGCAAACTCTCATCTATTCCATTTTGAAAGATATGTTTTTCAAAAGTAATTTTCCGCTGTGAAGTACTATAAGAGTACGATTGTTTGATAAGTGATGGGGGAATATTTAAGGTTGTTCTAGATGGTGATTGGAATCATAGAGACCTTTTTGATTCTAGAACAACATCTTCAATATTTTTCGAAAGTAACTTATCAAATATAATATAATTCCAAGTGGGATTTGAATTTTTAGAACTATCCAAATGGGATATTCTATTATCATTTCAAGTGGGAGTTATATTTTAAGAATTTTTATGCAATGTTTTGATCAAACCTTCGGTTTTGTGTCTTTTGCAGCATTTTAAAAGTAAAATGTCCTCCGCTTCAAAGAATATCGTCGCTGAGTTAAACAGAGGTGAAAAACTCAACGGCGATAATTACAAACTTTGGTCCATCAAGATACAATACGTTCTAGAGGAGCAAGAAGTGCTCGAAACTCTAAAGAACGTTATGATTGAACCCGAGTTGGGCACTACGGCCCAACACCGACGAGACAAGGAAGATTTTGATGCTTGGTCTCGGAAGAACAAGATAGCGCGCATTACGTTATTAAGCAGTATGGCTGATGACATAATGCACATCTTCCGAGAACATGACCTAGCCATGGACATATGGTCCAAGCTAGAGGAGAAGTTCGGTGGCACATCGGTGTCCAAACTTCGCTCCTTAACTATAAGGTTTGATTTATATAAGAAACGTCCAGATCATTCCATGGGGAAACATCTGCGACATATGGAGAACCTTATCTCGGAGTTAAAGGATGCAGGTCATGTGCTCACAGATGAGCAACAAAACCAAGCAGTCATACGTTCACTACCAAATGGGTGGGATCAGATGAAGATGCATCTCACTCATAATGAGAGCATCAAGACCTTCAACGATGTTTTCAAGCACCTCGAATTAGAGGAAGAGCGACTTGCGGTTGCCAAGCCAAGTGCAGAAGTGCACATGGTTGCTAGTTCCTCACACGGGGGAAAGAAACGTAAAGATCGTTCGAAGTCTTCTAATGAACGTAATAAGCAACCTGAGTCTACCAAGGAACCCAAACATAAGGGTAGGCATAAGAAATGGCACAAGAAGAAAGACTTGAAAAGGATCAAGTGCTTCAAGTGCAACAAGCTCGGTCACTATGCTCGTTCGTGTACGAGTGGAAGTGACGAGGTGCCACCGACCACATAGCAAAGGACAGACGGTCCTTCGTGGAGTATCACCGGATACCCCAAGGAATGAAGTGGATCAATGTAGGAAACAACACACGTGTTGAAGTGAAAGGCGTTGGGACTCGCAAGCTAGTCTTGGACAACGGCCGCACTCTCCTACTTCATGATGTTCTCTTCATTCCAAATATTCAAAGGAATATTAAAACCGTGGTCATTTTAATGGGTCTTGGTTATAGTTGGTTCCTGCATGATTGTAAAATGGACCTAGTTTGTAATAATTCCTTTATTGGTACTGGGTTTGTATTTCAAAGGATTTATTGTAATAAGTACAATGTATGATTTCTCATGTAATGAAAATATCCTTATGACAAATTCTTTGACTAATGAGTCTAATATAATTTATTGGCACACAAGGCTTGGTCATATTGGACCAACGCGTATGGATAGATTTGCCAAACGTGGTCTTCTATCAAATGTTTCAAAGGTTGAAATGTCGACCTGCGAACATTGCCTTGTGGGGAAATCTTGTCGCAAGCTGTTTGGAACCGGCACAAGGGCCGAGGTTCCATTACAGCTTATCCATTCGGACATATGTGGTCCGATGAATGTCAAGACAAGACGTGAAAAGTCCTATTTCATCACTTTTATTGATGATTTCACCCGATTCGGACATATCTATTTGATATCCCACAAAAGTGAAGCTTTGGCTTGCTTTAAAAACTATATGAGTTTAGTGGAGAATCAATTAGATTGCAAGATTAAGGTCTTGCAAACCGATAGGGGTGGTGAATATCAATCAACAAGTTTTAAGAAATAGGACTTTAATGGAAATGGTCCGTTCAATGATGGCGCAAGCTAACTTGCCAATCACCTTTTTGGGGTGATGCATTATTGACGGCCGTTTTCATTTTAAACCGCGTACCCTCGAAATCAGTTAGCTCCACTCCTTATGAGTTGTGGAACCAAAGGTCTCCTGACTTAAACATTTTGAAACCTTGGGGTTGTGCATTCAACGCACATATTTCCTCCCATAAATATGGCAAACTTGGGCCAAGGGGAAGGAAATGTATCTTTAAACGATACGCAGAAAACTCCAAAGGTTATGTTTTTTAGTCAGGAAGACAATGGTGGGCTAATTGAGTTTGAGTCGAGGGATGTCACTTTCTTGGAAAACGAGTTTCCAAGACAGGGCGAGATAAGTCAGGACTTATCTCTATTTGAGATTTATGATCAAGAAGGATTACCTCATTCGACTGGGAGAATTCTTGGTGAAAACGAAGATACGTTTCAACCTTCACCAATGGATTATACGAATGACGATTATCCTATTCCATACGGGAATAATGATCCAAGTGGGAACAATTCTAACGACATTTCAAGTGGGAGTGATATTAGAATTGATCTAACTTCGAGTCAACAAGGACTTGAAGAATCTCAAATACGACGTAGTAGTCATACAAGGTTGGCTCCTCTAACATTTGAGGTTGAAATTTTCGCAAACCTTTATGACTTTACTACAAGAAAATGACGAGCCTGCTACTTTTAAACAGGCCGTATTTTGCCCTGCAAAAGACAAATGGATGGAAGCGATGAAGGAGGAATTGAAATCCATGAAAGTTAACCAAGTCTGGGACTTAGTTAACTTACCTAGAGGACATAGAGCAATTGGGAACAAATGGGTTCTCAAGATTAAGCATAAGGCTGATGGCTCTATAGATAGATATAAAGCTCGCCTTGTCGCGAAAGGTTTTACGCAACAGGAAGGGATAGACTACGAAGAGATCTTCTCACCTGTTGTGCGTTTTACCTCGATTCACCTGATTCTGGCAATGGTAGCTTGCTTAAACCTCGAATTACATCAGATGGATGTAAAGACTGCCTTTCTCAATGGAGAATTGGACGAGGAGATCTAAATGGAACAACCAACAGGGTTTGTAAAAGAAGGAAACGAACATAAGGTTTGTAAACTTCGTAAGTCCATATATGGTCTTAAATAATCCTCGAGGCAATGGTATATACGATTTCAAGAAGTTGTCTTATCAAATGGATTTTCCATGATTGATGAAGATAACTGCGTATATATCAAGAGGATTAAAAGCAAGCATGTTATTATGTCTCTATATGTAGATGACATTTTAATAACCAGAAATGACAAGGGCTTTGTGATGGATATCAAGGCTTGACTTTCATCAGTTTTGAGATGAAAGACATGGGGAAGTCACATATATCCTTGGAATTAAGATTTCAAGGAATCGTTCGAAGAAACTTCTTTCTCTTTCACAAGAGACTTATATAAAGAAGGTTCTAGAACGGTTTAATATGTAGGACTACAAGTCAAATTGATACTCCTATAAGCAGATGCGATAATTTATATCTGAAATCATGTCCAAAGAACCAAAAGGAAAGGGAAATTATGGAAAAAGTTTCATATTCCAGTGCAGTTGTTAGTCTTATGTACGCTATGATGCATACAAGACCAGACATCTGTTTTTCCGTTGGAATGGTAAGTCGTTACCAATCCAACCCAGGGCAAGAACACTGGAAAGCGGTTAAGAGCATAATGCAGTATCTTAAAGGAACTGCAGATTTGCAAAAGACTATGATAAAGCCAAGAAGGTAGACATAAGGTACATATCTACGCATGAGATGATAGAGGATCAGCTTACGAAAGCGATCCCCAGAAATGTGTTTTACAAACACTTATCATCTCAAGGATTGCGTAAGAGCTGAGTTGTACCAATGTAAATTCCCATGTCTGTAAATAATCAAAATAAAAGAATAAGTTCTTTTTCAAACATTGCATATGAATTTCTTAAGAAATGTTTGTGTACATTTTTGAAATCTCAGCTGAATTGTGTGTATGTCGGACAGATTAAGGTTGGCTCTCTCACATGAGCAACCGCCTTACCTTATCAGATGGATAAGATAGAGATGAGACTAGTTTAAAGTCAAAATCATTAGACGAATGATTTAGAGTCATGACTTTAACAAGATAGTCGAATGAAAGATCTGCATCATATGGATGCTTACAAAAGATCTGAGATCTGTATCACAAGGATATAAAGATCTCATTGGATTTTTTAAAATCCTATCTGTCTTATGCAGGATGAGAGTCAGTGAATATTTCACGAGTAGTAAGGGGACTCAAAAAGATAGGCACTGTGGTGTCTGATCTTTCATCCGTACAACATCATTAAGACATACTCTCCCTGGGAAAGGAGTGATGTTGTAATACGTGTTCATACCACGTATGCATTTCGACCACTGAGTTAGTAGCAATAGTGTTTGCTATTATGTGAGACTCAAAGGCCATATGGGTCTTAACTCTTACCCTCAAGGACTCCAATTGGTTCCTTTAGATTTGACGAGATGATCGCTATCTTAGCGTGTTGCTAATGGGCTATGATAATTCGGCTCGGCGGGGCACGTTAGAAAAGCGAATCAAGTCAAGATCAGAAGGTTCGCAAGAGGAGGAAGATTGATTTCATATTCGCATTTGGACTTTAATGATTCAAAGCTGGCCAGCCAATTGTAATCCAGATGGGATTCAATTGTTGAATATAAAGTACAAGAAATGTGAAGAAATAATCTAGGGTAAAGCATGCGTTGAACTACTCAACTTTGCACCTTCGAGGTCGTTGTGTATCTCTAACAAGTGCACAACAACAGACTCTACGCGCATGACGGTCGCACGGTCTATTTCTCGGTATGATAGATGAAAGAACTAAGAGAAAGACGTTCTCTTACAATCCCCTCAAGTGTGAGTGGGAGATGTTGGATATGGAAGACGTTAGTACACCCTTGTAGGGGATGTACGAGGGAATACGGACCTCGAACGTCGCGTACACGAAGTCGTGCGCAAAGGGAATATGTTCCCTTGCGGAGAGGATCTCTAGATTGATGGGAAAGTCGCATTATATGTGCATAAGTGCATGCGACATATGGCTAATAAAGGGGTAATATCTTAAGCTTATATTGTACCATGCATATGGTACAACTTAAGCTTATAATATGCCATGTACGATGGTACACCTTAGTTAAATTGTTCCAAAGGAACAATTGATCCTAAAATAACTACCTTGGGGGCTATAAATAAGACCCAAGGGTAAGCCATTTCCTTACACTTTTGCATGGCATTCTTGCATGCATTTTCATTCTAGCGAAGCTCTGCCGAAATACTTCCTCTCCCTCTATCCAAGTTCTTAATCTAAAGTAGAGATTTAGATTGTGGATTTAGTAGCCTTACTCCGTTCGTGAGAAGACTCGATCCGTCGTGGCGAATCCGAAAGCAAAGTTCCGAGACTACCGTGCCGCATACGCAAGCGTAAGTCTCAACTTTATTTTTCGATCCTAACTCTGTTTTGGCAGGATCCTTCATACCGTATACGCAGCGAAAGATCGAGATGCAACGAGGGTCAGCGACTCGTGGCAACATCTCGAAACAACGATGCATGGGAGCTAGGCGGCTCAAGATGGTAGCAGCGGCCCGAGAGGGGCTGTCGATGGTGATCTGCAGCAAGAAGGGCTGTAGAGTGACGAAAGGAAGACATCGGCGGCAGACAGCGACTGCGGTGGTCGGAGGAAGTCTGCAGGGGGGTTTTGGCGGTTCTGGGAGGCAGACAGTGCTGCATGTGGCCTGTGGGAGGTGTAGTCGGAGGCTGGCAGGTTGCAGCTCGTCAGAGAAGAAGACATGGGGTCGGCGGCGGTTGGAGCGCTGGGCGCGAGCTTGAAAGGGAGGGGGTGGCTGTGTTGTTGGCTGGGTGCATGGTGAGTGTGGGCGCTGGGTTGCATGCGTGTAGAGGGGTGGTGGCACGTTGGACTGGGTTATGCAGCCTAAGGAAGAAGGTGGACGCGGCTTCGAGTTCATGGGGAGGTTGCTAGGGTTTAGGATAGGTTGGTGGCGGCTGAGTGTAGAGGGAGAGAGAGTTGGGGTGGCTTGGTTTTTGAGAGAGAATGGGAGAATAGAAAATTTCGGATGTAGATAATATAAGCATAGGGTTTCTATAGGCTTAAGTTTTGTAGAGTGGGGTTGGGGTTGCACGTGAGTGCCTTGGGTTGGTTATTCCCTTTGACTGAAATGAAATGAGGGGAAAAGAGTGGCGGCCGGCTTTTATTAGGGCTAGGGGTTTGGCTAAAAATGGAAGGATCTTGAAATTGGGTACATGGAAAGAGTAATTTGGGCAATTGTAATAAAGGATGAGATTTAATTGTGATTTGGAGGCGTAAAAGTCTCCTTTGACAATATGGAAGTAATTTAAAATTTGAATTTGAATTTGAATTAAGCATTTAATAAAATTATTTAATGGTAAAAATTTAAAACTAATAACGGCTAATACGCTTAGGATACGTAGCTAATACGGGTACGCAGTATAATATGCCTAGTACTAATAGGTAATACGAATACGTAATAATTACGGATACGAAAAAACGTACAACAAGATAGAATATTAAAAAAATATATTATTAAAATACTGGTCATTACACCCTACCTACCTTAAGAACAATTTCGCCCTCGAAATTCCTAACAGTTACTGATCGGGGAGCAGATGCGGGTAATGTTCTCTCACCTTGTCTTCCCGCTCACAGGTGGACTCTCTTGGCGAACCATGTTGTCACATCACTCTAACAAGATTGAGGTCTTGTTCCTGAGTGTCTTCTGACGTCTGTCAAGGATCTGCACTAGCTGCTGCTCATACGTCAAATTTGATCGAACTGTAATCTCAGAGTAGTCCACAGCGTGAGATGGGTCGCTGATGTAATGGAGAAGCTGAGACACATGGAAGACATCGTGAACTCCCTCCAATGAAGGCGGTAGTGCTAGACGGTAAGCTACCTCTCTAACTCGCTCTTGCACATCGAAGGGTCCAATATTTCTCGGGCTGAGCTTGCCTCATTTTCCAAAGCAGATCACTCCTCGATTCGGGGAGATCTTCAGGAATACATGATCTCCCGGCTGAAACACCAGAGGGTGTCGGTTAGCATCTACCCAATGCTTATAACGGTCCTGAGAGATCCAAAACTTGTCCCTGATATCTTGCATAACATCAACCGCTTCAACAATCATCTCCAGTCCCAATAGCTCTATATCACCTATGTCATCCCAACTCAATGGCGATCGACATTTTCTCCCGTAGAGAGCAACAAATGGCACCATGCCAATGCTCACCTGATAGCTATTGTTGTATGAGAACTCCACTAGATGCAGATGATCCTCCCATAAGCCTCTGAAATCCAGCATGCAGGCTCTCAGCATATCCCGAAATCTGAATGGTCCGCTTTGACTGGCCATGCGCATGGGGGTGATACGCAGTACTGACTTCAGACTGGTACCCAGAATGGTCTGCTGACTCTTCCAGAACTGAGACGTGAGCCTCGTATCTCGATCTGATACAATGCTTACAGGGACTCCATACAAGCATACGATCTCCTATACGACATAATTCACATCACAACTTGTACTAGAAAGAAATTATAAAGGTATGAGTTGGGTCATTACCTCCATATACTTTCTTGCCAGTATTTCCATGGATTGTCCTACTCGGAATGGTATGAAGTGCACAGACTTGGTCAATCGATCAACGATGACCCATTTGCATCGTTCTGCTTAGTGCTCCGAGGTAGGCCAGTCACGAAGTCCTTCGTGACGTGCTGCCACTTCCACTCCAGAATCGGTAGAGGCTGTATCAGTCCAACATTGTGATGATGCTCAGCCTTCACCTGCTGACATACGAGGCACTTGGCAACACTCCGTGCTACACTTCTCTTCATCCCATGCCACCTGAAATTCTGACGAAGATCCTTGTACATCTTCGTACCTTCAGGATGAATGGAATAAGGCAAACTGTGAGCCTCATTCATCAACTCCTCTCTGATATCCCATGTACGTATGTAGATCCTACTGCCATATCTCAGGGATCCATCCTCATGAATAAGAAAATCTGTCTGGAGTCATGTTTCGAATTGCTCTCTAATCTTCTTCAACTTAACAACCCCAGCTTGAGTAGTCTTGATCCGATCCACAATCGTCAAATGAATCCGCATGTTCATCAACGATGAAGTGACACCCGGTAGGACATCTTCAACATCCATCTCTCGCAGATCCTGCTGCAACCTCCACTAAGCTGTAAGAATGATCACCTCGGGTAGTCGACTCAAGCCGTCTGGTACGACATTCACCTTTCTTGGATGATACTGAAGGTCGATGTCTTAGTCTGCCATCAATTCCAACTATCGGTGTTGTCTCATATTTAGCTCCTTCTTAGTGAATATATATTTCAAACTTTTGTGATCAGTGAAAATTTTCACTTTCTCACTCAGTAAGAAATGTCGCCAGATCTTCAAAGCAAAGGCAACAACAGCTAATTCCAAATCGTGGGTCGGAAAGTTCTTCTTCTGGATCTTTAACTGTCGTGAAGCATATGCGACCACATTGTTGTGCTGGTGCAGAACACATCCAAGTCCCCTGCCCGATGCATCACAAAAAATCTTGAAGCCTCCGCTTCTGTCCGAAATAGCTAAGACCAGTGTAGTATCAGTCTCTCCTTCAAAGTACAAAAGTCTTGCTCACAAGAATCTTACCAAATGAACTTAACATCCTTCCTCGTCAATCTCGTCATAGGCTCAGATATCCTTGAGAAGTCCTTGATGAATCTGCGGTAGTATCTAGCCAACCCAAGGAAACTCCTGATGTCGGATGCCGATCGAGGTGTTGGCCATTCACTGACTTCGCTGACCTTCTTCGGATCCACTGAGATGCCAGCTCCTGATACTACATGCCCAAGAAATGCAACTCTATCCAGCCAGAATTCGCATTTGCTGTACTTGGCATATAGTCTATGATGACAGAGCGTCTCTGTTGGATATGGAAGACGTTTGTACACCCTTGTGGGGGATGTACGAGGGATTACGGACCTCGAACGTCGCGTACACAAAGTCGTGTGCAAAGGGAATCTGTTCCCTTGCGGAGAGGATCTCTGGATGAGCGGGAAAGTCGCATTATATATGCATAAGTGCATGCGACATATGGTTAATAAAGGGGGAATATCTTAAGCTTATGTTGTACCATGCATATGGTACAACTTAAGCTTATAATGTGCCATGTATCATGGTACACCTTAATTAAGTTGTTCCAAAGGAACAACTTACCCTAAAATAACTACCTTGGGGGCTATAAATAAGACCCAAGGGTAGCCATTTTCCTTACACATTTGCATGAAATTCATGCATGCATCTTCTTCATAGCGAAGCTCTGCAGAAATATTTCCTCTCCCTCCTTCCAAGTTCTTAATCTAAAATAGAGATTTAGATTGTGGATTAGTAGCCTTACTCCGTTCGTGAGAAGACTCGATCCGTCGTGGCGAATCCGAAGGCAAAGTTCCGAGACTATCGTTCCGCATACGCAAGCGTAAGTCTCCACTTTAATTATCGATCCTAACTCTGTTTTGGCAGGATCCTACATTGGTATCAGAGCCATATGGGTTCGCCCCGGTCAATCCACCGCCCCGTCGAAACTACGAACGAGTCGTTGTCTTTTTCACGAATGGGTCTCCTACTATTACGGATATAGTAGGAACGCTTCGTGACGGAGAGAACGCAGCGGTTGTTCTTTTCACGTTAGGGTCTCCTATCATTACGGATATGGTAGGAACTCTCCGTGACGGGAAGAACCGACCGTTCACGTAGTACGTTATTCATTTTTGGGCACACGGCCATTAAGAAATAACTAATTTCTTCGACGAACGGGTGCTTCATCAAGGAAGATGATGGAAGTTATTTCCATCGGGTAAGAGGAAAATTTGGTGCATGTGCACCATGGCCAAATGGGCTATGAAGGCCATGCACCCCCTCTCCCCATGCGGAGGGGGTTGGCTACGGCCAATAACCACCGGCAACCACCCCATCAAGGGGGAGGAGAAAGTGCGGCAACCCCATTCAAAGGGGGTGGCCGGCCATGGCCAAAGGGGCTATGGCCGGACAATGCCGAATGGCCTTGGCCATGGCCGGCCATGGCCAAGCCATGACCGGCCAAGGCCAGGCCGGCAGTGACCGGCCAAGGCCAGGCCGGCAGTGGCCGGCCTTGGCCAAGGGCCTGCCGGCCAGGCCGGCCCTGGCAGTGGCCAGGGCCGGCCCTGGCCGGCCTGCCGGCCCTGGCAGAGGCCAGGGCCGGCGCCCTGGCCTCAGGCCAGGGCCTGGCCGAGGCCAGGGCAGGAGCCCTGGCCCCGGCCAACGGCCAGGCCGCCCTGGCCGAGGCCAGGGCAGGAGCCCTGGCCCCGGCCAGTGGCCTGGCCGGCCGGCCCTGGCAGAGGCCAGGGCCTGGCCGGCCCTGGCCGAGGGGGGCCAGGCCCCCTGGCCGGCCAGGACAGAGGCCCTGGCCGGTTTTTTGGCCAAGCCCCGGTCAGGGCAGAGGCCCTGACCGGGAAGAAGTTACTTTCGAAAAATTGGTCGACCAATTTGTTTTTTTTGGTCGACCAATCCGACAGATGGTCTGGGTCGATTGCAAACTTGCCAAATGACCCATACGGGGTAACAAATGGCCTTGGTCAAACTCGAATGTGTCGATTAGTCCATACGGGGCTAACCACAGTGCCGACTAGTTCATACGGAACTAACGTTTTAATGAAGTTTTAACTTGGGCTCTACTCCTTGAAGACTAGCCATAGTGCTCTACTTCATGCGAGATTAGCTTAGTCATTGTGCTCTAATCTACGGAGATTAGCCAATGTACTTATGTAATTGTGCTCTACTCCTTGAAGATTAGCCGTAATGCTCTACTTCATGCGAGATTAGCCATGTCATTGTGCTCTACTCCATGGAGATTAGCCAATGAACTTATGACGTTGTGCTCTACTCTACGGAGATTAGCCAATGTATTTTAAATTCGTTTTGAAAAATACGTTTTCAAAAAACGCTTTTCCGCTGCAAAGTACTATAAGAGTACTAACATTTGATAAAGTGAGGGAGGAATATTGAAAGTTGTTCTAGATGGTGATTGGAATCATAGAGACCTTTTCGATTCTAGAACAACATCTTCAATATTTTTCGAAAGTAACTTATCAAATATAATATAATTCCAAGTGGGATTTGAATTTTTAGAACTATCCAAATGGGATACTCTATTATCATTTCAAGTGGGAGTTATATTTTAAGAATTTTTTATGCAATGTTTTTTGATCGAACCTTCGGTTTTGTGTCTTTTGCAGCATTTTAAAAGTAAAATGTCTTCCGCTTCAAAGAATATCGTCGCTGAGTTAAACAAAGGTGAAAAACTCAACGGCGATAATTACAAACTTTGGTCCATAAAGATACAATACGTTCTAGAGGAGCAAGAAGTGCTCGAAACTCTAAAGAACGTTATGATTGAACCCGAGTTGGGCACTACGGCCCAACACCGACGAGACAAGGAAGCTTTTGATGCTTGGTCTCGGAAGAATAAGATAGCGCGCATTACGTTATTAAGCAGTATGGCTGATGACATAATGCGCATCTTCCGGGAACATGACCTAGCCATGGACATATGGTCCAAACTAGAGGAGAAGTTCGGTGGCACATCAGTGTCCAAACTTCGTGCCTTAACTATAAGGTTCGATACATATAAGAAATGTCCAGATCATTCCATAGGGAAACATCTGCGACATATGGCGAACCTTATCTCGGAGTTAAAGGACGCATGTCATGTGCTCACAGATGAGCAACAAATCCAAGCAGTCATACGTTCCCTACCAAATGGGTGGGATCAGATGAAGATGCTTCTCACTCATAATGGGAGCATAAAGACCTTCAACGATGTTTCCAAGCACCTCGAATTAGAGGAAGAGCGGCTTGCGGCTGCCAAGCCAAGTGCAGAAGTGCACATGGTTGCTAGTTCCTCACACGGGGGAAAGAAACGTAAAGATCGTTCGAAGTCTTCTAATGAACATAATAAGCAAACTGAGTCTACCAAGGAACCCAAACATAAGGGTGGGCACAAGAAATGGCACAAGAAATGGCACAAGAAGAAAGACTTGAAAAGGATCAAGTGCTTCAAGTGTAACAAGCTCGGTCACTATGCTCGTTCGTGTACGAGTGGAAGTGACGAGGTAACTTGTAATACTAGTTACATATGTGTTTCTAGTTCACTATTTCTTGTGGAATCTAATCCATTTTGGGATAATTGATTCAGGTGCCACCGACCACATAGCAAAGGACAGACGGTCCTTCGTGGAGTATCACCGGATACTCAAGGAATGAAGTGGATCAATGTAGGAAAGAACACACGTGTTGAAGTGAAAGGCGTTGGGACTCGCAAGCTTGTCTTGGACAACGGCCGCACTATCCTACTTCATGATGTTCTCTTCATTTCATATATTCAAAGAAATATTAAAACTGTGGTCAATTTATTGGGTCTTGGTTAATAGTTGGTTCTTTCATGTTTGTAATATGGACCTATTTTTGTAATAATTCCTTTATTGGTACTGGGTTTTGTATTTCAAAGGATTTATTGTAATAAGTACAATGTATAATTCCTCATGTAATGAAAATTTCCTTATGACAAATTCTTTGACTAATGAGTCTAATATAATTTGTTGGCACACAAGGCTTGGTCATATTGGACCAACGCGTTTGGATAGACTTGCCAAACGTGGCCTTCTATCCAATGTTTCAAAGGTTGAAATGTCGACCTGCAAACATTGCCTTGTGAGGAAATCTTGTCGCAAGCCGTTTGGAACCGGCACAAGGGCCGAGGTTCCATTACAGCTTATCCATTCGGACATATGTGGTCCGATGAATGTCAAGACAAGACGCGGGAAGTCCTATTTCATCATTTTTTTTGATGATTTCACCCGATTCGGTCATATCTATTTGATATCCCACAAAAGTGAAAGCACTAAACCTGCTTTAAAAACTATATGAGTTTAGTGGAGAATCAATTAGATCGCAAGATTAAGGTCGTGAGAACCGATAGGGGCGGTGAATATCAATCAACAAGTTTAAAGGAACTTTATGATGAAAAAGGCATAGTACATCAGGTAACTATGCCTTATACTCCTCAACAAATTGGTGTTGCAGGTATAGGACTTTAATGAAAAATGGTCCGTCCAATGATGGCGCAAGCTAACTTGCCAATCACCTTTTGGGGTGATGCATTATTGACAACCATTTTCATTTTAAACCGCGTACCCTCGAAATCAGTTAGCTCCACTCCTTATGAGTTGTGGAACCAAAGGTCTCCTGACTTAAACATTTTTACCTTGAGTTTGTGCATTCAACGCACATATTTCCTCCCATAAGTATGGCAAACTTGGGCCAAGGAGAAGGAAATGTATCTTTAAACGATACGCATAAAACTCCAAAGGTTATGTTTTTTAGTCAGGAAGACAATGGTGTGCTAATTGAGTTTGAGTCGAGGGATGTCACTTTCTTGGAAAACGAGTTTCCAAGACAGGGCGAGATAAGTCAGGACTTATCTCTATTTTGAGATTCATGATCAAAAAGGATTACCTCATTCGAGTGGGAGAAATTCTTGGTGAAAACGAAAATTCTTTTTAACCTTCACCAATGGATTATACGAATGACGATTATCCTATTCCATACGAGACTAATGATCCAAGTGGGAGCAATTCTAACAACATTTCAAGTGGGAGTGATATTAGAATTAATCTAAATTCGAGTCAACAAGGACTTGAAGAATCTCAAATATGCCGCATCATGCCCTGCAAAAGACAAATGGATGGAAGCGATGAAGGAGGAATTGAAATCCATGAAAGTTAACCAAGTCTGGGACTTAGTTAACTCACCCAGAGGACATAGAGCAATTGGGAACAAATGGGTTCTCGAGATCAAGCATAAGGCTGATGGCTCTATAGATAGATATAAAGCTCGCCTTGTCGCGAAAGGTTTTACGCAACAGGAAGGGATAGACTACGAAGAAAACTTCTCACCTGTTGTGCATTTTACCTTGATTCGCATGATTCTGGCAATGGTAGCTTGCTTATACCTCAAATTACATCAGATAGATGTAAAGACTGCCTTTCTCAATGGAGAATTGGACGAGGAGATCTATATGGAACAACCAACAGGGTTTGTAAAAGAAGGAAACGAACATAAGGTTTGTAAACTTCGTAAATCCATATACGGTCTTAAACAATCCTCGAAGCAATGGTATATACGATTTCAAGAGGTTGTCTTATCAAATGGATTTTCCATACTTGATAAATATAACTACGTATATATCAAGAGGATTAAAAGCAAGCTTGTTATTATGTCTCTATATGTAGATGACATTTTAATAGCCGGAAATGACAAGGGCTTTGTGATGAGTATCAAGGCTTGGCTTTCATCAGTATTTTAGATGAAAGGCATAGGAAAAGCCGCATATATCCTTGGAGTTAAGATTTCAAGGAATCGTTCGAAGAAACTTCTTTCTCTTTCACAGGAGACTTATATAAAGAAGGTTCTAGAACGATTTAATATGTAGGACTGCAAGTCCATTGATATTCATATAAGCATATGCGATAATTTATATCTGGAATCATGTCCAAAGAACCAAAAGGAAAAGGAAATTATGGAAAAAGTTCCATATTCCAGTGCAGTTGATAGTCTTATGTACACTATGGTGTGTACGAGACCGGACATCTGTTTTGCCGTTGGAAATGGTAAGCTGTTACCAATCCAACCCAGGGCAAGAACATTGGAAAGCGGTTAAGAGGATAATGCAGTATCTTAAGGGAACTGCAGATTTGCAAAAGACTATGATAAAACCAAGAAGGTAGACATAAGGTACATATCTACGCATGAGATGATAGAGGATCTGCTTACGAAAGAGATCCCCAGAAATGTGTTTTATAAACACCTATCATCTCAAGGATTGCGTATGGGCTGAGTTGTACCAAATATTCCCATGTCTAAGAAATGATCAAAATTAATAAAAGAATAAGTTCTTTTTCCAACATTGCATATGAATTTCTTAAGAAATGTTTGTGTACATTTTTTCTCAGCTGAATTGTGTGTATGTCGGACAGATTAAGGTTGGCTCTCTCACATGAGCAACCGCCTTATCTTATCAGATGGATAAGATAGAGATGAGACTAGTTTAAAGTCAAAATCATTAGACAAATGATTTAGAGTCATGACTTAAACAAGATAGTCGAATAAAAGATCTGCATCATACGGATGCTTACAAAAGATCTGAGATCTGTATCACAAGGATATAAAGATCTCATTGGATTTTTTAAATCCTATCTGTCTTATGCAGGATGAGAGTCCGTGAATATTTCACGAGTAGTAAGGGGACTCAAAAAGATAGGCACTGTGGTGTCTGATCTTTCATCCATACAACATCATTAAGACATACTCTCCCTGGGAAAGGAGTGATGTTGTAGTACGTGTTCATACCACGTATGCATTTCGACCACTGAGTTAGTAGCAATAGTGTTTGCTATTATGTGAGACTCAAAGGCCATACGGGTCTTAACTCTTACCCTCAAGGACTCCAATTGGTTCCTTTAGATTTGACGAGATGATCGCTATCTTAGCGTGTTGCTAATGGGCTATGGTAATTCGGCTCGGCGGGGCACGTTAGAAAAGCGAATCAAGTCAAGATCAGAAGGTTCGCAAGAAGAGGAAGATTGATTTCATATTCGCATTTGGACTTTAATGATTCAAAGCTGGCCAGCCAATTGTAATCCAGATGGGATTCAATTGTTGAATATAAAGTACAAGAAATGTGAAGAAATAATCTAGGGTAAAGCATGCGTTGAACTACTCAACTTTGCACCTTCGAGGTCGTTGTGTATCTCTAACAAGTGCACAACAACAGACTCTACGCGCATGACGGTCGCACGGTCTATTTCTCGGTATGATAGATGAAAGAACTAAGGGAAAGACGTTCTCTTACAATCCCCTCAAGTGTGAGTGGGAGATGTTGGATATGGAAGACGTTTGTACACCCTTGTAGGGGATGTACGAGGGATTACGGACCTCGAACGTCGCATACACGAAGTCGTGTGCAAAGGGAATCTGTTCCCTTGCGGAGAGGATCTCTGGATGAGCGGGAAAGTCGCATTATTTATGCATAAGTGCATGCGACATATGGCTAATAAAGGGGGAATATCTTAAGCTTATGTTGTACCATGCATATGGTACAACTTAAGCTTATAATGTGCCATGTATCATGGTACACCTTAATTAAGTTGTTCCAAAGGAACAACTTACCCTAAAATAACTACCTTGGGGGCTATAAATAAGACCCAAGGGTAGCCATTTTCCTTACACATTTGCATGAAATTCATGCATGCATCTTCTTCATAGCGAAGCTCTGCAGAAATATTTCCTCTCCCTCCTTCCAAGTTCTTAATCTAAAATAGAGATTTAGATTGTGGATTAGTAGCCTTACTCCGTTCGTGAGAAGACTCGATCCGTCGTGGCGAATCCGAAGTCAAAGTTCCGAGACTATCGTTCCGCATACGCAAGCGTAAGTCTCCACTTTAATTATCGATCCTAACTCTGTTTTGGCAGGATCCTACAGTCTTTAATACCATCCTCAAATGCTCAGCATGCTCCTCCTTGCTCTTTGAGTACACAAGGATATCATCTATGAAGATAACCACGAACTTATCTAAGAAGTCATAGAAGATAAGGTTCATGAGATTCATGAACACATCAGGTGCATTGGTCACACCGAATGAACTCATAATGCCCGTACTTGGTCCGAAAAGCAGTCTTGTGAATATTTACCTTCTTGACTCTCACTTGATGGTATCCACTCTGGAGATCCAACTTCGAAAATACTCTCGATCCACCAAACTGGTCGAAGATGTCATCAATACAGGGCAACGGACACTTGTTCTTCACTGTGATCTGATTTAGCTCGTGATAATCAATGCACATTCTCCTCGATCCATCTTTCTTCTTCACCAGCAAGACATGTGCACCCAAGGGAGATATGCTGGGATGAATGAAACCCTTCTGCAGTAGCTCATCCAAATGCTTCCACAGCTCTTCCAACTCTTCAGGAGCCATACGGTACGGTGCCTTCGAAATTGGTTGAGCTCCTGGCATAAGGTCAATGACAAACTCTAATGCTCGATCAGGCGACAATCCAGAAATTTCTTCAGGTAGACGTCTTAGAAATCTCTCACTACCATTGTCTTCTCTGGTTCAGCTATCATAGATGTAATAGTCAGTCTATTCGGCTAGGCCCGAAACTTGACAGGTCCAAGCGAATGACCTCCATTGACGAACTCGAACACTGGTTGATCGGTAATTTCGAATACCCCCTTCTTCCAGTGACAGTCTATTGTGGCATAAAAAGCTCTAAACTAGTCAATGCCGAGAATAGCATCGAAGTTGGGTAGGTCGTGGACAATGAAATCAGCATATAATTCTTGTCCACTAACCACCAACAGAAATAGTCTACATCCCAAGGTAACATTCACTACACCATTCCTATTTGTAATATTCCAACACTTGGGAAGACTAAGTGGGTATCGAGTGTTCGACTACGAACTTTCAGGATAGGATGCACATGGAAGCTCCAGAATCAAACAGGGCCAAGGCTGGGTGAGATGAAACTAAGATGACACCTAAGATATAATGCAACTAGGTTAAACATGGATCTAACTAAGCAAGCATAAGTGTATAAATAAGGAAGAACTAGTCTAGGCGTTACCTGCGATCACATCATCCTCAGCCTCAGCCTCTACGGCTATCATAGTGAATGCCCAGCGGTTCGGCTGGTTGGCCTGCTAAAAGTCTCGATCATGTGGTATCAGAGGCGGTCCTCGATGTCCAGGTGTAGGCACTATCCGCTGGGCAGGTCCAGGTGCTCTAGCAGGTACAGGTCGAGTGCTGCGAGGCCAGTCTCTGGCAGTATGAGCAGGCGATCCACAGACTAAACATTGATTTAGCATCCTCCTGCAGACCTTCTTCACATGTCCAAGCTTGCCACAAAAATGGCAAGTCAGCTAAGCTTGGTTGGGGACAGGTGCAGCTGGCCTCCTGAACTGAGTAGTCTGAATTGGACGAACACCATGTGCACTCCTCTGCATCTCCATCGGGCACTTTCCTACCTGACGCGCCTTCTTCTGATTCATGATCAGCTCGTGCTTCCTCGTAGCTACCCGGACTTGCTCATGAGTGGTAAAAGTTCTCGCGGACATTGAAGCTTGTATGTCCAGATCCAAGCCCTGCTGAAAGCGGTGTGCACAGTCCTCTGGGTCTGCCACCAGAGTAGGGGCAAAGTGACTCAGCATGGAGAACTTGGCCTCGTACTCATCGACAGTCATGGTGCCCTGCTCCAGGTTGATGAAGTGCTGCTACAACTCTCTCTTCGCAGCCTTGGGAAAATATTGGGCGTCAAACCTCTGACGGAAGGTAGCCCATGAAATTGGCTTGGTCAGCCTGGTCTCTTCAGCATCCCACCAGTATCGGGCATTATCTACCAAATGCTTCTTGGCTAACTCCACCCAATCGTTTGGATTGACTCGGGCAAGATCCAAGTCATCCTCAATACTACGACGCCATTCCTCGGCCGCTAGTGGGCCCTCTCTTCCGGAGAAGCTCTTCGGACGTATCTCTCGGAACTACTTGGCTCCCGACTTATACTGGGGATGTGGTGGTGCAGCTGGTGTAGCCTGACGTCTCTGCTGGACCAGATGGTGCCGAACCTCCAGCATCTCTCTCATAACTCTAAACATCTGGCGGATGTCATCCTCTCCGCCTCCAGTAGCTCCGGGTCCATGTCGGGTGTTACGCCTTCCAGCCATTCTGTGACAAGAAAACCCCGAATTAATCGCATGTACATGATTACTCTAGACGTTTGGCTAATGATAGCGTTCTTATTGCCATGAATTTTGCAGATGCATGACTTGTATGGGCCACCACTAAAAACCTGTAACGCCCCGCTTTCCAAGAAAACAACAGAAGTGAGAGCATTACGAAGGTCCGCATGAACTGGAGCAGTGCAGCTCGAGTTCATTAAGCATCTATGATAACTACAAAAAAGCAAGTTCTTGCATGAATTTTAGAACAATAAGAAACATTTATAAAATTAAAGCCACATCAAGAAAAATGTCCATACACGAAATAAAACGAAAAGGGCCACAGCAGGGACCAAGGAACTATAAAAGGAAACATACACTAAGCAGAGTACTAAAAGCAAAACTAAGAAAAACGGCAACGGCGTAGGTCTCTAGTCCTCCACAAGGAGTGACTCGGTGTCAACGGCAAACTCCTGGCTCTCTAAGTCAGGCATCTCAAAAGGATACTCATGGTACTCTGGCTCGGGGTCTGACATACATCCAAAAACATGAATGTATGTCAGCAAGGGTCTGCAAGTAAAGGTCAGAAACCCAAGGCAAGGTGTACAAATAATATTGAATTATGAAGCATTATAGTCTTATACAAGATGTCAAAACAAGTTTTAAGCATGGTAATTTTCAAGCGAGGTAAAGTAAAGCATTTCTAATATGGCAGTTCTAAGCACTTTAAGAAGTATAGTAATGAGCATGGCATTTTTAAGATTTATTAACATGGCAATTCTAGCATTCAATCGATAACATAAAAGGGTTCAAGTTCTGTGGCACGGTTTTCTATCTCTCATAGGGTTCTCGCCTTTAAGACGTGATGAGTGGGTCGTTCTTATCACGGGGGTACTACCGCGATTGACGCTACCCACCTTATACGGGTGGTGCTCTTGAAGAGAGGATCCCTTCATACGCTTAGTGGCCGCTCAACCCTAACCCCACCCCAGATTTGTGCTGCAACACGAGCCAGCCTAGTCGACTCACACGACATCACGAAGTCACGATTTCTCCTTTGAGGTGCACGATTTCACGATGTCAAGCATTATCTAGATATTCCATTAATGACCATTCTAATAATGTATATTCGAGCAAGAGGTGCACTAAATTAAATCTTAAGCATTTCACATTTTACGACATTTGCAGCAATTAAAATAAGAATTAATGTACGGGTTAAAAAGTAAGCATGCTACAAACAATAATTTTCGATGTCAATTCTTGAAACTTAAATATATGAAGTTATATGTCGATGTGTCACATTTTAAGCCTAGAACATAATGGTACTTTTAACATGCGTCATTTCACGGATAAATTTCACGTTATTTAGCTTTAAGTGAAAAAGAAGATTAATTCATCAAACTTCAAAAGTTCACAACAAATTGTACACTTGCCTATTTTCAGCATTATTGGTGTCGTTCGGTTCATTTGGACGAGTACTACATTATGGTATGTCTGGTTCTCTGGTTTGATTAAACAAACAATCGAGTTAGGTTCTTTTCAATATACCGAAACTTTAAACAATCCCTACGACGTCTAATAATCCAGTTTTTATTAGGTTTTCTATACTATGATGTAGGTGGTAGGTTAATGATATGGTTACTAACCGTACGCGCAGCGGAAGATCGAGATGCAACGAGGGACAGTGACTCACGGCAACGTCTCGAAACGGTGACGCACGGGAACTGGGCGGCTCTAGGTGGTAGCAGCAGCCCGAGAGGGGATGTCGACGGTGATCTATAGCAAGAAGGGATGTAGCGCGACGAGAGGAAGACATTGGCGACAGACAGTGGCTGCGACGAACGGAGGAAGTCTGTAGGGGGGTTTTGGTGGTTCTGGGAGGCGGACAGGGCTGCATGCGGCCTGAGGGAGGTGTAGTCGGAGGCTGACAGGTTGCAGCTCGCCGGAGAAGAAGATAGGGGGCCGGCGATGGTTGGAGCACTGGACGCGAGCTTGAAAGGGAGGTGGTGGCCGCGATGTTGGCTGGGCACGTGGTTAGTGATGGCGCTGGGTTGAACGCACGGAGAGGGGAGGTGGTGCATTGGACTGGGTTGTGCGGCCTGCGGAGGAAGGTGGCCGCGGCTTCGGGTTCATGGTGAGGTTGATATGGTTTAGGATGGGTTGGTGGTGGCTAAGTGTAGAGGGAGAGAGACGGGGCTTCGGGTTCATGGTGAGGTTGCTATGTTTTAGGGATGGGTTGGTGGATGGCTTGGTTTTTGAGAGAGAATGGGAGAATAGAAAATGTCGGTAGTAGATAATATAAGCATAGGGTTTCTATAGGCTTAAGTTTTTTAGAGTGGGATTGGGTTTGCACGTGAGTGCCTTGGGTTGGTTATTCCATTTGAGTGAAATGAAATGAGGGAAAAAGAGTGGCGGCTGGCTTGCATTAGGGCTAGGGTTTTGGCTAAAAATGGAAGGATCTTGAAATTGGGTAACATGGAAAGAGTAGTTTGGGCAATTGTAATAAAGGATGAGATTTAATTGTGATTAGGACGAGTAAAAGTCTTCTTTATTAATATGGAAGTAATTTGAAATTTGAATTTGAATTTGAATTAAGCATTTAATAAAAAAAATTAATGGTAAAAATTTAAAAATAATAACGGCTAATACGCTTAGGATACGTAGCTAATATAGGTACGTTGTATAATTCGCCTAGTACTAATAGGTCATACGAATATGTAATAATTATGGATACGAAAAAAATACGTACAACAAGATAGAATATTGAAAAAATGTATTATTAAAATACTGGCCGTTACACATTTTCTTTTTCCTGATCTTTTCTTTGTAATGCTTGTGATAACTCATTAGTAACTACTAATATCCTTCTCAAGCAATGAAGCATGAACATGAAATGAAATGATTCCATAATATCTGTTAAGACACATGCTTCTATTCTCTGCTTCGAGTTCACCTCGTCATCCCTTATAATCTCAAGAACATTAGGCACTGATGAATACATCAAGAGTAGATGGACAATTGTAACAAAATGAGAGCCTCAACGTGTATCACCGTATCTTTTAAGGGATGTTTCTTGATTTAGACCTCGTCCACTAGAAATTTATCCTTTCTCGAGCCCTTCAATAATTCTAGCATATTGTTTTCTCTAATCAACTCCATCCTTTTACATGATGCTCCAACTATGTTCAAAATGATAGAAATAAAATTAAAGAAATCTCCAACTTCAATATGTTTCTTCGTGACAGCCACGAGAGTCAACTGAAGCCTATGAGCAAAACAATGTATATAGTACGCACTTGGATTGTCATTCAAAATAAGTGCTTTCAAACCATTGAATTCACCTTGCATATTACTTGCTCTGTCATAACCCTGACCACGCAACCTTGATATGCTTAACCCATTTGTAGAAAACAAAGATTCAAGAGCCGCATTAAGTGAACTTGCAGCGGTATCTGTCACATGTTGAATGCCAAGAAAACGTTCAATAATATTCCCATTATTATCACATATCGTAGAACAACTACCATTTGTTCCCTTATCGATATATCACGTGAATCATCAATAAAAATTGAAAATAATGAGTCATCAAGATCTTTAATAATCATATTACTAATCTCCTCGACAGCAGCATGAGTAATGTCCTTTTGAATATCTGGAGAGGTCAATTTGTTATGGCCGGGAGCTTGACTAAGAATAACTAATTTAATAGCTTCATTATTTCTAGAAATAAATCTCAAGAGCTCTAGAAAATTTCCTTGGTTGCTTGAACTTTTACATTCATCATGTCTACGAAAAGGAAGCCCTTGATGCAAAAAAAGAGCACACTTTACTGAAGCATTCAATCGAGTTCGGTACTCACTTAGACTCTACGTTGTCTACTTAGATAACAAGGTATGATACTTTGTTTTTCGTTCATTAAATTCTCACATTTTATCTGAGCTACATTGTGATCTCTATTGGGCTTTCCAATGTGAAGATCAAATCTCTCCTTCTTCTAATTTGAAAATCCATCACACACAAACGAATCCTTACCCCCTGGGGACTTGAAAAGATAACAATACAAGCAAAAAGTGGCATTTTTAGATATGCTGTACTCTAACCAAATTGGGTATGCACCAAACCAATTCGGATTGAAGCATCGAACTAATACATTTCCAAATTGCTTTTGAGGAAAATCATGTTGTAAACGCTGACAATGGCCGTTTTGTAGATATGCTCTTCGAATTTCATCTCTAACATTCACATCATATTCGTATATTGGTCTTCATATGCCAGGATCAGTAATGAGTTTGTCTGGATTGATTTCGATGTGGCTTTTATTTGAACTTGATTGAGCAACAATATTGCTCAGATCATTGGATGACTCTCCAACCCCAAGAGATTTGCATTTGAAATACTTTTCTAATGACATGATAATTCAGTTTATAAACTTGCATGTTTCAAAATTAAAATTTTCTAATAAAATTTTCCATCGAAATACAAAAAGTGATATTTACTATCCACATATGGGTACCCAATTTCACAAAAAGGAAAAAACAAATACATGCAATTGAAACTAAACTAGATCTATGGAAAAAATCTCACCTTTTTGTGCTCGTTGCGGTAGTTGAAGGAGGAATTGGAGGCGTGTGGGGGGGCATCAGAAGCGTAGCTGTCTGCTTTGCTGCTGGAGAAAATATCACATTTCTTGCACTCGATGCGGCCGTTAGAGGAATAGCCGAACTGAACAGGATATTAGAGTTTGTATGATACATATACATGCTTATATTATGCTAATATCATGGTAAAATTAAAAAAATCATTAATTGCTCAATATAATATTCCAATTAATTAAACAAGGTGCTTTACAAATCCCAAGTAATTAAATATTAATTAACTCCAAAAACAACGAGAAAGAGACTTTTCTAGAGATTCGTCGAATCATCATAAAAAGGATAACCCAACAAAAAATTTCAACACAAATTGAACTGCAATAGCAACACAATTTGCTATTAACATTTCTAAAGATTGGAATTTTGCAATTTAAAATGAGAACAGACTTTGAACTGTGCGGGTTCGGTGAAAAAAAGCTAGAACCATAAACCTAATCCTAATGACTTAATTAATAGAAAATTAATAGCATAGTATTTCTGCTGGTGAGATTTTTTCGTTGGGTTAATTAATACAGAGAGAATTAGAGAGAATACAGAGAGGATTCGCCGTGACTGGCCACAAATTCAAAAATTAATAGCAAAAAGTAGAGGAGACCGCCGATTCGTCGTGCCTGGCCACAAATTCAAAATGGTCACGAGCTCACGAGAGAATACAGAGAGACTTAGAGAGGTGATGTGAGAAAAATTTAATTAATAAATAATTTTATATTAATTAACCCCAAAAAAATCTCGCCGATAGTTGGAGGATAACAGCATAGCCGAACAGGGGCACGCATGCTGGGTCCGTCGGAGACTCGGAGGCATAGCCGGATCGATCCGTTGGCGGACTAGGAGGGCCAGAAGATTCGTCGGGCGTGGTGCGCCTGCGTGCATTTGTTTCTGACTGAGAGAGAGCACGCGGCGCTGATAGGGTTTCTATTCTGAATTTTTCTCCGTTGGATCTGTAAGTATTGTTGTGGGCTGGAGAGAGAAATGTGCTAGAGAGAGAAATGGGACTGGGCTGCTGTATACTTTGGTTTTTTATTTTTAAAAACCTTAGGGGGCAACGGCCCCCTAAAGCCCCCGTCTGCCTCCGCTCTTGCTCCGAGTCTCCGACGAACCAGTATGCGTGCCCTAGTTCGGTTATGCGGTTATCCTCCAACTACCGGTGAGATTTTTTTGTGGGGTTAAGTCATATAAAATTCTTTCTTACTCACATCACCTCTCCAATTCTCTCTGTATTCTCTCGTGAGTCCGTGACCATTTTGAATTTGTGGCCAGTCACGACGAATCGACGATCTCCTCTACTTTTTGCTATTAATTTTTGAATTTGTGGCTGGTCACGGCGAATTCTCTCTGTATTCTCTCTAATTCTCTCTGTATTAATTAACCCAATAAAAAATCTCACTGGCAGAAAGAATATGCTATCAATTTCCTATTAATTAAGTCATTAGGATAGGTGTTACGCCTATTTGGTCGAGACCCGTAAAACACGAGCCCAAAAGCCCGACTACTGGTCAAAAGCCCACCTGCGTCCTCCAAGCCCATTCGACAAAGGCCTTACAAGGGACCTTCTCGAACTTCGATCCGACCCGGCCCCAATAACCCGTTAGTCGCTCGCCCACTCCTGCGAAAACCACTCCCCCGGACGCGCGACCACTAAATGGCGATAATGGGGAGGTGCTGGCATGGCGGAGAGGGCGGCGGCGAAAGGGGGACTGATGGGGCACGATCAATGGCGGACGTGGGACGTGGGTCAGAGGTGATCACGCCGGAGCTCTACAAAAGGGCCAGGAAGATGACGAAGAAAGGGACCGCATCTCAGGTAACAAAACCTAAGGTACTCCATCAACGACCTCGTTCCCCCAATTCATCTCCTTCCTCCCCCGCTCGCGCCGAGAGACGCCGTTACGATCTCCTCACGAGACGGACCGTCTCCGCCGGGCCTCCTTTCTCAGATCTCTATCTGACTTAGGCATCGGAGGGGATTTGGCCGGAACCAAGGTCCGGCCCCCCTGATGAGCGTTCTCGTCTGCGCAGGTGGACAACAGATCAACGGGCCGAAGCTACCCCTCGCCCCTCTCCGACCACTCGATCAACCGGACAGTGAGGCTTCCCCTCACCGTCAGCCTGCCGTGGCCGAGCACGTCCTACCGAGGCCGAGTGTCCTAATCGGGGCCGAGACTCTCCCTCGCCACCCGTCGGCCGTGCATCTACCCGGGCGACTGAGGCTACCCCTCGTCCCCCTTCTAGCCGAGGCCGAGCACATCTGTCCGAGGCCGAGCATCTCAACCAGGGCCGAGGCTTCCCCTCGCCCCTTCTGCACCGATTCGAAGCCCCCGAGGGACCCAAAGCGGGCCCCTTGACCACGTTGACCGGGTTCCCCACGGTCAACGCTTTGTAGTGAGAAAACACTCTGAAACATCTGGCGCCGTCTGTGGGAACGAAAACTGTCCCACGAAGAAACAAACCACATCTGCGATGACGCGGCCTCCCTCCTCCCGACGAAAGAAGGGCGAGGCCCTGACGCGGGGCGACAGGCCCCGCCATCGTCGCCAAGAATGGGCACGGGACCGACGCGAGGAGAGTCGTGAGGAAAGGGCCGGGATGCCCTCCCCTCCCCCACCGGTTGGGAGACCGAGTGCGCCCGTAACGGCACGCAGCTCGGACGTGGCTTTGGTGGTATCAGTGGTCATAGACACTACCTTAGTGCGACGGCTGCTTGTCGACACCGGCAGCTCCTGTGACGTCCTATTTATGTCAACCCTGGAGAAGATGGGCCGGCAGAAAGGAGACTTGCGACCTCGTCCGGGTCCCGTGGTCGGATTCACGGGTCACTCCACCCCCATCATCGGCACTATCCATCTCCCGGTAACGCTCGGAAACACACCAGACTCTGTGACCCTAGCGGTGGAATTCATCGTATTGGGGATCGGGTCGGAATACAATGGGATCATCGGCCGACCCCTACTCAACGCCGTCGGCACGGTGGTCTCGACTCTCCATCGGACCATTAAGTTCCGAACGCCGGGGGGGATGGGGCAAGTCGAAGGCGACGCGGGGAGACCGAATACCTGCTATCAACTGGCGGAGGAAGGTCCCGAGGATCAACTAGCTGACCGGATGGCCGCGCTCGACTTGAGGAGTAGGCCCAGGCCCACCCCTGTGGAGGAGCAGGAGCTAATCCCGGTCACGGACATCGAGGGCCGGTTCGTCTCGATCGGGAGAGGGCTAAGCCCGGACCTAAGGGACCAGCTGATCGAATGCCTGGAGGCGAACCTGGACATCTTCGCCTGGTCGCCTGAAGACATGCCCGGCGTGGACCCCCAGGTGATCGTCCACCAGATCAACGCCGACCCCAACTTCAAGCCGGTTAGGCAGAAGAAGCGTAACCTGGGCGGCGAGAAGATGAAGGCAGCCTCCGAGGAAGTGGAGTGTCTCCTCGATGCCGGCTTCATTCGAGAAGTCTGGTACCTGGAGTGGCTGTCGAACGTGGTGATGGTCAAAAAACCTAATGGGAAGTGGTGAATGTGCGTGGACTTCAGTGACCTCAACAAGGCCTGCCCCAAGGATAGCTACCCCCTGCCGCGCATCGACCACCTGGTGGACAACGCCTCGGGATACGAGATGCTAAGCTTCATGGACGCTTACTCCGGGTACAATCAAGTCCAGATGGACCCCCGGGACGAAGAGATGACAGCCTTCACGACGGACCGGGGAACCTACTGCTACAAGAAGATGCCCTTTGGCTTGAAGAACGCGGGGGCCACCTACCAGAGAATGGTCAACAAGGTGTTCAGCTCCCAGATCGGGAGGAACCTAGAAGTCTACGTCGACGACATGCTTGTCAAGTCAAGGCGACCGGAAGACCACATCGCCGACTTGCGGGAGACCTTCGAGCGGTTGCGGCGACACCACATTCGGTTCAACCCCGCGAAATGCACGTTCGGGGTAAGATCTGGCAAATTCTTGGGATTTATGATAACTAATCGTGGTATTGAAGCTAATCCCGACAAGATCGAGGCGCTGGTTAACATGCGCGAGCCAACGACGATCAAGGAGCTACAGAGGCTGAACGGGCGCATCGCAGCCCTGGGGCGATTCCTTTCCAAATCAGCGGAAAGATCGCTTCCCTTCTTCAAGGTCCTGAGGAAAGCAATCGCGGAACCTCCAAACAATAGGAAGACGATACTCTGGGACGAAGACTGCTCCCGGGCGTTCGGGGACCTGAAAGAGTATCTCCGCAGCCCCCCTCTCCTGTCCAAACCCCGGGAAGGGGAGTCGCTGAGCCTTTACCTGGCGTGCGCGGAGGAAGCTGTGAGTTCGGTGCTGATCCGGGAGGACGGCGGGGTGCAATGGCCGGTATATTACACGAGCCGGATCTTGAAGGGGGCGGAGGTGCGATACACGCCCATGGAAAAACTGGCATACGCCCTCGTCCTCTCGGCGCGAAGGCTCCGACCCTATTTCCAGGCCCACACCATACTGATCCTGACCGACTCACAGCTAGAGCAGAACCTCAAGAGATTCGATCGAATGGGAAGGATGCTAAACTGGGGAGTGGAACTGAGCGAGTTCGACCTCCGATTCAAACCGCGCACGGCCATCAAGGGACAGGCCCTGGCCGACTTCATCGCCGAATGCACGACTGAAGGAGATGGCCCCCCAGAGGGAGAAGGCCCAGGGACGGTAACTGCTCAACCTTTGTCCTTTCTTTCGGCTGACCACTTTCAGCCAGAGGGTCCAGGAGCGTGGATAGTTCATGTGGAAGGGTCGGCCACGCAGTCGGGAGGAGGAGCCGGGATTGCGATCCGATCTCCGGAGGGGAACATCGCGGAATACGCGTTGCGGTTCGAGTTCCCGGCCACGAACAATGTGGCGGAATACGAAGCTGTGATCAACGGCCTGAGGCTGGCCCTGGAGCTCGGGGCCGAGTCCGTCCGCCTGCTCAGCGACTCGAAGCTCATTGTCAACCAACTCTTAGGGAGTTACGAGGCACGGGAGGAGGCGATGCAGAGATATCTCCCAGTCGCCAGGGCGGCGATGTCCAAATTCAAGGACGTGGAGGTCTTACACCTCCCACGGTCAGAGAATGCGCGGGCCGACGCGTTGTCAAAACTGGCCTCATCCTCGCCAAAGGAGCTGGGCCGCACCATCTACGTGGAGAACCTGCCGTCCCCCAGCACGATGGAGCATGAGGTGATGGCGATCGACCAAGAGCCCACCTGGATGGACCCGATCATCCGTTACCTTACCCACGGAGAGGTGCCGGCCGATGGGGATGAGCGCCGAACCCTGGAGAGAAAGGCACTCCGATACGTGATACATGAGGGGACGCTCTACCGGAGACGCTGGACCAAGACGGACGTCCTCCCATACCTGAAGTGCATCGGGCCGCAAGAAGCTGACTACGTCCTACAGGAGGTTCACGACGGGATCTGCGGGAATCACCACGGGGGCAGGATAGTCGCGCAGAAGATCTTAAGGCAGGGGTACTACTGGCCGACCTTGGCCAAAGATGCTACAAGCTACGTGCAGAAATGCCAAGAGTGCCAGAGGTACGCCCACCACATCTCGACTCCTCCGTCAGAGCTCATCCCCATCGTGAGCCCCCTCCCCTTTGCGAAATGGGGGCTCGACATCCTCGGACCGTTCAAGCCAGGATGAGGGCAGCGGAAGCACCTGATCGTGGCAGTGGACTACTTCACCAAGTGGATCGAGGCCGAGCCGTTGGCGACCATCACGTGGAAGAAAGCGAAAAGATTCGTGTGGAATTCCATCATCTCCCGATTCGGAGTACCACGGGCCATCGTCACAGACAACGGGAAGCAGTTCGATTCAGCAGGGTTTAAAGATTTTTGCGAGGAATGGGGAATCAAGCTCCTCTTTGCCTCGGTGGCACACCCCTAAACCAACGGGATGGCAGAGGCAGCCAACAAATGTATCATAGAGCCCCTCCGAAAGAAAGTAAAGGACGCCGAAGGGAACTGGCCGGAAGAGCTCCCCGGGATACTCTGGTCATACCGGACGACCCACAAGGAGGCTACTGGCGAGACCCCCTTCATGCTCACCTACGGGGCCGAGGCGGTGGTACCGGTCGAATTGGGGGAAGAATCTCTTCGCCTCAAATACTTTGACGAAGACCGGAACTCGCAGGGCCTAGGGCTCAGCCTGGAGCTCCTCGACGAGCGACGGGAGCAGTCACTAGCCACCATTGTCCGCCAAAAGCAGAAGGTGGCCCGATACTACAACGCTCGGGTGCGAGGGAGAAGCTTCCACCTCGGGGACCTGGTCCTTCGGAAAGCGGGCTTCACCACCGACACCGCTCGCCAAGGGAAGCACGCGGCTAGATGGGAGGGACCCTACAAAGTCGTCGAGGTCCTCGGACCCGCAGCCTACCGACTAGCCGACATGGAAGGGAGAGTTCTCACTCACACTTGGAATGCGGAATATTTACGCAAATACTTTCAATAGATGTATCACTTCCTATGAAATAAATTTGTTTTAAATTCATTCCTTTCCAGATGAAGCAAAAAAGAATACAGAAGGATACACGAAGAGGTCGAGGGGCATCCCCCTCCCTCATTCCTCTCCGGGGGCACCGGTGGAGCCACAGGCTGGCAGCTCACTAGGGTCTCCCCCTAACTCTGTTCGGCGTCAGGGTGCATCCGAAGTTTCTCGAAGTCAATCCCTGAGAGCGGGAACTTCTGTTGGATCTCGGACTGGCACCGGGCGAAGCCCTTCTCGTACGACGTCGACAAGGCGGTCTCCACAAAGGAGGTGGCATACTCCGCCACGGCACCCGAGCGATCCGGGCCGGATCCACCCCCTCGAGCCCACGCAGCCGGGCCTCTAAGGTCTCGACCTGGCGTTGGTGCTCCGCCCTCTCCTTCTCGATCTCCTGGGATTTCTCTCCTAGTTGGGCAGCAAGGGCCCTCGCCTGCTCCTCCGCCACATCCAGACGATCGGAGAGCTCCGAGGCTTCAGAGGCAGCAGCCGGGCCGGTGTCCTGCTTGACTCCTCCAGACGCGTCGGCGTCTTTTAAAAGAGAGGCGAGCCGCGTCTCGGCCTCGGACTTCGCGGCCAGAGCCACGGCTCTCTCGCGATCCGCCACCTCCAGGGCAGAGGACAGCTCAGTTATGCGGGAGTTCAGGGATTGGACCCGCGCTTCCTCCAACTGACCAGCATCCTCCTCCTCCTCGCCAGGGACCTCTGGGCCTAGCCCAACCACGGATTTGGCTTTGGGAAGAGCCATGAATTGGCGCCTCATCAAGAGGCCCACCGAGGACAACTGTGCCAAAGCAACGAAGGTAAGATGGCAAAAGCAGCTGAAGAACAGGGGGACAAGCAGAGACGCACTACCTGTTGACCAGCCTGGATCACGAAGGTAGCCAAACAATCACCTCTGACTCCGTCCAACACCGCCTGGTCGGGAGGGAGACAACAGTTCTCGGCCACTCGAGCGGCGGCTCCACGGCTCGAGAACACCGACTCCTTCTCACCCACTGGAAAGCGTGGACAAAGAAGACCCTCCCCTGACGAAGGGAACTCACCAGGAGTGGAGCGGAATGCCCCAAGATACCGACTGTAAGCATCAGGGAGAGAGCCGTCCGGAAGAGGTGAAGGGCCGGCCCACGGCCAAGCAACCTCAACGGGAGCAGGATGAGGTCGGTCAGCAGTCGGCTGAACACCGACCCCCTCGACCCCCTCACGGAGCCTCTCGGGAGATCCCTGCAAGGGGAGAGAGGGAGACGACATCTTCTTTCGCTTCGAGCCTCCAGATGTGGTCACAACCCGCTGCTTCTTCCGGACCGCCAGCACATGGTCCCTTCTACGCGGATCCGGGTTTGAGGCCTGCACGAGAGCGCTGGCAGAAGAAGGATCGAGAGGGAAGCCACCTGCACTCAAAGAATAAATGAGAGACAGAGCAGAACCTGGGCGACCTTGTGGGGCGAACGCTCGGAGCAGCTTACCTAGGGGCCACACCGTCTTACGCAAATTAAAGTCACTAAAGAGGAAGTCGATCGATCGCTCCCTCGGAGGAATTACCAACATGTCCCTCGCCGCCTGCTGCTCAGCGACCGTGGGCTCACCCAGATTAGGAACAACGGCACCGGCCGCCACCCACCATGCCGGGAAGGGTACGCTCGAGGGGAATGTGACGAACACGTATTCCCCCTTCCAGCGTTTCAGAGAACTCGGCAACCCCAGCACCAGGGACATCCTCGGGCGGGCGCTGATGTAAATCCACGCCCCCGATTGGTGGAGGCTCAGGCGGTAAAACTGGGCAAGGAGGCGGAGAGAGGGCGCCACACCTTTCAGCATGCAGACGACAACGAACCCGACGAGGATCCCGACGGCATTGGGACAGAATTGACACAAGCACACATTGTGGGCCTGAAGGAACTCAACGATAAAAGGATGAAGCGGGAAACGGAGCCCGAAGTGGAAGCACTTCTCATATATCCCGACCTCATTGGGACCAGGAGAGCAGATCCGCTCGTCGGCCCCAGGGGCACGAGCCGAGTAGGGCGGAAGCAGGTAGGAGGAGCGTATGCTCCCGATGGCGGTGGCACAGATCGACGAAGGCCATGCCAAGACCTCGGAAGGAACCCCTGAAAGGTCATCCCCGTGCTGACTAATCGCCGAAGGAGTGCCACCCGCCAGACCTGGAGCCACATCGCGTTCCGACCGAACCGAACCCGTAGCAGAAGAAGACGACATGGAGCAGAGCTCAGACAGGAGGAGGATCATCGCAAAGAAGAAAGACGATGGGATGGCGGCTCACGAATCCCTCGGCTTCTCCACTTAAGATGACTCCGCGGGCGGCAGGGATGAGCTTGCCGCTACACGTGGCGACATCTGAAGGCCGACGGCGCTTCGGAACCCGCGCCTTAAAAACATCGAACGGGCCAACTCATGATGACGAATAACAAATGAGTCGGCATCGACTGACGAGCTCGTCACAATCGGCAGAGGTCACATCGGCCGAGCCGAACCGGCCGAGGCCGATCAACCCGACCGATGGGGGCAATTGTTACGCCTATTTGGTCGAGACCCGTAAAACACGAGCCCAAAAGCCCGACTACTGGTCAAAAGCCCACCTGCGTCCTCCAAGCCCATTCGACAAAGGCCTTACAAGGGACCTTCTCGAACTTCGATCCGACCCGGCCCCAATAACCCGTTAGTCGCTCGTCCACTCCTGCGAAAACCACTCCCCCGGACGCGCGACCACTAGATGGCGATAATGGGGAGGTGCTGGCATGGCGGAGAGGGCGGCAGCGAGAGGGGGACTGATGGGGCACGATCAATGGCGGACGTGGGACATGGGTCAGAGGTGATCACGCCGGAGCTCTACAAAAGGGCCAGGAAGACGACGAAGAAAGGGACCACATCTCAGGTAACAAAACCTAAGGTACTCCATCAACGACCTCGTTCCCCCAATTCATCTCCTTCCTCCCCCGCTCGCGCCGAGAGACGCCGTTACGATCTCCTCACGAGACGGACCGTCTCCGCCGGGCCTCCTTTCTCAGATCTCTATCTGACTTAGGCATCGGAGGGGATTTGGCCGGAACCAAGGTCCGGCCCCCCTGATGAGCGTTCTCGTCTGCGCAGGTGGACAACAGATCAACGGGCCGAAGCTACCCCTCGCCCCTCTCTGACCACTCGATCAACCGGACAGTGAGGCTTCCCCTCACCGTCAGCCTGTCGTGGCCGAGCACGTCCTACCGAGGCCGAGTGTCCTAATCGGGGCCGAGACTCTCCCTTGCCACCCGTCGGCCGTGCATCTACCCGGGCGACTGAGGCTACCCCTCGTCCCCCTTCCAGCCGAGACCGAGCACATCTGTCCGAGGCCGAGCATCTCAACCAGGGCCGAGGCTTCCCCTCGCCCCTTCTGCACCGATTCGAAGCCCCCGAGGGACCCAAAGCGGGCCCCTTGACCACGTTGACCGGGTTCTCCACGGTCAACGCTTTGTAGTGAGAAAACACTCTGAAACAATAGGTTTATGGTTCTAGCTTTTTTTCACTGAACCAGCACAATTCAAAGTCTATTCTCATTTTAAATTGCAAAATTCTAATATTTTGAAATGTTAATAGCAAATTGTGTTGCTATTGCAGTTCAATTTGTGTTGAAATTTTTTGTTGGGTTATCCTTTTTATGATGATTTGATGAATCTCTAGAAATGTCTCTTTCTCTTTGTTTTTGGAGTTAATTAATTTTTAATTACTTGAGATTTGTAATGCACCTTGTTTAATTAACCGGAATATTATATTGAGCAATTAATGATTTTTTTAATTTACCATTATATTTGCATAATATATGCATGTATATGTATCATACAGACTCCAGTATCCTGTTCAGTTTGGCTATTTTAACTGCTGCATCGAGTGCAAGAAAGATGATATTTTCTCTGGCAGCAGAGCAAACGGCTACGCTTTTGATGGCCCCCACACACGCCTCCAATTCCTCCTCCAACTACCGCAACGAGCACAAAAAAGGTGAGCCTTTTTTTCATAGATCTAGTTTAGTTTCAATTGCATGTATTTGTGTTTTCCTTTTTGTGAAATTGGGTACCCATAAGTGGATATAAAATATCACTTTTAGTATTTCATTGGAAAATTTTATTAGAAAATTTTAATTTTGAAACATGCAGGTCTATAAACTGAATTATCATGTCATTAGAAAAGTATTTCAATCGCAAATCTCTTGGGGTTGGAGAGTCATCCAATGATCTGAGCAATGTTGCTTAATGAAGTTCAAAGAAAAGTCATATCGAAATCAATCATGACGAACACATTGCTGACCTTGGTCTAAGAGACCAATATACGAATATGCTGTGAATGTTATAAATGAAATTCGAAGAGCATATCTACAAAAACCCTTGTCAGCCTTTACAACATGATTTTCCACAAAAGCAATTTGGAAATGTATCAGTTCGACGCTTCAATCCGGCTTGGTTTGGTGCATTCCCAACTTGGTTAGAGTATAACATATCTAAAGATGCCGCTTTTTACTGTATTGTTATCTTTTCAAGACCCCAGGGGTAAGGATTCGTTTGTATGTGATGGATTTTCAAATTGGAAGAAGAAGGAGTGATTTGATCTTCACATTGGAAAGCCCAATAGTGACCACAATGTAGCTCGGATAAAATATGCGAATTTAATGAACAAAAAACAAAGTATCATACCTTTATTATCTAAGTAGACAATGAAGAGTCAAAGTGAATACCGAACTCGATTGAATGCTTCAATAGAGTGTGCTTGTTTTTTGTTGCATCAAAGGTTTCCGTTTTGTGGACATGATGAATGTGAAAGTTCAAGGAACCAAGGAAATATTCTATAGCTCTTGAGATTTCTTTCTAGAAATAAGATATTAAATTAGTTACTTTCAGTCAAGCTCCCGAACACAACAAATTGACCTCTCCAGATATTCAAAAGGACATTACTCAAGCTTCTGCAGAGGAGATTACTAATGTGATTATTAAAGATCTTGGTGACTCATTATTTTCAATTTTATTTGATGAGTCATGCGATATATTGATAAGGGAACAAATGGCAGTTGTTCTACGACATGTAGATAATAATGGGCATATTATTGAACGTTTTCTTAGCATTCAACATATGACAGATATCGCTGCAAGTTCACTTAAGGCGGCTCTTGAATCTTTATTTTCTACACATGGTTTAAGCATATCAAGGTTGTGTGGTCAGGGTTATGACGGAGCAAGTAATATGCAAGGTGACTTTAATGGTTTGAAAGAACTTATTTTGAATGACAATCCAAGTGCTTACTATATTCATTGTTTTGCTCAAATGCTTCAGTTGACTCTCGTGGCTGTCACGAAGAAACATAATGAAGTTGGAGATTTTTTTAATTTTATTTCTATCATTCTGAACATAGTTGGAGCATCATGTAAAAGGATGGAAATGATTAGAGAAAAACAATATGCTAGAATTATTGAAGGGCTCAAAAAAGGATAAATTTCAAGTGGACGAGGTGTAAATCAAGAAACATCTCTCAGAAGATATGGTGATACACATTGGGGCTCTCATTATGTTACAATTATCTGTCTACTCTTGATGTATTCATTAGTGCTTGATGTTCTTGAGATTGTAAGGGAGGACGTGGTGAACTCGAACAGAGAACAGAAGCAGCTGTTGACGCGCTCACAATCTACACCTAGAATCCACCTGGCGGTGTCACGATTGCCAGGCGTAATATGGCTCCTAGGCTACGGTTATGGGTTCAATCCGCAAGCGGATGGTGTTGAGTTATAGTATATAAGATAGTCGAATCCCATAGGGACGGTGATAGTGTCCTTGGTAATCTCAGTCAATTTCTAAATCTAGAAGCAAGGTAGCGGTCGGAGTAAAAGGGTTGGGTTGATGATTGTTGTTGTGTAATTTAATAAGAGGAACTAGGGCGTTAGGGATCGCCGCTAGGATCATTGGGGTTGATGTTGGATAGGTTCCTCACATCGCATTAGGGCTAGGGAATTAATCCCCCAATTCGTACCACTCTCGTGGATTGGAATTGCGGGGTATTTCGGTGGCTCTCGTCGATGCAATGGCGGTAGCCCTCGACGTAGCAATATAGTTCGTCGACAGATCCCCTCAAGGCACGAGCCGGGCATGGTCATGTGCCTTCTTTGGATCCGTCGATTTCCCTATTCGAATCCCTAGATACCCCTTAAGCACATAGATTCCACAGACCGTGGGCACGATCTCAGTACGGGTTATCTACGGATTCGGTAGGATCTACCGAAATACAACCCAAGATCCCCAATCCGATGTACGGATCCAGATCTACATTTTCCCCTAAAATCCTAGGGTTTACCCATCGGCCCTAGAGGGAATCTACTCACTCATGGTGGTCGGGACGCACGAAAATATCGAAATTGCGTAGGAAAACATTTCTTGCAACAAAAGAGACTCGGGCTAAAAATTACTTACAATGAAAGTGAGCGAAGAACTAAGCCAGAGAAAGCAGAAAACTATAGTCTTCGATAAACGATCCAGAATTTGCTACAAAAATCAATCCAAAAATTCTTCTCCAAAAAATCGCTCTCTAAAACTCTTTTCTAATCTCCCTCCGAAAAAAGCACTGTGAACCCCCTCCTCTGCCGAGCACGCATCGCGAGCTTCAACAGCCCCCAATCGCGCAATCTGTGCGATCCACAAAACTTCCAAAAATACCCCAGGTGTCGTCGGCTGAGTATATGACTCGGCCCGAGTGGGAGCTGCTCGGTCAGGAACTCGGCCCGCGTCGCATCTCGCTCTGGCTCAGGATGGGCGACTCGGTCGGCTGCTCAGTGTGTACTCGGGTGCTACTCGGGACATGCCATCTGGCTGAGCAGATGAACTGCTCGGCCCGAGTCAGACGTGTCTGCAGCTTGTGTCATGGCTCGGCCCGAGCTGCAGCTGCTCGGGCCGAGTATTTCCTGGGAAAATGCTGCTGATGCTGCTGCTGCCTCTCTCTCTGTCTGCCTCTCTTTTCTCCTCCTTCTCCTCTTTCTCTCCTCCAACAACTCGAGAATGCGGTGAACTATTTCAGAGCCCCGCCAGCAGGCTCATGAGCAAGTCGGATGTGTCCATATCCAGGCGGGGGTCCAAAACGCTCCAAAATCCCTGAAAACTCAAAATATACTACGAAACTCGAAATATCGTCAGAAATACCAAAATCGCAGTAAAAAGTGGGATTTGGACACGGGGATGACATGCAATGCGATGGAAATATGATATGAAAATGATGTAAAATATGGACACATCAAAATCCCCCAAGCTTACCTCTTACTCGTCCACGAGGAAGACGAATAATCGGTACGCCGGGAGGAAAACAAAATGAAAAGAAGAAAATGAAAACAAAAAGAAGAGAAAAACAAAAAGAGAGAAATAAGAGGGGAGTGCTAAGGATGATCGGTCAGATCTCAGGCCTAAAAAGTATATCACGATGCTCTAAATGCTAAACATGCATGCTATTTGATAATTTCAAGCTTTATATATCATATGTCATGTAATGCAGGCAAAGAATAGGGATCTACTGAAATAACACCGTCAAATCCTATCAATCTCATGCAATCCCTTGAGTCTAGTATAAAATAGTTGACAACGCCCTTTCAATCAAAGATACACAAGGAGCACAAAAGATTCACGCAACATGCAATAGAGAATAGAAAGAACATGCCATTCAGATATTCAAATTGATACGTGAAAAATCCCAAAACTAAAGTAATTCGTAAAGTTTGGGTTTTATTAAATCTCCCTGACGTGTACCGTCTCCACTCTAATGTCAAGCTCACTCATATGATCAGTTGGTTTATCCCCCCAAGCTTAGCTTGAGGCGTCACATCAATGAAAATGATATGAAATTTAATTTTTTTCTTCCCAGCAAGAGATATATCTTCTTAGTGAAATAACACAAAACAGTATTTATTCACATTTTTTTATTTTCTTTTATTTTCTTTTTCTTCTCTTTCTTTTTCAAATAAGAAGCTATATTCTTTTATTTTCATACATGGGAAGTGAGATGCAATAAAGTAGCTGTAGGGGGAGTAACCAATTGATATGTAGAGAAAAAGTAGATATGTGGAGAAGGAAGATAATGGGATACTCGGTTCACTCATAAGAGGGTGCACATCAGTTCGATAAAATAAAACTCTAACTAAACTAATATGTAGCATGGGTAATTCACTTCTCTAAATGAATACTGAAAATAGCATGCGGTAATAATCACAATTTCAACAGGCATGCAAACAGAAGTGAATAAGATGATAAAAACAGGTTCTCCAAGTGTTCAGTGATGCGTGAACCTGGGTGCGTTTCCCAACATAAATCATACTGATCCTAATTCATGCAATTGACTTCAATTCATATCAGGTATTAAATCAGGCATATAGAGAATAAAGCTGAAATTAATCCTAATAGCATGCCAAAGGGATAAGCATCGCTAAAAACTAATAGAGCCTAGAGAGATGTCATCATTCAGACCATCCTCAGCAGAAATAAGGAGAAAAAGAGAAAAAGTGGAAATAGATAAAAAGAGGATGCATGCATGAGGAAAAACAGAAGATATGATGCAAAATGAGAAAAATAAAATGGGGCGGTAAAGTGGTGAAAAAGTGAAATAAAAACTGAAAGTAAGGGAGGAAATGCAAAAATAAAAATAAAAATAAAAATAAAAATAAAGCGGCAGCGCTCATCCCCCAAGCTAAACCTAGCAGTGTCCTCACTGCTAAGAAATCGCTCGTGAGAGGAAGATGATGCTAACGGGGTGGGATGGGCGGAAAAATAAGATAAAAACTATGTGAATAAAGGAAAAAGGAAATAAAAATCAAAATGTGACATGATGCAATGCAATGTGGAATGATGCATGAGTGGGGGCCTCCCCCAAGCTGTGGTAAACCAGGGCCCCGAAGAGACAGATGGGCACAAATAAATGGGGGGGCCAAATCTGCACCACCCTCTGGGGGTGGTGATAGGTCCCTCTGCTGTGGACTCGGGGTGGTGGGTGGTGGCTGGGCTGGTCGGAACTCGTGCGGCGGGTCGGTATGAAAATGATGCATGAGGCTCTGAAGGAATGTAAGTTCACGATCGACCACCTCTTGAGTTATCGGACCACCATAATATTCTGCTAGTAGTACCATGGCACCGAAGCAGTCTTCTTGATCATTGTCACAAAATGTAATCTCAAATTCTGTGTCTCCTATGTAAATGGGGCCGGAGGGACGGGGAGGGGAAGGTGGTGCAGGGGTGGCGGTGGATGGATCGGAGGTTCGGGTGGGGGAGCATGTTCGACGTGTGCGCCGTGTAGGCCTGGGGGTCGCGGTTTTGGGGGTCGCGGGTCTAGCACAGCGTGGAGGCATTGTGTAGGAGGAGGAAAATAATAATAGAATAAGTAAAGCGGGGCGGGGGGGGATTTTACCGACTTGCAAAAGATGGCGTTTTGTTTTGATGCAGTTGTTTCTGGCGGTTCGGGTTATCTCCAAGCTCTTCAAAGATGTATCCTTGTTGTTAAGCAATTCAAACCTAAAAGAGAAACAAAGTGGACGTTGTAATGCCCTGATAGCTACTGCACTAGTACTAAGGGGGGGGGTGAATAGTACTTTAAAATAATCAATAGTAATTATTCCTAATTATCGTGCAAACTCAACCAACAATGCGGAAATGAAAATTGACAACAATAAAAGACAATCGCAAACAAACGATATAACGGATTCGGATCCACCCAAGTCTCCCCGACTTGTTCCCGGTGATCCTACGTCCCAAACACCTGGATCTCATCCGGATACTTGAGTTAGAAACTTCTAACTCAAATTTGCACTATGAAATTCTTGTAGAAAAACCTCGACAAGATCAAATCATACACAAATGAAAATGTGACTTCCACAAACCGGGATCACAAACAACTCTCACAAACGAGAGTAAAACTTGCAATATCTAAGTAAATGAAATAAGAAATGCTTTCCAACAAAATCCTATGCCTTGAGTAAACTTACGATTTTAGGGCAAGGAAGATTTTGAAGGAGAAGAAGGCACCAATGAACTAGGACCGACTAAAAGAGTCCAAAATTTTGAAATGTCGAAATTTAGAGTTCTCTCCTAATCGCACTTGGACGAAACATCGAAATACTCTCATACATCATTATACTACCCCATAAAACATCGAAAATCATTAATACGACGTGCATGAATGATTCGAGCATAAATTCCGAAAATTCAACCAAAAATCCTGAAAATCTCAACAATTCTAGCATGAGCATATATAAAGAAAAATTATTATAATGCAAGATTATTGAACAAAATGAATCCTAAATCTCGGATTCACCCATAATCCCCAATTCTCGACGTAACCGCACAAAGGAGTCTTCCTTGAGTGGTTTCATGAAAATATCGGTGATTTGCTTCTGGGTTTCAACGTACACTAAAATGATGTCCTTTGTAGCAACATGATCATCTAGGAAATGGTGTTGGAAATCTATGTGTTTAGAACGGGAATAGTGTACCGGATTCTTAGAGAGACATATTGCACTTTGGTTGTCCACCATGATAGGGCAAGTATCACAGTTTATACCAAAGTCTTTAAGAGTGTGTCTCATCTAAAGAACCTGAGCACAAGCAGCACCGGCGGCAATATATTTCGCCTCAGTGGTTGAAAGTGATACGGAATTTTGCTTCTTGGAAAACTAAGAGACAAGAGAATTTCCTATAAAATGTCAAGTGCCACTAGTACTTTTCCTGTCGGATTTACATCTCGCATAATCTGCGTCACTATATGAGATTATCTCATACGTGCTAGATTTTAGATAAAGTAATCCAAAATCAAGTGTGTAACTTAAATAACGGAAAATACGTTTTACCGCTACTAAGTGTGACTCCTTAGGTTGAGACTGATAACGAGCACATACACATACGGCAAACATAATATCGGGCCTACTTGCGGTAAGATATAGTAAACTACATATCATACCTCGATATAGACGAATGTCTACATCTTTGCCGCCCGTATCTTTACCAAGATGTGTAGTAGTGCTCATTGGAGTCTTCTTGCCTGAGGCATTCTCCATTCCAAATCGCTTTAGCAACTCCACCATGTACTTGGTTTGGTGGATGAAGATTGCATCATTCATTTGGCGAATTTGGAGACCTAAGAAATACTTGAGCTCACCCATATGGCTCATCTCAAATTGATCCTTCATAACAGTAGAAAACTCTTCGCAAAGAGTGAAGTTAGTAGCACTGAAAATGATATCATCAACGTAAATTTGAACTAAAATAATATCATGATTTGAATACTTAACAAATAATGTAGAATCAACTTCACCCATTTAAAAACCCAAATCCAAAAGAAAGTTCTTTAGGCGGTCATACCAAGCTCGAGGAGCTTGTCTCAAACCATAAAGTGCTTTCTTAAGTTTGAAAACGTGATTTGGAAATTTTTCATTTATAAAACCCGGAGGTTGAGAAACATAAACTTCCTCAACAACATCTCCGTTTAAAAACGCACTTTTTACATCTATTTGAAAGAGTTTAAAATCTTTATGGCATGCAAAAGATAACAACAACCTAATAGATTCTAATCTAGCTACCGGAGCAAATGATTCTTCGAAATCTATACCTTCCTCTTGCCGGTAGCCTTGAGCTACTAACCGAGCTTTGTTCCGAACGACGATTTGGTTCTCATCGGTCTTGTTCTTGAAAATCCACTTCGTTCCTATAACGGTGTGGTTCTTCGAAGGCAATGGAACAAGCTCCCAAACCTCATTCCTCTCAAATTGAATGAGTTCCTCCTCCATGGCTAGGATCCAAGCACTATCTTCGCACGCTTCGTTAATATTCTTTGGATCTATTGAGGAGGCAAAGGCACAATGAGCGAAGTAGTTGACTTGAGATCTCGTCTTAACACTATCAAGTATGTTGCCAATGACTTGCGCATGGGGAAGGTCACGAACTGTATGAAGCCGTTTGGGAACTCCCTGATCAATAGGAACATTCTCAAAAGACTTATTAGTAGGGTTAGTATCATTAGAATCAGTAGAATTAGAATTACCAATAGAATCACTTAAAACATCCATGGAGTCATCATCATTAGTAATTCTAGACGGGATAAAATTTTCATTGAATGAAACAGTAGTGATTCCTCGATCGTTGAGGTCCGTTTGTTGTATATCCGGTAGGCGTTGCTACGGGAGGAATATCCAACAAATATCCCCTCATCGGATCTTGGATCAAATTTGTCCAAACTACCATACGTGTTTTTAATAAGACATTTAGCGCCAAAAACTCGAAAATGTTTAACTTGAGGCAATCTACCAAACAACAATTCATTACAAGTTTGTTTGGTGCCGGGCCTCAAAAGTATTCTATTAAACACATAGCAAGCGGTATGTACCGCTTCCGCCCAAAATTGATGGCCAAGTTGGTTATCATCAAGCATAGTGCAAGCACATTCCACTAGCGTCCTATTCTTTCTCTCAACAACACCATTTTGAGGAGGTGCGCGAGGGAAGAAAAAGTTGTGAGTAATATCAACTTCATCACAAAAATTTGAGAAAGACTCATTCTCAAATTCCCCTCCATGATCACTACGAATAGTGACAATGGTGGTTCCAATGAGATTTTGTACTTTCTTAACAAATATTGTGAAGTTTTCAAAAGCATCATTTTTATTACTCAAGGAAAATACCCAAGTAAATCTAGAAAAGTCATCAACGATGACAAGTCCATATCGAGCATTCCCTAATGAAGCAACTTTAGTTGGCCCAAAAAGATCTAGATGTAAAAGCTCTAGAGGCCGCTTAGATGAAATGCTTTTCTTAGTTTTAAATGACGATTTTGGAAGCTTGCCTCGTTGACACGAGTCACAAAAGCTTTTCTTTTGGAAAGTAAGCTTAGGAAATCCTTTAATAGAATTTAACTTGGAAAGCTTAAAAAGTGTTCCAAAGTTCACATGACCAAAACGTCGATGCCATAAGTGTTGTTCACTTGTGTTGGCAATGAGACAATGTTCATGTGACTTGGGGATATCTAGGATATATATATCCTTATGGCGTGTGCCGGAAAATAACAAATCATTATTATCTTTTCTTAAAATATGACACATTCCTTTCGCAAAGCTAACTTTGTAACCTTTGTCACAAAGTTGGCTTATTGAAATAAGATTGTGATTTAATCCTTTAACAAGGTAAACATCACTTATTAGTGGTTTAGAAGGATTACCTACTTTACCAACACCAATGATGGTTCCGCTCTCGTTGCCTCCAAAGACTACTCGGTTCCCATTAGCAATGGGCACCACTCCGGAGAGCAATTGAGCTTCAGCCGTCATGTGTTTTGAACACCCGCTATCGAGTATCCAATTATTCTTGGAGCTAAATTTGGATTTGTTGCTCCGTTTCTTTTTCTTGAGTACCTAAAGATAGAAATATCATTCCATGGTACCCAAGGTCATTGGGTCCTATAAGATTAGACCTTTGGAAGCCAAGTCCAATTGAACTTAGACTTCCCAACATAATCATCATTATGCACGACATTCATAAAATAGGAATTCATGTATGCTTGTTTCGCATGCATGTTAGTATTCTTCGGGCCCCAAATAGTGAATATTTTGGGAGCCCTATTCATATTGGGAGCATGCATACATTGTTGATTTCTACGTGATGCATGTTGTGGATATGCATATGGCACATGATGAAATGGTGGTGGCGACATATGATATGATGCATGATGATAATCATTCATATGATAGTGATGTGGATGAACATATGCATGTGAAGGAACACGTGTGTGAGGGTGTCTCACTTGGTGTGCACGTGCCCGTGGACGTGTAGCATAAAAATCATCATAATTGTGAACCGGTGGAGTAGGATGTGTGTTCCTACGTGGCATAATATTGGTGTACATAAAAGCATGACCTTTCTTTGGAGGTCCACCCAAAGTGGGTTTCTTTCCAAATGGGGATGTGTACGAGGTGGAAGCACCATTTGTAGATGAACTACCAATGTGGTGTTTGCTCCCACTCGTTGAGGCATCGGAAGTTGGCCTAACAAAGGTAGTGGACGATTTGGATGAATTTCCCATCGTATACCCCAAGCCAATGTGGTGATTGGCCGGAAGTAAGTCATTTAGGATATTATCCAAATGGTCCTTACCTTTATTGAATTTATTAATTCGGCCTAATGTGCACTCATACTTCTCGGTGAGAGAATGCATAGAAGCATCCAACGTGGACACTTGCGATGTGAGTACACAAACACGAGATTTGAGATTCTCATTCTCAATACTCAAAGTAGAGTTTCGAGAATCAAATCCGCTATCTCGCGTTCATCCAATTCCTCAATATGAACATGCTCAAGTTGAGATTTGAGATTTACAATCTCATTTCTCAAGTCTTCAACAACGGTGTCGTTGTTGATGACGATAGGCTTAGGTGAGGTTTGGAGACTAGTTAACTCATCTTTATTCTTAGTATATCTATTTACTAGTTTAGAATACTTAGACCAAATTTGCTCGTTAGCTAATCTAAGGTCATCCATAGTTACCTCATCGCCTTCATCCTCGCTATCATCGGAGGAGGATCCTTGATCATGTTCCTCTCTTGCCATGAAGCACATGTGTGCTTGCTCCACTTGTTCATCATCCGACTCTCCACTTGAGGAGTCCTCGTCGGAGTCGGTGAATGTGCCGACAAGCCCTTTCTTGTATCCTTTCTTGTACTTATTTGACTTGTCGAACTTTGGCGCCTTCCACTTCTCCTTTTGTTTGTTTTGAGGACAATCCGCTTTCATGTGTCCTGGCTTGTTGCATTTAAAACACAAAGGAGCGGAGGCGTTAGAAGAACTAAATTTAGATTTGTTCTTGAAGTTACCTTTTCGGAAGAATCGGTTGAACTTCTTTGCCATGAGGGCAAGAGATTCAATGTCTAACTCGTCTTCCGATTCTTCATCATCGGTAGATGTAGATGGAGCGGCCTTGAACGCAATCACCTTTTTGTTTGGCTCGTCTTGCTTTAAGTAAGAATTCATCTTGTCCTGCAGCTTTAGTTTACTGTCCTTGCGTACCTCATAAGACATCAAGGTACACATTAGTTGAATGACAATATATTTACTCATATCGTTACCTTCCTCGATGGCGAAGGTACGTTTTTTCCAACAAGAAGGAAGTCGGTCAATGATCTTTGAGACTTTCTCCTTTTGGGTATAGGTTTTTCCAAGAGCCTCCAACTCATTGGTGATGTCAACGAAGCGAGCATAGTACTCCTTCATCTTCTCACCCTGTTGCATATGAAATAATTCGTAATTTTTATTTACAACAACGAGTTTGGAGTCTCTTACCCTACTCGTTTCTTCATGCAAAATGAGGAGTGAGTTCCAGATTTGATAAGCACTCTTACATGTGCATATCTTGTTGAAGTCTTCAGACTCCCAAGCACATTGCAAGGCATTCATTGCTTTGGCATTGGTTACCTCCGCGGTGACCTCCGCGGTAGTCCACTTCGCGAAATCTTCTTCAGCGGGCTCGACATACTCCATCAACATAGCTCTCCATAGTGAGGTGCTCCGGAGGAACGTTTCCATCTGGCATTTCCAGTACCCATAATTGGTACCATTGAAGAAGGGAGGCCTAGTTGAGGAGTGTACTTCTATCACCGAAGAAGCTCCTTCACGGTTCCTGAAGGTGCTGTAGTCTGAAGGTGGACGAATGGTTTTGTTATCGTTGGAAGACATAGCTAAAAACCTTTCTCTGATACCAAATGTAATGCCCAGATAGCTACTGCACAAGTACTAGAGGGGGGGTGAATAGTACTTTAAAATAATCAAGAGTAATTATTCCTAATTATCGTGCAAACTCAACCAACAATGCGAAAATGAAAATTGACAACAATAAAAGACAATCGCAAACAAACGATATAACGGGTTCGGATCTACCCAAGTCTCCCCGACTTGTTCCTGGTGATCCTACGTCCAAAACACCCGGATCCCCTCCGGATACTTGAGTTAGAAACTTCTAACTCAAATTTGTACTATGAAATTCTTGTAGAAAAACCTCTACAAGATCAATCATACACAAATGAAAATGTGACTCCCACAAACCGGGATCACAAACAACTCTAACAACCGAGAGTAAAACTTGCAATATCTAAGTAAATGAAATAAGAAATGTTTACCAACAAAATCCTATGCCTTGAGTAAACTTACGATTTTAGGGCAAGGAAGATTTTGAAGGAGAAGATGGCACCAAACCCTAGCTCCAAGAAGTTGACCAGCAATAGAAGCCTAGGGTGGAGTTGGTGACCTTGAATCAAGCTCTTGGCTTGAGTGGCTCACAATCAATGAGAATCTCTCTTTAGGAATAAAAGTGGGGAGAGATTCTTGTGAGAAATGAAAGCTTGGAAAATGAGAATAAATGCTTCTCTTTGATTCTCTAAAAATGCAATTAATATCAGCCTTGAATGCTGTGAAGAAGCATCTCAAGATTATATAGGACAGAGAAGAGAGAGAGAGAAAATTCGTGCATTTAATGCTCCAACGGATCTATTTCTGAAGCAGTCTAATCGGTCTAAGAAGGATCACTGACCGATTAGATTCATAACTAGTCGGTCGGTGATTCAACATGGACCGACTAACAGCTTCACAGCCAATAAAGATAGTTCAGGGAATATAGAACTAGTCGGTCTAAAAAGACTTGCCAACAGACTAGTTTCACAACTAGTCGGTCGGTGAGTGTTCTTTGACCGACTAGAAGTTGAAATCAAATAGGCTGTATACAAGTAGAACTAGTCGGTCTAAGAACAAATTCCAACCGACTAGTTTCACAACTAGTCGGTCGACGGTTGTTCTTGGACCGACTAACTGTAAACAGTAACTCAGGCTAAAAAGTGAAAGCTTAACTAGTCGGTCTAAGAAGGATTCCTAACCAACTAGTTTGACAACTAGTCGTTCGGTGAACCTTTTTGGACCGACTAATTGATAAACAGTGTCTAGGCTGAATTGAGCAAGGAGATCTAGTCGGTTCAAGAAGGATTACCGACCGACTAGATGACAATCTAGTCGGTTGGTTCTTCTTTTTGAACCAACTAAGATGCACCAGAAGCCGTGAAATGAAGCGCGAAGCTTCGGGAAAGTTTGTATGGGCTTCTAAGATAAACCTAGCTCTAAGATATGAGTGTTAAGAAGATAAACATGTAAGACCTACTCAAGGCTTAACATTCTACGAAAAGAAGCTAGAAGACTATAAATAAAACTTGATGAACTGTCTTCAAAAGCTTCAATCCGAATCTCTTGACTTCAATAATGCTCCTAGAGCTTCAACGAAGCTTTAGGCACACGATCACGTGCTTTGTGAAGTCTTGAGACGTTGCTTTTGATGTTCATAGAATTTTGGCGACGATCTCCATAACTGCGCTCATAAAGAGTTAGTTCACGATATTTATGTTCGTTCATCATCAAAACCAAATCCGGTGAATCAATACTCAACAGACGTCAGTATTTTTAGACAATGGGAACAACGGGATCAAATTGTAAAGAACAATGGGGGGCGGCCTCGTGGAGAGAAGGAACGGCTCCAAGATAGGTGGCGATGGCTGCAAGGTGGGCGTGAGGGTTTTGCCGAGCGAGAGAGACGGCTCAGAATCGGAAACAGCGCTTAAATAGGCGTGGATGGGCCGGTCAAAGAGCGATGGCCCGCTTTGTTGCGGGCAGTGACTCGGCCCGAGTCACCGTGTTGCTCGGTCGATTCTCAGTCCGAGTCAAAACTTGCTCGGGCCGAGTTGCACTTACCTTGCCCGGGTCAACAGAGTGGCAATTTCTTCTTAATTTGGGCTCCCTGTAGTACTCGACCGAGTAAGTTGGTGCTCGGGCCGAGTCCAGTTTGGCTCGAGCCGAGTCAGTGAGGTTCTGCCCGGGTCGACAGAGTGACGTTTTTGCTCCAAATTGGCTCCCTGTAAAACTCGACCGAGCAGAATGATACTCGGGCCAGTCAAGTTCGGCTCGGGCCGAGTCAGTGAGGTTCTGCCTGGGTTGACAGAGTGACATTTTTGCTCCAACTTCTTCAGTCTGTAAAAATCGATCGAGCAGAACAATGCTCGGGCCGAGTCATGTTCTGCTCGGGCCGAGTCCAAATATACTCGGGCCGAGCTTACGTATCCGTCTCCGTTCGACTCGGCCGAGCAGCTGAGCTGTTCGGGCCGAGTTTCCTGTAGCTTCCACAACCTTCTTTTCCTCTCATTTCCTTTCCCAGTCTTCAACTTCATTATCTTCCTCCGGCTTTCTTCCATTTATAATGTCTATGCGCATGCCCCTGATGTTCCGTCCTACACGACACATAATCTCGTCAAAAAATTTATGATTTTTGTGATTTTGTCCAAAAATACGAAATAAAAATAGGAAAAAAAATAAGAAAATGGGAAATAAATTTCAAAATCTACGGAATTGGGTTGCCTCCCAATAAGCGCTTGTTTTTAGTCTTGAGCTCGACTCCCTATGATATATCAATCCTCGCTTGGCACGCGCGGTGGTTGCGCGTCATCCTCCGGGGTGGTGCAACTCGGTGGTGTTTGATTTCCGCTTACTCCAACACTCTCTTCCATGAAAGATGTGGCCTCCGATGCTAGATGATTTGTTTGGCGGCGTTGAAACTCGCCATCCAATACTTGGATGTACACGGCGACCGCTTTGTTGTACGTTGGGTCGCCGTCGTCGTCGATGCTTGCTTTGATCGGGTCCTTCATGACATCTTCAGCAGAAAATTCTTCGATCACTTCCTCCTCCAGAAACTCCAGATAACAAGCCCCTTTCACGTGGGCATGCTCCTTCATCGGCTTTTGTAGCTAGAACTCAGCTTCAATATTTCCCACATTGAGGGAGAGGGTTCCTTCTCGGACATCAATAAGCACCCCGGCCGTCGCCATGAAGGGGCGACCGAGTATTAGCTGAGAGCTTCCTCCCTCAGGTATGTCCATGATGACAAAATCAACCGGGACGCATAGTCCTGGGGGTATCTGGAGGATCACGTCCCTCGCTATCCCTACTGGGTAGATGATAGAGTGATCGGCGAGCTGGATTGACATGCTGGTGGGTTCCAGCTCGCTCCATGTATGGAGTCTTCTGAAGATAGAAAGGGGCATCAGGCTGATGCTAGCCCCTAGATCAATTAGCACTCTGCTGATTGGCATTCCTCCGATGGAGCAAGGCACGGTGAAGCTCTCTGGATCTAGCAGCTTCCGAGGGAGATGGTTCTTGATAATGGAGGTGGAATCCTCCAACAACTTAATTTCTTCCGGCCTTCGCTTCCCCGTGATGAGATCCTTTAGAAATTTAGCATACGATGGGATCTCAATGATGGCATCAATGAAAGGGATATTCAGCTGAATCCCCTTTAGTAACTCCATAAATTTGGAGTACTTTTTCTCCAACTTGGCTTGGGCGAGCCTCTGAGGATACGGAGGGGGAGGCCTGTAAGCTTTGCCCTTGGATGCATCAGTGGGTGGAGGAGTAGTAGCAGGCATGACGGGAGGTGTATCTGTCTTCTATTCAATGGTGATAGGCCCTTCAGTGGCCTCAACTCTGGTACTGTCATCTGCAGCTTAATCAGTGGGAACCTTCTCCTTCTTTGACACCGAAATCATAACGGGGTCAGTGGCCCGTCCTCCTCGTGTGGTCACTGAGACCACTGCGTTTGCTTGAGCTCTGGGGTTCGTCTCCAGCTGGGAGGGTAATCTCCCCTGGTTCTTCATCAATTGCGATATCTGTCCCTTTAGTTCATCGAGCGAAGAATTGATGCTCTTGAATTGGTTCGATGTATCTTGGTTGAACCGAATCTGGCTGCTCATAAAGGTCTCCAATGTAGATTCGAGATTGGACTTTGGAGGGGGCGGTGCAAAATTTTGTTGAGGCGACCGGTTGTACTGATATCCTGGCTGCCTGTAGGGCCCAGCTAGCCTAAAGCCGCCTTGTTGCTGGCTCTGCTGCTGCTGCTGCTGGGGAGGAGGTGGCCTCTGAAACTATGGGGGTTGTAGCCCTCCGCTTGGGTTTCCATATGAGAAACCTGGGTGATTCCTAGCAGCAGGATGCTGCCACTGGTTCCGTCCCTCTCCCTGGACGTACTGAGTAGATTCGGGTGTCTCAGCACCCTCATAATGACCCTCAGCGGGAATATACCCTGGATTTACGTATTCCTCAGCAGGATGGTAGGAGGTGCTGGGTGCCGCTGGAAGGGAGTCCAGGCGCTGCTCAATACGGGCCACCTGCTTGCACAAGGTCTCAATGTGAGAATCCAAGTGAGTGGTGATTTTGACCTCAGGGGTCCGGGTGATCACGGTCATCTCTTCACCCCACTGCTGGGTGTTGGCAGCCATGTGCTCCAGAAGATCAATAGCCTTTTCAAGAGACTTATCCAATAAGGCACCCTGCGCCGCAGCATCAATGATCATCTTAGTGCTAGGTTGGAGCCTGTTGTAGAAGCTCTGCACTAAATCCCAAGGCTGGATTCTGTGGTGGGGGCACTGATGTTGTAGGTCTTTAAACCTCTCCCAAGCCTCGTAAAGCGACTGCTGGGGGAGCTACTTGAAATTGGATATGGCCCCTCTGATCCAGACCGTCTTCGATGGTGGATAAAACTTATCCACGAATGCGAGTGCGAGTTTCTCCCAGGTAGTGAAGTGGTTGGGAGGGTGAGCTCGGAACCAGTAGGAGGCTTTGTCCCTCAAGGTGAACGGGAACATCCGCAACTTCACTGCATCGTCACTGACATCCTTCGCCTTGAATGTGTCTCACTTGGCCAAGAAGGAGTCAATGTGATGGTTCGGGTTCTCATGAGGATGCCCATGGAAGGGATCCTGCTGCATAAGATTGATCAACTCCGTCTTTAGCTCGAAGGTTGCTGCCGTCAGCTGCGGTCTAAGCACCGAGGAATTATTCCCAAAGGTTGGCTTCATATGGTCCCTGATGGACCCGGTGCATGGTGGAGGAGGAGGATTCTCTCCCATCTGAGCTGATGGGGATGAACTTCTGCTAGAAGCTCTCAAGGCTCTGGCGGTCTTTTCGATCTCAGGATCGAACAATAATTCTCTGGTAGACCCCTTGAAACGGGTGTTCATGCACCAACAAAGCTCAGAAAAGATACCGTCAGTAGACCGAAAAAATTAAAGAGAATAAAAATGCAAAAAGGTAAGAGATGATCAGAATGCTAGAAAACTTCTCAATATAAAAACAAACTGGGATGAAAACATTATTACCGTCCCCGGCAACGGCGCCAAAAACTTGACGCGCCGACAATCTACACCTAGAATCCACCTGGCGGTGTCACGATCGCCAGGCGTAATATGGCTCCTAGGCTAGGGTTACAGGTTCAATCCGCAAGCGGACGGTGTCGAGTTATAGTATATAAGATAGTCGAATCCAACAGGGATGGTGATAGTGTCCTTGCTAATCTCAGTCAATTTCTAAATCTAAAAGCAAGGTAGCGGGCGGAGTAAAAGGGTTGGGTTGATGATTGATGTTGTGTAATTTAATAAGAGGAACTAGGGATTTAGGGATCGCCGCTAGGATCGTTGGGGTTGATGTTGGATAGGTTCCTCACATCGCATTAGGGCTAGGGAATTAATCCCCCAATTCGTACCACTCTCGTGGGTTGGAATTGCGGGGTATTTCGGTGGCTCTTGTCGATGCAATGGCGGTAGCCCTCGACGTAGCAATATAGTTTGTCGACGGATCCCCTCAAGGCGCGAGCCGGGCATGGTCACGTGCCTTGATTGGATCTGTCGATTTCCCTATTCAAATCTCTAGATACCCCTTAAGCACATCGATTCCACAGACCGTGGGCACGATCTCAGTACGGGTTATCTACGGATTCGGTAGGATCTACCGAAATACAACCCTAGATCCCCAATCCGATGTACGGATCCAGATCTACATTTTCCCCTAAAATCCTAGGGTTCAACCATCGACCCTAGAGGGAATCTACTCACTCATGGTGGTCGGGACGCACGAAAATATCGAAATTGCGTAGGAAAACATTTCTTGCAACAAAAGAGACTAGGGCTAAAAATTACTTACAATGAAAGTGAGCGAAGAACAAAGCCAGAGAAAGCAGAAAACTATAGTCTTCGATAAACGATCTAGAATTTGCTACAAAAATCAATCCAAAAATTCTTCTCCAAAAAATCGCTCTCTAAAACTCTTTTCTAATCTCCCTCCGAAAAAACAAGCACAGTGAACCCCCTCCTCATCCGAGCCCGCATCGCGAGCTTCAGCAGCCCCCAATCGCGCGATCTGTGCGATCTGCGCGATCCACAAAACTTCCAAAAATGTCCCAGGTGTCGTCAACTGAGTATATGACTCGGCCCGAGTGGGAGCTGCTCGGTCAGGAACTCGGCCCGCGTCGCATCTCGCTCGGGCTCAGGATGGGTGACTCGGTCGGCTGCTCAGCGTGTACTCAGGTGCTGCTCGGGGCGTGCCATCTGGCTGAGCAGATGAACTGCTCGACCCGAGTCAGACGTGTCTGCAGCTCGTGTCATGGCTCAGCCCATGTTGCAGTTGCTTGGGTCGAGTATTTTCGGGGAAAATGCAGCTGCAACTGCTGCTGCCTCTCTCTCTGTCTGCCTCTCTTTTCTCCTCCGTCTCCTCTTTTTCTCCTCCAACAACTCGAGAATACGGTGAACTCTTCCAGAGCCCAGCCAACAGGCTCATGAGCAAGTCGGATGTGTCCATATCCAGGCGGGGGTCCAAATCGCTCCAAAATCCCTGAAAACTCAAAATATACTACGAAACTCGAAATATCGTCAGAAATACCAAAATCGCAGTAAAAAGTGGGATTTGGACGCGGGGATGACATGTAATGCGATGGAAATATGATATGAAAATGATGTAAAATATGGACACATCAGCTGTCTTAACAGATATTATGGAATCATTTCATTTCGTGTTCATGCATCACGCACCCGGAACCTATACCTAAATTCCACCTGGCGGCGTCACGGTCGCTAGGCATATTATGGCCCCTGGGCGTCAATTCTGGGTTCTATCTGCAAGCGGACGGTGTCAAATTATCGTATAAAAGCTATCGGATCCCATAGGGATGGTGACAGTGTATTTGGGGTCTCAGCTTATTTCTAAATCTCGGAGTGAGATAGCTGTCGGTTGAGAAAGTTTTGTTGTGGTGTTTGTTGTTGATTTGACAATAAAAAGAACTTGGGTTTTAGGGATCACCGCTAAGATCGTCGGAGATCAATGTTGGAATATAATCCATATGTTTGGTTAGGTTTAGGGGATTAATCTCTCAATTCATACCACTCTCGTGGGTTAGAATTTCGAGGTATTTCTGTAGCTCTCATTAACGCATTGGCGGTAGCCGTCAATGTAGCGATATAGTTCGTCGGTGAATCCCCTCAAGGCACAAGCCGGGCATGGTCATGATCCTTGGTTGGATCCATCGATTTCCCTATTCAAATCCCAAGGACACCCCTTAAGCTCATCAATTTCATAAACCGTGGGCATGATCTCAGTGCGAATTATCATAGGGATCTGGTAGAATAGATCGGAAGACTCCCCTTTATTCCTAATTCAACCTAGAGATTCAGATCTACATCTCCCCCCTAAAGTCTTAGGGCTAACCCATCAACCCTAGAGGAGACTACTCACATATAGCGATTTTAACAAATAAAAATACGATTTTATAGGATAAATCATCATAGCAAATTAATCAAATGTGGATTGAATAGATTACGTACTGAAGGCGAAGAGAATAGCAGCAAATAGTTATTCGAAGAAATTCCAAAAATTCCAGAATGCAAAGAATAGTAAATATCCCAAAAACAATTTAATAATCCCAAGGAAACTAGGTGTAGATATAACCACAATTCTCTGGTCTCTTTCTCTCCAAAAATAATCTCCAAAATACAATAGAATGAACTCTTTCTAAACACAGCACTCAGATCCACACTTCACTCTCCAACGCGCAACAGACGGCCACGCAAAGTTTCCAAAATAGCCTTCATTGTTGCCGACCGAGTCAGTGACTCGGTTGAGCAGAGGCGTACTCGGTTAAGCTGCTTGGTCGAGCAGCCCTTCTGCTTGATCGAGTATGTTAGGGAGTCATGCTTCTCTAACAAAATGCCACTCTGTCTGCTCGGCCCGAGTCAGCCCTGCTTGGTCGAGCAGCCAACTGACTCGGTGGCCATAAGATCTGCTCGGCTCGAGTAGGAGGTTGATTGTGCTCCGAAGATCGGAGCTGCTCGACTGAGCACCATGAGTGCTCGGTCCGAGCGGCATGCGTATCTGCTCCCATTATTCATCTTGCCTCTGCTCGACCGAGCAGGTGCTCTGCTCGGTCGAGTCACCTGGGAAATCATGAGCTGAAGCTCCTGACAGCTTCTCCTCTCATCTTGCACTCTCCTCCACTCCTCCCATGGCTCCCAAAACTCGGCGAACTCATGTAGAGCTTCGCCAACGGGCTCACGGGCATGCCAGATGTGTCCATATCAAAATGGGTCCCTAATCGCTCCAAAATCCCTGAAAATTCATAAAACTTTACGAAACTCGAATATAACGTTAGAATTGCAATATCGTAGGAAAATACGGGATTTAGATGTGAAAATGACATGAAATGCAATGGCATGAAATGTAATGACATGATGCTATGAAAAGATGTAAACTATGGGCACATCAAAATCTCCCAAGCTTACCTCTTACTCGTCCTCGAAGAAGATGAATACTAGGTACGCCGGGAGAGAAATAAAAGGAAATAAAAATAAAGGAGAATGGAGATGGATGGAGGATGCTAAGGTTGTTCAATCAGATCTCAAGCCTCAGCAGTATGTCACGATGCTTCGAATAGTAAAAACGCGTGCTAATGTATTTTCAAGTTTTACTAATCATATGTCTAGCATGCAATAGAGACAAAAATAGGGATCTTCTAAAATAATGCCATCAACTCATATCAATCTCATGCAATCTATAGAGTCTAGTATAAAAAGAGTTGGCAATACACTTTTTAATTAATAGATACAAGTGGAGCATATAGAAATCACACCAGCATGCAATAAAGAATGAAAATGAATCATGCTATTCAAACATTCATTTCAAATCATGAAAAATCTCCAAGAACTAAAGTATATCGTAAAGTTCAAGCATTATCTAATCTCCCCGTTGTGCACCGTCTCCACTCTAATGGTATACTCAATCATATGATTAATTGGTTCACCCCCAAGCTTATCTTGAGGCATCGCATCTAGGAATAGGAAATGGAAATTTCTTTGTATTTTCCTAATTAATTGTGATAGCTTCTAATAAAGAAATATGAAACAATTGTATTACTGTTGTAAACCATGGCGGCTACGGAACCCCGTAGCCCTGTATTTATAGTAATAGGGTTACATAATGGGTGGATACCCACTAATGGGTTGGGCCTCCAAAAGCCCGTTTATAACACTTGCCCTTATCCATCCATTGTTGTAAGCCGTGATGAACGCTTCAGGGTTCATAGAGCTTATCTGATCATGGGTCTAAGGATACTTCTGGATCCCAAGTTTAAGAGTACTTGCCTCGTTAAAACCTTTGCCAAGGAAAACCCACTGGGAAAAACCAATGGCTAGGGGAAAAGAGTACAAGTCTCTGTAGCTTCCCCTGATCGATGGATATCACTAGAGGTGGATACTTCTGGATCCTAAGTTAGGGATAACTGCCTCGTTAAAACCTTTAGCTATGGAAAACCCAGTGGGAAAAGCCAATAGCCAAGGAAAAAGAGTACAGTTTCCGTAACTTCCCCTGATTAGTGGAAATATTTATGGGGTGGATACTTCTGGATCCAGAGTCAATGAGGTTGCATCGTTAAAACCTTTAGCTATGGAAAACCCAGTGGAAAAAACCAATAGCCAAGGGAAAAGAGTACAACACTACATTTGACTCCCCCTGATCAGTACAAGCTACAGGCTTACAGATCTCCTAGGCAACTATACATCAATCTCTTACAGTGTTCCGATAATAAGTACAAAGTACAAAGCATCGCTCACCTATACAAGACATCGCTCATCTATACAAGTTGTCACGCCCCGCTTCCCAAAAACATGGAGGCGAAGCGTGATAAGGTCCGCACTGACTTGAAGCTGCAAAGCCGCAAGTCCGATAAGCGTCAAATAAAACGAAGTAGCATGTCCCTGTAATGTGACTCAGAACAACAATAACAATAATAGGAAAAGAGAGAAAATAATATAACATTATTCCAACGCATAGTCCAACAAAAGTCCAACAACCAGAAATGCCACAAGGCAACAAAAGAGTCAAAAGTACAAGGCCCAGCATGGCCAAAAGAATCTAACAAAACGGTGCTACTCACCGACAATCACAGCTAACAAAAGAAGAGTACGGAAGATCTCTAAGATTGATCACCGGTGTCCTCGTACTCCACGTCACCAACAGGTTCGGGCACAAACTCCACGTATTCGTCCCCCTCCGCAACTGTCTCTGGCTCAGCAACTAACATGCGTCACCCAAAGAGAAGGGACACATGTCAGCAAGTCTAAAAAGACTTGTGCAAGGAAACTATAAAAAGGACAACCTAGCAGTTCTAAAGTAAAGTATGACAACTATGAAAGTAAAACAAGCTAGCAGTTCTAAAGTAAAGTATGGCATGTTATAGCATGGTAAGTGACATGGCACGGTAAGTAAACAAGTAAAGACAAGTACTGGAATTTGTAATCACGTCGTGCACAGAGATTTCGCCCTTTGGCTAGAGTGGCTGTACGGGCCAACTCTTACGCTCAAGTGATCGTTTATCCCTACCCCTCCACGTGTGTCGAGCCAGGGCATTACCCCCGAACACGGAATGCTCGCTTCTGGATCACGAGCCAGGAAGTGTTTTTAACACGGATGGCGTAGGGTTATGCCCGCATAACGGGTGCCTAGCCTGTAACACGGAAACACAGATTTGGTACATGTAGTGTAGCGTGTGCTACGATGCAAGTTTAACTAGGATGACATGTAAGATGCAATGCATGACAGTTAACAATTCAAATGCGTATAGTTAAGGAATTTAAACATGACAGATATCAATGCATAAATGATATGGCAAGGTGTCGGATCTAGCTTCGTTGTCAAGCTAGATCACAAAGTTGCGCCTAGATCGCTATCATTTTACGATCTAGTCTCTTTCACGCTAGTACAAGTAATTGGCCTAAAAACATGGCCTAAAGAGGAGTTGGCAAGTTTCACTTGCCTGGTACCGAATTGTTGATCGACGTGAGTAACGAGAACGATGTCCTACGGTAGATGAATTCGTTGTTTATGGCAAAATAAAGATTAGACGGAAGTTCTAAATCGCTTTGCATTGAAATCCTATGTCTAATAATCCGTTTTTAATTTAGAGTTTCTAGTTTACGGTGTGGGTTTAAAAGATTATGAGATTAGGATTACTAACCGTAGAGTAGCAGATGGAAGACACCAAAACGGATCGTGTTTTGGCGACGAAGAGCAATCCCGGGAAGCTACGGCCGAAAACGGGATCTCGGCGTCCTAGAGACGATAACCGGCGCAAGATACGGCGAGAAAGAACCTCCGGGGATGAAGGAAATGATTTGGGGAAGGTTAGGGATGATTTGAGAATGATCTTGGCTCAGGAAGAATGAACGAAGAGTGATAGAATCGACGGATTAAATAGAAATAAAACGGCGGCTAAAAATAGATCTAGGGTTTCGGGGTCAACTAGTCGGTCAAAGAAGAGTGGTTGACCGACTAGTTTAGGAACTAGTCGGTTGGTCGTCTAACTTAGACCGACTAAATGGCAAACCGAGAATAGGGTTTGGTACAGGTCGACTACATTAGTCGGTCAAAGAACAACTGGTGACCGACTAGTTTAAGAACTAGTCGGTCGGTCGACAAACATTGACCGACTAAAAGATCAACCAAAACTATTGAAGAGAATTTACAACTAGTCGGTTGAAGAACAACTCTTAACCGACTAAAAAGAAAGATTATACAAGAATTAGTCGGTTGAAGAACAATAGCTGACCGACTAGTTTGCAACCTAGTCGGTCGGAAATCGTTCTTAGACCGACTAACGACAAACAGTAACTTTACTGTACAGTGAACTCAGAATTAGTCGGTCTGAGTACAATGCTTGACCGACTAGTTTGAGAACTAGTCGGTCGAAGGTTGAACTTAGACCGACTAACGACAAACAGTAACTCAGCTATTTTTAATACGTTGAACTAGTCGGTCCATGAAGGATTGCCGACCGACTAGATCTCATTCTATTCGGTTGGTTCTCCTTCGTGAACAAACTAAGATGCACCAGAAGTGCCGAAACGAAGCGCGAAGCTTCGGGAAAGATTCTATGGCTTCTAGGATCGCTCTAACTCTAGAATTACGGCGTTAAAAAGCTAAAACGTGAGGATTCAATCGAGAAAACATACAAGGAGGGGAAATTCAATATCATTCATATAAAATTGTCATTACAAACACTGGTCGTTACATCCTCCCCACCTTAAGAAAAATTCCACCCTCGGAATTTCCTAACACTCACGTGTCAGGGAACAAAAGTGGGTAGCGCTCGCGCATCTCATCTTCCCTCTCCCAAGTAGACTCTCCTGGCGAGCCGTGTCGCCACATCACCCTCACAAGATTTACGGTCTTATTCCGAAGTGACTTCTGACGTCTGTCCAAAATCTTAACTGGTAGTTGGTCATACGTCAGATCAGGGCGAACGGTGATCTTCGAGAAATCCACAGCGTGAGACGGATCGCTAACATAACGACGAAGCTGCGACACATGGAAGACGTCGTGAACTCCAACCAAAGATGGCGGCAAGGCTAAGTGGTAGGCTACCTCGCCAACCCTCTCCAGAATGTCAAACGGTCCAATGTATCTTGGGCTCAGCTTCCCGCGCTTCCCAAAGCGAATCACTCCTTGATTCGGGGAAATCTTCAGAAACACGTGGTCACTAGGCTGAAACTCTAACGGACGCCGCTTAGCATCAGTCCAATGCTTAAAACGGTCCTGGGCAATCCTCAACCGCTCCCGAATGTTTCTGACAACATCCACAGCCTCCACGATCATCTCAGGTCCCAACAGCTCCCGATCTCCAACGTCATCCCAACTCAGTGGCGATCGACATTTCCTTCCGTATAGCGCAGCGAATGGTGCCATGCCAATACTCGCCTGGAAGCTGTTATTATAAGAGAACTCTACCAGGTGTAGATGGTCCTCCCACGAACCCCTAAAATCCAACATACATGCCCTCAGCATGTCCTTCAAGATCTGAATCGTCCTCTCGGACTGGCCATCCGTCTGCGGATGGTACGCCGTACTGAAACTCAGACTCGTACCAAAACTCTTCTGCAGACTCTACCAGAACTGAGACGTGAATCTCGTGTCTCTGTCCGACACGATACTCACAGGGACTCCGTGCAGTCGAACGATCTCCTGCACGAACACGTTACATCACTAACTATTCCAGGGAAAGGAAAGGAAAATGGAAAGTAAAAGAGTTTACCTCCATATATCTCCTCGCCAGCGCCTCAGTGGACTGTCCTACTCGGAACGGAATAAAGTGTGCGGATTTGGTCAATTGGTCTACGATCACCCAAATCGCGTCATTCTGCTTCGGACTCCGGGGTAGTCCAGTCACGAAGTCCATAGTGATGTGTTGCCACTTCCACTCTGGAATCGGAAGCGGTTGTAGCAACCCCGCCGTATGCTGGTGCTCCGCTTTCACCTGCTGGCAAACCAAGCACTTGGACACACTCCGAGCCACGCTCCTCTTCATCCCATGCCACCAGAAATTCAAACGAAGATCCTTGTACATCTTGGTCCCACCAGGATGTACAGAATACGGTGAACTGTGTGCCTCCACCAACAGCTCCTCTCTGACATCCCCCGCAGGCACACACAACCTGGCTCCAAACCTCAGCGAGCCATCCTCGTGAATTGCAAAATCAGTCCGTAGACCCGCTTCCACCATCTCTCGAATCTTTTACCAACTTCGAATCACCACTCTGCCCAGCCTTGATCCGATCCACGATCGTCGACTGTATTTGCATACACATCAATGAAGAAGACTCTCCAGGCAGAACCACCTCAACTCCAGACTCGCAAAAATCCTGATGCAATCTCCACTGCGAAGTCAGCAACATCGCCACCGGAAGCCTACTCAACGCATCAGGAACCACATTCACTTCACCCAGGTGATACTGCAACTCGATCTCATAGTCTGCCATGAGCTCCAACCATCGACGCTATCGCATGTTGAGCTCCTTCTATGTGAAAATGTACTTCAAGCTTTTGTGATCGGTGAAAATCTTCACTTTCTCACTCAGCAAGAAGTGCCTCCAAATCTTCAGCGCAAACACGACAGCAGCCAACTCCAAATCGTGCGTCGGGTAATTCTTCTCGTGAGCTTTAAGCTGACGAGAAGCATACGCAACCACGTGCCCATGCTGATGCAATACACATCCAAGACCTTTGCCAAAAGCATCGCAAAAGATCTCGAATCCTCCACTCCGATCGGGCACAACAAGAACAGGGGCAGACGTCAACCGCTCCTTCAGAACACCAAAAGCTTCCTCACAACCAACGGACCAATCAAAAGATACATCCTTCCGTGTCAACCTGGTCATCGGCTCGGCAATACGGGAGAAATCCTTGATGAATCGCCGGTAATAACCTGCAAGTCCAAGGAAACTCCGGATATCAGACGCTGACTGCGGAACAGGCCATTCTCTGATAGCCGTAATCTTTTCAGGATCCACCGAAATCCCATCACCAGTCACCACATGCCCCAGAAAAGCCACTCTATACAGCCAGAACTCGCACTTCGAATACTTGGCATACAACCGATGCCTCCTCAGAATTTCCAATACCGTCCTCAAGTGCGACGCATGCTCTTCCACTGACTTAGAATAGATCAGAATGTCGTCAATGAAGATAACGACAAACTTATCTAAATAGTCATAGAAGATCAAATTCATCAGGTTCATAAATACTGCGGGCGTGTTGGTCACACCAAAAGGCATAACCACGAACTCGTAGTGACCATACTTCGTCCTGAACGCCGTCTTCGGAATTTCCTCCTTCCTCACCTTCAGCTGGTGATATCCACTCCTCAGGTCCAATTTGGAGAATACCCTCGATCCTCCGAGCTGATAAAAAATATCATCAATCCGCGGCAATGGGTACTTATTCTTCACAGTCACCGCATTCAGCCCTCGATAATCCACGCACATGCGACGCGAACCGTCCTTCTTTTTCACCAGCAGGACCGGTGCTCCCCACGGAGACACACTGGGATTAATGTAACCCTTCTGCAAGAGCTCATCCAGCTGCTTCCGTAACTCCTCCAATTCTGCTGGAGCCATACGATAAGGTGCCTTCGAAATGGGCCGCGCTCCTGGAATCAGATCAATCGAAAACTCTAGGGCTCGATCGGGCGGCAGACCAGACATCTCCTCGGGGAAGACGTCATCAAATTCACGCACCACAGCAGGCCTACCCTGCTCCATCAGCATAGCCACAGCCTCCACCGGCTTGGCCCGAAACCTGACCGGACCAAGCGAACTGCTACCACGGCTGAACTCAAACACTAGATGCCCGGGAATCTCAAAAACCACCTTCTTCCTCCGACAGTCGATCGTAGCATAGAAGCTCGCAAGCCAATCCATCCCAAGCACTGCATCGTAGTTGATGATGTCATGGACAATAAAGTCAGCATACAGCTCGTGTCCACAGACCACCAACGGGCAAGAATTGCACCCACGATGCACCGAAATCACACCATTCCCTGTGACGATGTTCCAACTCTGGGGAAGAGAGGAAGTCGACAAGGAATGCCTCTCCACGAAGCTCCGAGAAATGATGCACATGGATGCACCAGAGTCAAAGAGAACTCGTGCAGGAAAAGCGCAAACCAAGATCACACCTAACAGACAGTCTAACAATCAAATTCTATCCTAGCAATCAAACATATGCAAACAATAATCATATCTAACAACCAAACTAACTAAGAAAGGGACAGCTAGATAGAAAGTTACCTGTGATAACCTCATCCAGCGTCTCGGTCTCAGCAGCAGTCATCAGAAACGCCTGTCGTTTCGGCTGGACAGCCTGCTGAAACGCCTACCTCTGTGAAATGAGAGGCGCTCCATGACCAGCAGGAACAGGTGCCCTCTGCTGCAACGGCTGAGCTGCAACAGGTGCCCTCCACGACTGCTTCGACCTCAGGCAATCCTTCATGGTATGCACAGCATCTCCACAAACCAGACACTGCCCCAGCATCTTCCGGCACTGCTCCTTGACATGCCCAGTCTTGCCACAGAAATTGCAAGTCTTCAAAGTAGGAGGTCCTCCGGGCCTCTTGAACTGCACAGGCTGGTTGGGTCCGTGCCCCGGTCTCACCACTGCTCTGGCCTGCTCCATAGGCCTCTTCCCAGCGCCAAAAATCTGTCCCCTTTTCTGATTCACAATCCTCTCCTGACTCTTCGCCGCAATCAGAACCTTCTGGTAAGTCTCCGCATCAGAAGAAGTGACATAGCTCTGCAGATCCAAAGAAAGCCCCTGCAAAAACCTCTGGGCTCTCTCCTCAGCATCCTGCACCATCTTCGGTGCAAAACGACTCAGCCTCGTAAATTCCTGGTGGTACTGGTCCACCGTCAAATTCCCTTGCTTCAAATCAATGAAGCGCTGAGCCATCTCCCTCCTAGCGGCCTTAGGAAAATATTCCTCATCAAATCTGGACTTGAAGGTAGCCCAAGAAATCGGCTCCTCCAGCAACTCCTCCTCGGCATCCCACCAGTTTCGCGCGTTGTCCTTCAGCTGTCGCTTCGCCAGATCAATCCATCCAGTCGGGTCGACCTTCGACATCTTCAGATTGTCTTCCATGTTCCTGGTCCACTCATCTGCAGCCAGGGGTCCTTCGGTCCCGTCAAAGTAAGCGGGACCCAGCTCCTGAAATTGCTTCGCTCCGGGCTCGAAGCGAGGGGCAGGCTGAACAACCGGCTCTGCACGAGCAGGCGGAACATTCCAGACAGTCTGCAGAATTCCTTGCTGCACCTGCATCATCTGATGCATCATCCTCATCATCTCACCAGTGGTGGGCTCTCGGTCCGGCTCCTGGGCACGAGGGGGCACACCACCACCAGCACGGGTATTCCGTCTCCCAGCCATCTATTGACACAGGAAACGAAACAAATCAGACTCTTAGCCTAAGGCACGGTGTTGAATTTTTGTTTATTGAACTTTCTATAATTCTTATTATTATTCCGATTAAGTCACAGTTACAGAGAGTGACCTGCATGGGCCACCAAAGAAACCTGTCATGCCCCGCTTCCCAAAAACATGGAGGCGAAGCGTGATAAGGTCCGCACTGACTTGAAGCTGCAAAGCCGCAAGTCCGATAAGCGTAAAATAAAACGAAGTAGCATGTCCCAGTAATGTGACTCAGAACAACAATAACAATAATAGGAAAAGAGAGACAATAATATAACATTATTCCAACGCATAGTCCAACAAAAGTCCAACAACCAGAAATGCCACAAGGCAACAAAAGAGTCAAAAGTACAAGGCCCAGCATGGCCAAAAGAATCTAACAAAACGGTGCTACTCACTGACAATCACAGCTAACAAAAGAAGAGTACGGAAGATCTCTAAGATTGATCACCGGTGTCCTCGTACTCCACGTCACCAACAGGTTCGGGCACGAACTCCACGTATTCGTCCCCCTCCGCAACTGTCTCTGGCTCAGCAACTAACATGCGTCACCCAAAGAGAAGGGACACATGTCAGCAAGTCTAAAAAGACTTGTGCAAGGAAACTATAAAAAGGACAACCTAGCAGTTCTAAAGTCAAGTATGACAACTATGAAAGTAAAACAAGCTAGCAGTTCTAAAGTAAAGTATGGCATGTTATAGCATGGTAAGTGACATGGCACGGTAAGTAAACAAGTAAAGACAAGTACTGGAATTTGTAATCACGTCGTGCACAGAGATTCCGCCCTTTGGCTAGAGTGGCTGTACGGGCCAACTCTTACGCTCAAGTGATCGTTTATCCCTACCCCTCCACGTGTGTCGAGCCAGGGCATTACCCCCGAACACGGAATGCTCGCTTCTGGATCACGAGCCAGGAAGTGTTTTTAACACGGATGGCGTAGGGTTATGCCCGCATAACGGGTGCCTAGCCTGTAACACGGAAACACGGATTTGGTACATGTAGTGTAGCGTGTGCTACGATGCAAGTTTAACTAGGATGACATGTAAGATGCAATGCATAGCAGTTAACAATTCAAATGCGTACAGTTAAGGAATTTAAACATGACAAATATCACTGCATAAATGATATGGCAAGGTGTCGGATCTAGCTTCGTTGTCAAGCTAGATCACAAAGTTGCGCCTAGATCGCTATCATTTCACGATCTAGTCTCTTTCACGCTAGTACAAGTAATTGGCCTAAAAACATGGCCTAAAGAGGAATTGGCAAGTTTCACTTGCCTGGTACCGAATTGTTGATCGACGTGAGTAACGAGAACGATGTCCTACGGTAGATGAATTCGCTGTTTATGGAAAAATAAAGATTAGACGGAAGTTCTAAATCGCTTTGCATTGAAATCCTATGTCTAATAATCCGTTTTTAATTTAGGGTTTCTAGTTTACGGTGTGGGTTTAAAAGATTACGAGATTTGGATTACTAACCGTAGAGTAACAGATGGAAGACACCAAAACGGATCGTGTTTTGGCGACGAAGAGCAATCCCGGGAAGCTACGGGCGAAAACGGGATCTCGGCGACCTAGAGACGATAACCGGCGCAATATACGGCGAGAAAGAACCTCCGGGGATGAAGGAAATGATTTGGGGAAGGTTAGGGATGATTTGAGAATGATCTTGGCTCAGGAAGAATGAACGAAGAGTGATAGAATCGACGGATTAAATAGAAATAAAACGGCGGCTAAAAATAGATTTAGGGTTTCGGGGTCAACTAGTCGGTCAAAGAAGAGTGGTTGACCGACTAGTTTAGGAACTAGTCGGTTGGTCGTCTAACTTAGACCGACTAAATGGCAAACCGAGAATAGGGTTTGGTACAGGTCGACTACATTAGTCGGTCAAAGAACAACTGGTGACCGACTAGTTTAAGAACTAGTCGGTCGGTCGACAAACATTGACCGACTAAAAGATCAACCAAAACTATTGAAGAGAATTTACAACTAGTCGGTTGAAGAACAACTCTTAACCGACTAAAAAGAAAGATTATACAAGAATTAGTCGGTTGAAGAACAATAGCTGACCGACTAGTTTGCAACCTAGTCGGTCGGAAATCGTTCTTAGACCGACTAACGACAAACAGTAACTTTACTGTACAGTGAACTCAGAATTAGTCGGTCTGAGTACAATGCTTGACCGACTAGTTTGAGAACTAGTCGGTCGAAGGTTGAACTTAGACCGACTAACGACAAACAGTAACTCAGCTATTTTTAATACGTCGAACTAGTCGGTCCATGAAGGATTGCCGACCGACTAGATCTCATTCTAGTCGGTTGGTTCTCCTTCGTGAACCAACTAAGATGCACCAGAAGTGCCGAAACGAACCGCGAAGCTTCGGAAAAGATTCTATGGCTTCTAGGATCGCTCTAACTCTAGAATTACGGCGTTAAAAACCTAAAACGTGAGGATTCAATCGAGAAAACATACAAGGAGGGGAAATTCAGTATCATTCATATAAAATTGTCATTACAAACACTAGTCGTTACACAAGTATCGCTCATCTATGGCAGCTACTGAATCTGAGGGATCTCTTCTGAAGAGGAGTGGTCTGCAGACTCGGTAGGTAGCACCATGTCTCTGACCCAGTCGTCACTGTGTCTGCGAGGTACTGTAGGACCTGGCTGTGCGTAATTATGATTTGCTTCTTGGATTGATGAGCCTCTCGGGATGGTGGGATTGATGTTGCCTTGGAAGCATGCTTTGCTGGTCTCCAGGAGTTGGTCGCTTCTTTGTTGCAGTCATCGCGATGATCTGTAACCTGTATCTGCAAATACATTTAACATGTTGGATGATCCTTAACCCTTGGGGATAGCGCAGAAGCTACATATCTCTGGTCCAGTGGTGCGCTGCAGGCGCTGCACTGTATCTGGTTAAAGTGTTTACTGCCAGATAAAGGAGTGTACAAAAGACATTTGAGTAAGGCACTTCAGGACCTAGGATATCCTTCCCCTCTTCCAGTGAACGGAAGGGGTCTTAATGTGCATCCATACAACCAGTAGGTGTATTGGTGGATTGCAATTTTCCATGTTTCTTCATCGACTGGATGATAATTTCATCTTCTGGATGGTAATTCATCTGCTGGATGATTATTCATCTTCTGGATGATTATTCATCTTCGGGATGATGGTTTCATCTTCGGGATGATTATTCATCTTCGGGATGATGGTTTCATCTTCAGGATGATAATTCATCTTCGGGATGAAGGTTTCATCTTCAGGATGATAATTCATCTTCGGGATGATGGTTTCATCTTCGGGATGAAGGTTTCATCTTCGGGATGAAGGTTTCATCTTCAGGATGATAATTCATCTTCAGGATGATAATTCATCTTCAGGATGATAATTCATCTTCAGGATGATTATTCATCTTCAGGATGAAGGTTTTATAAGGGTATGTTGTCACATCATCCATAGCAACATAGCCTAAAATTATCTTTGCCAATAGTATTGTTTTCGCAACTATGACCAAGGAGCCTGATGCATCAGTTCAAATAATTTCATGAGTTAAGCTCATCTTACATGGTTACTTCCTGGTTTCTGCGGAATAAACCTCTAAGGCTATAGCGTTTTGCTTATAGCATACGATTTTATTTATTTATACAATACTCGGTAGCCCACAGGTTTGATATCTTTTGATATCAGGACTTCAGGTCCAAACACTTCACATTTCATAAGTGAGTCCAGCTCAACTTATTATTGCCTCGTTCCACATAATTTGGCTAAATTTCTGTGTTTGCTTCAGGAAATGGAGATTGTGAACGATATCAATGGCAAAATGAAATGTGAGTAATTGTCGACAAGTGTGTTTTATCCAAATACCTCTCCGTGTATGTACATTATTCAGTTTATTCCAGATTTATCTCTTCTGGAGGTTCTGGATAGGGAGAGGATATGGAGATGAGCTCACTTTCCTGTGGTGGTATTGTTTTAGGGTCTCGTGGTATGTCCTCTCATCCATTGAGGATATCCACTTCTGCTACTGGTAGATTGCATCCATTATAGTTGGTATGTCAATCCTAGCTAGATTTTTAGTAGCAGGGATGTGTGAATTTGACAATATTTATATTGTCAGTTGCTATGTCTGATAACTGTTTAACAGTTTCATAAGTGTGGATCTTCAGGATCTCATCACTATTCATGATAATCAGATCATAGGTATTAATGTTTTATATGGTCCAGAGTGGTGATATGGGGATGTATGCTCATCATGGCTCCATCGATAAGATGTGCACTAAACGCTTCCCCGTGAGGGGTTCTCGGAAACTGTTTATAAGAGGTGATCAGGCTCATATAAATAGTTTCTAAGGAGGCGTTCTGATGGTTTGCATGTTCCCACATGGTCACCTACAACTGGATTTCTAGTGGACAAGTAATCCGTTTAAATCATTTTAATGATTTACATATAACCCATTTTTGGGTGTGAACACAAAGCTTCAGGGTGTTCAATTTTCTTCCAGTTGTTAAATATAATTGATTTCCCAGTGTTATCCTAAAAATCCGCAATAAGCTCGACTTCAATGAAGTTGAGCATAGTTTTAGGGATATGAACCCGTCAAGGCTCCATCTATAAGATGTGCTCTAATGCCTCCCCCGTTTGGGGATCTCGGAACATATTCATCTAGGAGGGTTAGTCCCGATGAATAAGTTCCACTGCGGCATTTTTGAGGGTGGTATGAGGGTAAGTAAAAGCCCAACCAATATCCCAGTAAGGTAATATGTCCGTTGTGATTAATAATAATCTGGACTGCGGTTGGATAACAATGTTTTGATTATGACCATTTTAAGAAGATATATAGATGAGTACTCTAAGGTACATCATCAGCCATATGTAGGGAGTGTGTGAGTCCACTTTTATCCCTCAAATACTCTCAAGAGGCCTAAAGGTCTCATTCATCTAATGATAGTATATCATCTTAAATTCGTTTGAGGAAGTGGGGAGAGTCAATGTCCACGTGAATGGAGATGATCTCATAATCATTTTTCCCTTTTGAATGGGATAATGAGAGTTTCACCCTTTTTTGAAGAATCTTCGGGTTCGTCTGGTTAATGATGTCTTGCATCATCAATCCAGGGTGACATTGATCCGAAGTTGGTCGATTCTGGACACTTTTGGTGCTCCAAATTAATTCCTCTGTTCGAATTTATGTGGGACTTTTGAACGTCCATTAAAATGCTCAAGTTAATTTTGTCCGGTAATAGGTGAACTCTGTTCAAACTGTGAAGGATTACATCTTCACAATGACTATTATGCGGATCATAGTTGGATAAAGCTTCAGGCTTTATTGGTTTCTTGAGTCATTAGGGATTTCATTTTGACGAATATCCTTTGAAACTTTATAAGTTTCAGAGAGTACATGGCATCCTCATTTTAGGAGTATTCAGGATGACAAATCATTTACAGTAAAATAAAATGAGTTAAAAGCACATATATACTGCAAGAGAATACTACTAATAATTATGTTAGAGCAACAAGTTTCATAGTATGATGTGTACTCCAGAAAGAAAACGTGTGTCCACAATTGTGCTCATTTTAGACTTATATTATGACAACAGATCAAATTTATTTTCAAAATTTATTTGTCCTCGGGGAGTAGCGAAATATACATACAGTCAATTTGACTTTCGTCCTTTAGACTAGATATGTATATACTTTTATATGGCATAGGTTAATGCCCATTCATTTTGCAAAAAGCATTATGGGTCTTGTCAGAACTTCTGGTCTGATATTGGGTTGCCATTGCATACTCCATATCGAGGTACATCATATCTTCCCTTTCTCATTTTTATTCAAGACTTCCCCTGTTTTCAGTGTTCATTATTGTCGTTTATAAGGAAGAATGATTATTGGTCTTACGAAGTAGACACATACAAGGGAAATGAGTTAGTCTCTATATTTCCACTTTCTAATTTATGAGAGACTTGTAAAAGTCTATTTGAAAACTCAAGTATGGTCTTCAGGCCAATTTGATTGAGTCATTCAGTATTATGTGGATATAGAATCATGCTCTAGAGGAAACAATTACGTGGGTACGAAATTTAAAATTTCTCACTTATCTATTAAGCCACGAATTCGGACGTACGCTTAAAAAAATAAGGTCAGATTCAAGAATCATACCTTGTAAAGTGAGAATACTCAAAAGAGTTTGGTGGTGTTATGACAACTGCTGTTGTCAATATTGGTTTATACAAACCATAGATCTGAGAGATCTATTTACCGCGAAATGCGTATTTCTAAAAGAAAACGCATAAATGTTTTTCGTATAATCCATCGTACTTGTTAATTTTTATTAGTGTGAAAGGGTGTTGACTTTTGATTTGATTTTGAACTTCAGGTTCATTTTGGTTTTGAACTCCAGGTTCATTTTGTCAGCTAGGATATGATGTTAATCTTTTTGAAATCATTTTTGGTTTGTTGACATAAAATGTTGTCATATCATGAGTGCATCATACATATAATGTAAATCTAGTAAACTAAAAAGTTGTTCTCAATTAACCTAAATTGAAACAAGTATGATGTATACACATGCTATTTATATGCTGCAGGCATTTAAATAATCTCATCGCAGACATAGAGTTTTGCTACATGCATTAAACTATGTCATAGTGATTTTAGCATGCTAAATAAAAATGTACATCACAGGATCATTAAATATGCGGCATGCATATAAATTTCTACACATGCATTTAATCACCACAGAAATTTTATAATGGAAATGAAAATTTTTCGTTTAATAATTATTGGACCACTGGACAACGTCATACACAGTTAGGTTAGTTAACTAACGGCAGATCGGTCGCAGGATCTTCCTAATTATTAAACGTGTAATTATCAGATAATCCGAATAAAGTCTGATGTATAAGAAGCATGTAATTTGTCCAGATTTTAACGAAAAAAGAAATCGTAATTTAAATCTGAAAAATAATTTGAAAATAGTGAATTTTTGGGGTGAAACCCTAGTTAGGGTTTTTGGTCGCGCAGATTGCCGCTTCAGGCGGCAAGGGTTTCCGGACATGAGCGCGCACCGGGGGGGGCCGATACGAGCGGCTGCCGGGGGGGTTTGGGGGCCCGCCACTGCGGGCGTCGGGGGTGGCTCTCGCCACTGCAGGCGTCGGGTTTGGCCCACCGCTGCAGGCGGCGGGTCGAGCCCGTCGCTGGCAGCGGCGGGGCCACCCGCCGTTAGCAACGACGGGGTGGGGGGCCGCCGCTTCGGGCGACGGTCGGGGGGGTTTAGGCGCGATTTTTGGGGGGAATTCGCGTTCCGGTGAGAAGATCCCCTAGGTTTTGATGGTTTTTGGGGATAAAAATCCAATTTTTAGTGGAAAAAATCCATTTTTAATCTCCAAAAAAGCGTTTTTATTGTAAAAAGTTGATTTTTAATCAATAAAAACGTTGATTTTCATTAAACAATCGATCCAAGAATTTTGGATCTAGACATATGCGCATACGAATTTAGATCTTGGAAAAAGAATTACCTCTAGATCCTACCCGCCGAATCTAGCGACGTTCGGTGAAGGAAGCCCGTTCGCGTCGCGTTCGTCCGTCGGCAGGGGTTCGGCTCAGCCTCGAGCGTGCTGATAACGTGTTGTAAACCATGGCGGCTTCGGAACCCCGTTGCCCTGTATTTATAGTAATAGGGTTACATAATGGGTGGATACCCAATAATGGGTTGGGCCTCCAAAAGCCCGTTTATAACAATTACTTTCTTTTCTTTCTTTTTCTTTTATTTTTCTTTTATTTTCTTTTCTTTCTTTTTTCGTTTCTTTCTCTCTTTTGCTCTTTTTCATTTTATTTAGAAGCTATATTTTTTTTCTTTTTGGGATTTTTGAGAAATGAGATGCGGTAAGGGTAGCTGCGGGGGTGAAACCAACTGATATGTAGAAAATCATAAAGATATGTGGAGAAGGAAAATAATAGATCACTCGGTTCACTCATCAGAGGTGCACAACGATTCAATATGATAATACTCTAAGTAAACCTATAACTAGCATGGATATTTTCATTCATCTAGATGAATACTGAAAAGCATGCAGTAATAAGCACAATAACATCAAGCTTGCAAATAGAAGTGAATAAGATAGCAAGCAGATGCTCCAAGTGTTCTAGTGATGCGTGAACTAGGTGCATTACCCAACATAGTGCATACAAGATACTGTTTCCTGCATTTGATTTTCAATTCATAACAGGCATCAATTTAGATAGATCAGCAAAAAAGTATGCACGCATATAGAAAGTAAAACTGAAACTACCCCAAATAGCATGGCAGCAAATAATAAGTACCGTGAGAATATACTGAGGGCAACGAGAAGTATCATCATGCAGAAAAATCTCAGCAAAAAGAGGAAAGGGGTGTAGAAAATAGAAGAATGAAAAACAGACATGCAAGCATGTCAAAAAAATGAAAAACATGGTGTTGAAAGAGAAAAAAGATAATAAACGGTGGAAATGGGTGGAAAAGTAAACTAAAAACTGAAAAAGGAAGAAAAATATAAAATGAAAATGAAAATAAAGCGATAGTGCTCATCCCCCAAGCTAAACCCAGCAGTGTCCTCACTGCTGAGAAAACGCTAGTATGCAGGAGATAATGCTAGAAAGTGTGGGTGGGTGGGGGGATAGAAAATGAATGAGAAATAAAACTGTACAGAAGGAAATAAGACGTCGTATGATTGAATGCTGAAAAGATGATGTGTATGCAAGAAATGATGCATGGTGGGTCTCCCCCAAGTTATGTGTGACCAGGGCCGCAAACAGACAGATGTGCACAATATAATATGAGGGAGGCAAAAAATGGGTAGGGACATTATCAAGCAGGGGCACCACCCTCTGGAGGTGGTGGTGGGTCTCGTTGCTGTGGAATAGGGAAGGTGGAGGCCGAAAATAGGACAATAGCAGTGGTGGACTGGACTGTGTTGACCAACTCAGGTGTGGAAGAGGCAGGCTCTGCATTAGCCTGTGAATGTGGTGCAACGGTCGTCACATGGGCTTGCCAGGGTGGAGGAGCATGAGCTAGGATCACAGGAGGTGGGCCACGTGTCCGAAGCAGGTCAATAATGGAGGCCAGGTCTGCCTCGACTCTCACATGATCTGTGGTCGTCGAGCGTATGAAGGCGTCGAAATCCCATCGAAGGCAAGAAGTCGACTCATCCAATGCAGTCAGACGACCGTCGATGGTACATGAGTCGAGGGGGGAAAGAAGCGTGACCGTGAGAAACCACTCTAGTAAAACGGTCCTGTGCAGAGGATACACAGTCCCTAGGCTAAAAAGTCGGAGTGGGTATACACGACAAGATCTCAGAAGTGGAGGTGTGCGGTGTAGTGTGGTTGAGATCAGGAGAGACCGTGGTAGAAATAGGGGCAGCAGAGGATAGAGCAGTTGTCGACATAGATGTGTGGACAGATGTCGAGACGCTCTCTGTAAGGACAACTGCCGCTGGTGACGGAGTGGTGCCAGCTAGTGGAATGTGGGACCCTAAAGAGATGTGAAGTGAAGCAATGAGGTCCCTAAGTGGTGGAAGGGTAGTGGCTGGATCGTGCTCAGAGAAGTCAAAGCAGCAGGCTCCGGACTAGACAAAATCTCAGTGCCCTCAGGCACAGGTACGGTGGAGACTGTGGGATGAGCCTCAGGGCAAATAGTGGTGACAGACCCCGAGGAGTCGACGGTGGTGGAGGTGGTAGAGACAGAGGTGGAATAAGACGTGCCTCCTAGTGCAGGTGGGTGTATATGCGGAGCTGGAAGGGTGGCCACAAGGGCGGCCAGGTCGTGCTCCTCGTACTCGGTGGGGCGTGGTACCCAGTCATCAGCGATGGCCTCGACGGGAGCTCCTGGGGGCTCGAGTACGTGGAGTGCCGGGAGTGGTTGTACTCTATCAATCATCCAGCTCAGCTGGATATGTGCAATGGTGGTGAGGTAATGGGCATGAAGGACGAGGTGGGATGTGTGGTGGGTGCCAACAAGGTACGTCTAGTGACGGTCTCCATAAGGCCTAATGATATGCATGTGCTTGAGCGCACCTAAGGTCAAGCAAGTGGGGCCATGAGGGGTCACTAGGTCATCACGAAGATGGATATCTAACATCCGTGCAAAGATGGTGAAGAATCTACCGCAGCAGATATCGGTGGAGTAGTGGGTGGTGGCGGTCTGCAGAAAGCGATGACACAACCAGTGGGCTGCGTCAGAAAGGACGAAGGGGAGAGGGAGCCGTCAGGGTAGAAGCGCGTAGGTCGGGTCCTCCCCATAAGATGGGTAAGCTCGGGTAGGGACATGGTCCCGACCTCTGACTTGCAAAAAATGGTTGCGGCAAGGATGCACAATACAGATGCCTTCACCCGGCAAGGGCGGTAGTGGTCCAGACCTGAAATGCCAAAAAGCTGAAGCGTCGAACGTGCCAATGTCGTAGTCTAGGGAGAAGGCAACTCGGTGGGTCAGGGATGGCTGGGAGGTGAAAGTGGTCGCGGATCATGGCGTGTGTGATCGTGAAGTCGTGATCCATAAGACGGAAGGTGATGCCATCACCTGCCTGTGTGCGGGTGATGGAGCTCAAAGCCTCCAGGGTGAGGTGAGAGTACGTGGGGGCATGGATGGCTAGGAGCCGCTAGTAGCCAATCCTGCGGTAGAGCCAATGGACTCCCTGCAAGAGTCCAAGGGATCGGAGGGTGGGGACGTCTATGAACAGTGTAGGAATGAGATGACGCTGCGAGAGCCTAACGAAGAGCTCGTGATGCTCGTCGTCACGAAAGGTGATGCCATATGTCTGTACACAGGGTGGCAGAGTGGCAGGAACGTCATGAGTTGCAGGAGGGACGATGCGTGCAGTGGTGGGGATAGGTGCAGAAGTGGTGGGTGTGTGTGGGATGTCAGGGAGAAGAGTCGGATGCAGATGACGGATCGCACATGTGCTCCTCCTCGGTGGTGGGGGTGGTGGCATGGTGAGGACGTCGTGGGGGTCGAGAAGAGGAGGCAGCAGTGGCCTTCCTTTTCCCACAACGGGGAGGTGTATGGGCTCCTCTAGTGCGAACCATCGTGCAAGGCTGAAACGTCGGTGTAAAGGTAAATAGGGTAAAGAGTGTACCGACAGAGCGATCGTAGCAAAAGTCACCCCCAAGCTAATCCCGGTAGTGTCCATTGACGTAGGCAAAGACATACCTGAAATAGAAACAAATAGAACGTCAGGATATGAAAATTAAAAGAGGGGATCTGTGCATCTGCTCGATCGAGCACTAGCCTTGCTCGATTGAGCAGTGTAAATGCTGAGAGTGTTTGTTGAGTTGGGGCTGCTCGGGCCAAGCAGCTGTACTACTCGGTCAAGCAGATCGGCTCGTTGGGATATCCCGACCGAGCAGCAAATGTGCTCAGTCAGCTGTGGCGATCAAGATGGGGAGGAGGCGAGCTGCTCGGTCGAGCCCCGTGAGTGCTCGATCGAGCAGCGTTGATGCCCTATGGAGCGACAAAGGGGAGATTGGGGGGGGTTATGAGACATGATGAGAAGGGGGGTGGATGTGGGGGTGATGTTTTGATAGGAGGGGGTTTTTGTCGGGGGGCGTCGTCGTCAGCATGGGTGGCGCCGGCGGCGGCCGTCGTCGATCTGAAAAGGGAGGAAAGAGGGAATAGGGGGTAGAGAGAGAGAGAGAGAGAGAGAGAGAGAGAGAGAACAGAGGGGGGGAGAGAGGTTGAGAGAGCTGACCGTACGAGCGACGTAGGCGGCGGCGTAGGCGGAGGAGGGGTGAACGACGACGGGGGTTGGCAGATTGAGTAGGGCACAAGGGAGTTTGCTCGGGCAGAATTTTGATTAGGTTAGAACGCTTAGAATAAGATAAAACAATTTGGGTTTTAAATACCCAGCTTGTTTGGATGTGGGCCCTGCTAGAAAATAGGATAAACCGACTCGATCGAGCAGCAAAGGTGCTCAGTCGAGTCGGACAAACACTAAATTAAGTTTAGAACACTCCCTCTTATGCTCGATCAAGCAGGAGCTGCTCGGTCGAGTAGATAGCTACTCGGACCGAGCAGGGGCTGCTCAGGCCACGTAGACAGAACGTCGATTCTTCCAAGTTTTCGCGAGCCTGCGCTCCTCGATCGAGCCGGCTGCTGCTAGGTCGAGTCAGTGTTTGCTCGGACTGAGCAAAAGCTGCTCGGGCCGTGTAGACAGAGTGATGTTTTTGAGCTCCTTTCTCATGCATGTGCTACTCTACCGATCAGGTGGCTGCTCAGTCGAGCAACCTGTATCCCCTTTTTGCTCTTCTCCTTTGGTCTTCTCTTCAATCTGCTGTTCTCATCTAGCTTTCTTTCATTTAAAACGTCGATTTGCATACACCTTCATGTGCAACCTATAAGAAGGAAGAACCCATAAGATTTTAATGATTTTGTAGTTTTACGAGAAATAAACAATGTTTTTATTTGGTTTTCTCAAATAAATGAGGTAAAAATAAGAAATTAGAAAAGTGAATCCAAGATATAAAAGATTGGGTTGCCTCCCAATAAGCACTCATTTTGAGCCATGAGCTCGACTCCCTTTGCTTCATCAATAGTTGTTTGGTGCACATGAGATTCGTGCATCGGTATTGCCATTGATACCGTGCGGCGGTATCTGGCATCCTTCTACTCCAGGATTTTCCTCGGTGGCATAACTAATGACCTCCAGCTCTTCGTGGTGCAAAGAATGGTCCAAGAGCTCCTTATCCAATACACAGATATAGGCGGCGACCGCTTTGTGGTTAACTGGGTCGCCGTCATCATCAACACTCATTCTTATCGGGTCCTTCATGACCCCTTCAGCGGCATCTTCCTCTACTACATCCTCTTCTAGGAGCTCCAGATAGCTAGCTCCTTCTCCTTTGGATTTCTGCAGCCTGAATTCAGCTTCAATATTGCCAACATTCAACGAGAGAGTCCCTTCATGGGCATCTATCAAGACACCGACTGTCGCCATGAAGGGGCGGCCAAGTATAAGCTGGGAAGTCCCTCCCTCAGGCATATTCATAATAACAAAATTTACTGGCACACACAACCCAGGAGGTATCTGCAGAATAATGTCCCTAGCAATGCCTACCGGATATGTGATCGAATGGTCCGCTAGCTGTATGGACATATTCGTCGGCTCCAATTCACTTTCGGTCTGCAGTCTCTCAAATATAGAGAGCGGCATCAAGCCGATGCTCGCTCCTAAGTTGATCAAAGCATGGCTGATGGGCATGCCTCCAATAGAGCATAGAACAGTGAAGCTTCCCAGATCCGGTAGCTTCCATGGGAGATGATTCTTTTTAATGGAGGTAGAGTCCTCCGTGAGATTTATATCTTCATGCTTCCTCTTCCCTGAGATAAGGTCCTTTAAGAACTTCGCATAAATGGAGATCTCCGTGATGGCATCCATGAAAGAAATGTTTAGATGGATGCCCTTCAGAAGCTCTGTGAACTTGGAGTACTTCTTCTTAATTTTAGCCAAAGCCAACCTCTGTGGATACTGATCTTACGACATCATTAGGAGACGGCGTTGTTGTAGGTGTGATGGATGGTGAATCTGGCTTCTTCGTATTCTTTGTAAGCTCTTCAGCAGCCTCTTCTTTAACACCGCCAATAATAGCCTCCTCAGTTATGACTTGATCCTTGCTCAAAACTGGAATCATAACGGGGTCAGTTGCCCATCCTCCACGTGTGGTAATGGAGACCACAACGTTGGCTTGAGCCCTCGGATTCATCTCCAGTTGCGAAGGCAACCTACCTTTGTTCTTCAGCAGCTGGGACATCTGGCCCCTCAGTTCATCGAGCAAAGTATTTAAATTCATGAACTGAGCAGACGTGTTCTGGTTAAACCTGGCTTACCCACTCATAAATGTTTCCAATGTGGCCTCCAGATTAGACCGAGGCGGATTTGGTGCATAGCCCTGCTGAGGTGGGTGATTGAACTGGTAGCCTGGTGGTCGATATGGCCCAGCTGGCCTAAACCCACTCTACTATTGATTCTGTGGCTGTCCTTGTTATTGTTGAGGAGGGGGTAGCGGTTTCTGAAACTGTGGAGGTTGCATCCTGTCACGCCCCGCTTCCCATAAACGGAAGGCGAGGCGTGATAAGGTCCGCTCAGACTTGGAGCTGTGAGGCTACAAGTCTGATAAGCGTCTGAAAACAAACACTTCCAATAACCAGGTCCTTGCAACCACGAAACGAAACAAAGATAATAATATAAAGCAGAAAAACTCCACCAATGACATCCATATTATTCCAACATTCAGAGGCAAGTCGTAAAGAAAAGTACAAGAGTCTTAAAAGAGGCCTAGAGCATGGCCGACATAAAACATAACATCAATATGAAAAGAGAGGTGCTATGCACCGACAACCTAATAGCGACTAAGCAGAAAACAACCACAACAGGAAGGAGCTCTAGACTGGTCTCCAATGTCCTCGAACTCAACACCTGCAACCTGTTCGTCCTCGACGACCAACTCTGGCTCACAATCTAACATGTGACACCCAAAAGAGAAAAGGGGCACATGTAAGCAAGTCTACTAGAGACTTGTGCAAGGAAATTAAAAGAAAAGTAAACAACCTAGCAGTTCTAAAATTTATGCATTGACATGACAGTTATTGTATGAGTGCAACAGGTAAGGAAACAAGTACAACAAGTATCTAGCATGGCATGGCAAGAGTAGCAAACTATTAACAATCACTAGTCACGTTTTTATGTCGTGCACAGAGTTCACGCCATACAGCTGAAGTGGTTGTACGGGTACACTTCTACGTTGAGTGGTCACTCAACCCTACTCCTCCACGTGTATCAGGCATTGGCTTTTGACCAACACAAATAGCCCGCTTCTGGATCACGAGCCAGGAAGTGTATTTGGCATAGGGTTGTGCCTGCAACGCAGGTGCCTAGCCTGAACAAGCAAGTACAAGTATAGTAGCGTGTGCTACGAATGCAACAATCAGACATGGATGGCATGACATGGCAAGCTGTAATTTAAATGCGTACAGATAAGGAATTTAAACATGGCAGTTACAAATGCATGGATGACATGGCAGTATGAACAAAACAAGTAAAAGGGGTTGGATCTAGCTTCATTGTCAAGCTAGATCAAGTGAGGTGACGGATCTAGTTTCGTTGTCAAACTAGATCAAATAGGCATTGAGGTAGCTATCATTTCACTGCATAGTCTCTTTTATGCTACGGTACAAAAGTGGCCTAAAACATGGCCTAAACAAGCAACGGGCAAGTTTCACTTGCCTGAAATACGTGCTGGAATCACCAAACTCAAAGTCCAATCACAAATTCACAAAGTCCAGAGCTCCCACGCTCGGTCCAACAATCAGCCTACAGTCCCGTATTTTTAAATTGGATTAGTGAGTTACAAAGCAGTAAAACACAATTTTTATCTTGTTAACATGCAGGTGTGGGTTCCTACGGTGAGAGACTTACCTCCTCATGATGCGAGAGCTACTCTTACGTTGGGTGGCGACGTCAGGGGTTGGATTCCAGTATCGTGTAAGGTAACGGTGTCGACTCAGGAACGGTAACGGGTCGCGAAGGAAACATAGCATATCTGCGTTAACGGATTTTGATGTGAAGCTAAGTTAAACTAAATAAAATATTATTGAACTAACTTGTCCAATTACCGTTTATACACTAACATATATATATCAATAATAATCTAATTTAGATGGCCCATATGATAAAACCATTTTATAGAGAATATAATATGATGTTATTAGAAGATCATACCGTTCATAAATAGAAGTCTGAACATCAAATAAGTTATAGCTTACTGCTTATAATAAACCCATATAAACATGAATATTTAATTTAGCCAATGCATGCTGAATAGTGAAGGAGTTATATCATAAAACTTATACATACAGCAACCACATTATAGGCTAATAGTAATAAGTAGGGTTCAACTACGAACACCTTACCCCGAGTTGTGTCGCTGTCGTATCAACGTCGATTGCCGCATGGAGGGGAAGCCGCGGCTGCCGCTATCAGCGCTCGGGCTGCGCTGATATTCGCAGGGGGTTTGCGGCGCCTAGAGGTGTTCCAACAGCCTGCAGGGCCATGGGGGCCGCGCTGCCGCCGTCCAAGGCGGCGCCGCTGTCGTCCGGGCGGTGCTGCGCCGAGACATGAGACCGCTGCGCTGCCTGGAGACACCGTTGTGCATCGTACATTGCACAGACCGAAGGGAAGTCGAGGAGGGGGTCGGACGAGGCTGACGGCGCAGGGGGTGGCCTTGGGCGATGCTGGGTGGCCTTGCTGTCGTGGGCGTGGGTGCACGCGATGCGGGGATGTTGAGAGCTGGAGTTTTGCGGTTGCGTGTAAAACGAGGGCGGCGGCATGTGTTTGAAGGGTGATGGAGGGAGCTGTGCTGCGAAACAGAAATGTTGGCGCCGCTCGTTGATTGCTAGAAGAAAATAAAAGCCTTAGGTGCTGTGTTTATAAAGGCTAGGGTTTGCTATAGGGTTTAATATGCAACAGGTTGGCTTTAATAGGAAGGTTGGGCACGTTAGGAAAGGCACATCTCCTAGCCTTGGGTTGGCTGCAGAACTAGTAGCCTAGAGTTTAATATTATAATGGGTTGTTGTGTGTGTGGTTTTATAATGTTTGACTTAGCTTATTATAAAATAAGGTGGGTGATTGAAACTAGGGTGTGTGGGTACGTGACTGTGTTGTGGGGTTTCAAAATGGCTAGGGCTTAATATGTAAGTAGTATATTATAAAAATAATTAGTGGGTTAATACTCATAAAAACTTAGGGTTAAAAAATATAGGAGATTGGAAAAAATAGTGTCGGTGAGCCAAACTGGACCTTAAAATTAGGAGATAGACACTGGGGCGACCGTACCGACGAGAGAAACGGAACTAAGAAGACCGATCACGAGTTGGGCGACAAGAAACGAAACTAAAAATAAAAAGGTCTCACGAAGAAAGTGAAAATCACGACACCCCATCAAACAAGATCAAATTGTGGGAGAACGAACCGTGAAATGTCGTTCCAAAATATTTCCACAAATTAATACTCTTCGAGAGGGTCACAACGGCATATCACAACATAGGGTTCGGACACAAGAAGGGTCTAAAATAAATACGTGTACGAACAAGACTACGTGCACGAAAAGCGTACAAAGGTTACGTGGTCCAAAAGCGACAGTAATCCCAAGTTGGGCACACGTCGGGGGTTGGCTTGCTAAAGATGCAACCAAGGTTCTACGGACCTATCGACTCAACGACACGACTCACATACAAGGAGCAAAACCAATCAGGTATCCGAAATTGCTATACGCACAGCCGTATTATGAATAGCGAGTACAGGCCGTGACATCCTACCCACCTTAGAATAAAGTCCGTCCTCGGACTTTCTAACTATAAATATCTCTAGTCAGACTAGTGGCTATCCCAATCACATCACACTATAATTCAACCAGGTATAGTCATTAAAAGTGCTTATATATGCACTAGGTAGTCAAATAATAACTCTACTAACATGTTTATATATATTCTCGCACATTATACACTTATACTTATCATAGTCAGTCAAATTCATACACGTGTTTCAATCATATATATATATATATATATATATATATATATATATATATATGCATACATCCCTTATATAACTACTACTTACCTAGCATAAAACAATTGTTCAGATACTCACATAAAAATAGTCTCACATTAGCAAATACAATCATTATTCTACGTATAGATAACTACCTATGCACAAAACAACCATGGGTATATTACTCCCTAATATTTCCTAGTATACATCTAATACCAAACACATCAACACATGTAGTCACACCATACCATTATTAAATCAAGTTTACTACATCTAATATACATTCACCACTACTATAATTTCACAATTATATAGTCATTCAGATGCATGCAAATATTTCACCATATATTCACATCACATACGGTCCAATAACTATATTCCCGACACGCCACTCATACCATAGTCACCAAATACCTATAGCTAAGCACATACTTACCCGTGCATGGTGCACACCCACACACGCTAACATTTCATTCATATATACCAATCATACACACTATATACTCAGCACATCTACACACCTAGTTTAGCTAGCACACATACGTTCACACAGGCAAGTCCTTAGTAAATAACTATACCACAAGATCAACACCTATAACTATATACTGGTATAACGACCCATAATCATGTGCGTAACACAACCTGACACAAACAATCATATCACTATACATACCTCATCCATCGTTATATTCATGGTACTACACGCAAACCACAGACATATGTAACAATATACTTAGAGTATACCCACTCAAGCTTGAGTGAGACTCAAAACACATATCAGAATACTCTATATACGTAACACGGTATCTATACCTATACCAATACCACTCCAATGTATACACATCTACCAACATAACCATATACATACCATAATGTCAATCACACTTAATATTTAGTCAGGTAACACCACATAGTTCAATCACTTTATTTACCATAATAATAATTACAGACATAAGCATCCGTATAATTATAATACACTCCCTAATACATGCATTCATCATGTAGTCACACACATGTGACATATATATTCACACCATATCCATCTACCTATAATTAGTGTACCAACACATCTACTTATCCATACATAGTTAAGATACGCAATAATCGTGTATACCTCATGGTATACACGCACACAACACCCCGTAAAGGCAAACAATACCAACCAATTTATAACCCTATCACCGTACGTATATCACACATATTCATGTAGTAAGCACATACCTACGTACGAGCACACGCCCACATGTACTAACTTATAGATCAAATAATAGGCATGCACATTTAATTATAAGTACCATAGTATCATTATACCTAATATACACCTAACTTTACCAACATATTATTTCAACCATTAGTCATTATCTCCAACTACATACACCCACAGTAGGCATTCCAACACTAATTCTCATATACACAGACATCCCCAGAGTGGTATAGCTATCACGCACCTATTTATAAATACTAACACACATACAACTTCATATATACCAAGTAATTATATGCACTACAACGACATCACCATCTATACTAATGGGCCCACCATGCTATACTAAGATTAACGTAGGCCACAGTAAGCACTGATGTGATAACTAAACAATAGTGAAGAAATCGAAACCAAAATTGAAATGAAACAAGATTGGGATGAACGGGTTCAGATGGGGCGGCATACAAGGGAAAAGTCTGGTTGCGTGGAACAAAATATAATCCAGAATAGTCAAGTAGGGAAGAAAGATATAAATTACTAAATAAGGATATAATAAAATGCAAGTTATAAAATAAAAATATAATAATAATGTTATAAGACGTAGAAGGGTATCATGAAAGTTTAATTGCGACATAAGGATTAGACGTAGAATAATGAGTATGGAGGTGAAGGAATTGTTTTGCAATTGGATATAAATTTAAATGGAGATAGTATTATACAAAAATTTTGAAGTAGAAATATGATGAGTATAAATTCGACACGCTGAAAGCTGAAATCCTAAGTAACTCAGAAAAATATATTAAAGGTAATCGCGATGAGTTATTCGAATAAGTTTTAATTACAATAGTAAGAAAAGAAAATTATTAATCGAATTAGGAAAAATAGAAGTATGGTTCAGAATAGAATTAGTATATGAAAAGGGACAATGTATTTAAATAGGTATGAAAGTAGAGGCTGGAAAACATTATGAAATCATAATAAAAAAAATCTCGACAAAACTTTAGAAATAATAAAAAAAATGGATTTAAGTCAACGATGGAGTATGAAGCCTAAGTATATATATATTAAAAGTCTTCGAACGAATTTAAACTTAGCGAATAAAGAATATCGAAAATACTTTCAGAAGATTCAAGATTTGTAACTAAGAGATTCGAAAATTAACGACGATCGCGTAAATCGAGGGCAAGGAAATATGGTTGCATGATCGAAACATAAATACGCCTAGGGTATGACTCATGAAAATCTACGGGGAACTCCTACGGTCGACCAATTAAAGATTTGGAAACTTAGCGCTAAGACTTTCTAAGGAATTAGACTGTAATGAACTACGTTCAGATTGGCCCGAAATCGATGAACCCAAGCGAACGACTAAAGAAATTTAGAAGTCTAATATGGTCAGAGCTAGGCAAGAACCACTAAAGTAACTCCTAAGATGATTATATCAATTTCTAGCATGGAGTCTAGCTAGCAATCAGGGGCCTCTAACTAGCAAGTATAGACGTCTAACTAAGTCTTACTATAGTCCTGATCTATGAATTTCCCTACTAAACTGAGATAGATGCTCGAGCAACTCGTCTTCCAGCCACCTAAGACACAGAAAACGCTCTTATTAGACTCAGATTTTACGACTTGAGTGTTTCAAATAATTACTGAATGTTTTTTTATCGTTGTCCGATAATTCGCAGTTGCAAAAGGACCTGCATAGGCCACCAACAAAACCTGTCAAGTCCTGCTTCACATAAACGGAAGGCGAGGCGTGATGAGGTCCGCTCAGACTTGGAGCTGTGAGGCTACGAGTCTGATAAGCGTCTGAAAACAAACAGTTCCAATAACCAGGTCCTTGCACCCACGAAACGAAACAAAGAAAATAATATAAAGCAGAAAAACTCCACCAATGACATCCAGATTATTCCAACATTCAGAGGCAAGTCGTAAAGGAAAGTACAAGAGTCTGAAAAGAGGCCTAGAGCATGGCCGACATAAAACATAACATCAATATAAAAAGAGAGGTGCTATGCACCGACAAACTAACAACGACTAAGCAGAAAACAACAACAACAGGAAGGAGCTCTAGGACTGGTCTCCAATGTCCTCGAACTCAACACCTGCAACCTGTTCATCCTCGACGACCAACTCTGGCTCACAATCTAACATGTGACACCCAAAAGAGAAAAGGGGCACATGTCAGCAAGTCTACTAGAGAATTGTGCAAGGAAACTAAAAGAAAAGTAAACAACCTAGCAGTTCTAAAATTTATGCAATGACATTGCAGTTATTGTATGAGTGCAACAGGTAAGGAAACAAGTACAACAAGCATCTAGCATGGCATGGCAAGAGTAGCAAACTACTAACAATCACAAGTCACGTTTTCATGGCGTGCACAGAGTTCACACCTTACAGCTCAAGTTGCTGTACGGGCACACTTCTACGCTGAGTGGTCGCTCAACCCTACCCCTCCACGTGTATCGGGCATTGGCTTTTGACCAACACAAATGTCCCGCTTCTGGATCACGAGCCAAGAAGTGTATTTGGTATAGGGTTGTGCCTGCAACGCAGGTGCCTAGCCTGAACAAGCAAGTACAAGTATAGTAGCGTGTGCTACGAATGCAACAATCAGACATGGATGGCATGACATGGCAAGCTGTAATTTAAATGCGTACAAATAAGGAATTAAAACATGGCAGTTTCAAATGCATGGATGACATGGCAGCATGAACAAAACAAGTAAAAGGGGTTGGATCTAGCTTCGTTGTCAAGCTAGATCAAGTGAGGTGACGGATCTAGTTTTGTTGTCACACTAGATCAAATAGGCGTCTAGGCAGCTATCATTTCACTACCTAGTCTCTTTTACGCTACGGTACAAAAGTGGCCTAAAACATGGCCTAAACAAGCAACGGGCAAGTTTCACTTGCCTGAAATACGTGCTGGAATCACCAAACTAAAAGTCCAATCACAAAGTCACAAAGTCACAAAGTCCAGAGCTCCCACGCTCGGTCCAACAATCAGCCTACAGTCCCGTATTTTTAAATTGGATTAGTGAGTTACAAAGCAGTCAAACACGATTTTTATCTTGTTAACATGCAGGTGTGGGTTCCTACGGTGAGAGACTTACCTCCTCACGACGCGAGAGCTACTTTGACGTCATGTAGCGATGTCAGGGGTTGGATTCCGGTATTGTGTAAGGTAACGGTGTCGACTCGGGAACGGTAACGGGTCGCGAAGGAAACGTAGCATATCTGCGTTAACGGATTTTGATGTGAAGCTAATTTAAACTAAATAAAATATTGTTGAACTAACTTGTCCAATTACCGTTTATACACTAACATATATATCAATAATAATCTAATTTAGATGGCCCATATGATAAAACCCTTTTATAGAGATTATAATATGATGTTATTAGAAGATCTTACCGTTCATAAATAGAAGTCTGCACATCAAATAAGTTATAGCTTACTGCTTATAATAAACCCATATAAACATGAATATTTAATTTAGCCAATGCATGCTGAAGGAGTTATATCATAAAACTTATACATACAGCAACCACATTATAGGGTAATAGTAATAAGTAGGGTTCAACTACGAACAACTTACCCCGAGCTGTGTCGCTGCCGTATCAACGTTGATTGCTGCATGGAGGGGAAGCTGCAGCTGCCGCTATCAGCGCTCGGGCTGCGTTGATATTCACAGGGGGTTTGCGGTGCCTGGAGGGGTTCCAACGGCCTTCAGGGCCATGGGGGCCATGCTGTCGCCGTCCAAGGAGGCGCCACTGCCGTCCGGGCGGTGCTGCACCGAGACATGAGACCGCTGCGCTGCCTGGAGGTGCCTTTGTGCGTCGGACATTGCACAGACCGGCGGGAAGTCGGGGAGGGGGTCGGACGAGGCTGACGGTGCAGGGGGTGGCCTTGGGCGATGCTGGTCGGCCTTGCTGCCGTGGGCGTGGGTGCACGCGATGCGGGGATGCGGAGAGCTGGAGTTTTGTGGTTGCGTGTAAAACGATGGCGGCGGCGTGTGTTTGAAGGGTGATGGAGGGAGCTGTGCTACGAAACAGAAATGTTGGCGTCGCTCGTTGATTGCTAGAAGAAAATAAAAGCCTTAGGTGCTGTGTTTATAAAGGCTAGGGTTTGCTATAGGGTTTAATAGGCAACAAGTTGGCTTTAATAGGAAGGTTGGGCACGTGAGGAAAGGCCCATATCCTAGCCTTGGGTTGGCTGCAGAACTAGTAGCCTAGAGTTTAATATTATAATGGGTTGTTGTGTGTGGGGTTTTATAATGTTTGACTTAGCTTATTATGAAATAAGGTGGGTGATTGAAACTAGGGTGTGTGGGTACATGACTGTGTTGTGGGGTTTCAAAATGGATAGGGCTTAATAAGTGATTAGGATATTATAAAAATAATTAGTGGGTTAATACTTATAAAAACTTAGGGTTAAAAAATATATGAGATTGGGAAAAATAGTGATGGTGAGCCAAATGGGATCCTAAAATTATGAGATAGACACTGGGGCGACCATGCCGACGAGATAAACAGAACTAAGAAGACCGATCACGAGTTGGGCGACAAGAAATGAAACTAAAAATAAAAAGGTCTCACGACGAAAGTGAAAATCACGACACCCCATCAAACAAGATCAAATTGTGGGAGAAGGACCCGTGAAATTTCGTTCCAAAATATTTCCACAAATTAATACTCTTCGAGAGGGTCACAACGGCATATCACAACATAGGGTTCGAATACAAGAAGGGTCTAAAATATACGTGTACGAACAAGACTACGTGCACGAAAAGCATACAAAGTTTACGTGGTCCAAAAGCGACAGTAATCCCAAGTTGGGCACACGTCGGGGGTTGGCTTGCTAAAGATGCAACCAAGGTGCTACGGCCCTATCGACTCAACGACACGACTCACATACAAGTAGCAAAACCAATCAGGTATCCAAAATTGCTATATGCACAGCCGTATTACGAATAGCGAGTGCAGGCCGTGACACATCCCTCCACTTGGGTTTCTGTAAGAAAATCCCGGATGATTTCTAGCAGGAAGGTGTTGACATTGGTTGCGTTTCTCTCCTTGGACATATTGCACGGACTCAGATGATTCAGCACCATCATAACACCTCATTCGAAACATAGCTGTGCTCTCCATATTCCTCTGAAGGATGATAAGTAGAGGAGCTGGTGGTCGTTGGGATGGAGTCCAGATGTTGTTCAATTCTTGTCACATGTTCACACAAGGTCTCGATGTGGGAATCAAGATGGCTGCCAGCTTTGACCTCGGGGGTCCTGGTTACAATGTTTCGCTCTTCGCTCCACTGCTGATTATTTGCCGTCATATGCTCGAGCAGGTCTATGGCTTCTTCAGGAGATTTATCCAGCAAGGCACCTTGCGTGGCCACATCAATTATCATTTTGGTGCTGGGCTGCAACATATTATAAAAACTCTGAACCAAGTCCCAGGACTGGATCCTGTGATGAGGGCACTGATGTTGAAGGTCCTTAAACCTCTCCCAGGCCTCGTAAAGAGATTCTTGTGGGAGCTGTTTGAAATTAGAGATCGTCCCCTCGGATCCGTACCGTCTTTGAGGGTGGATAGAACTTGTCCACAAAGGCGAGCGCCAGTTTCTTCCACGTAGTAAAGTGGTTGGGTGGATGGGCACGTAGCCAATACGAAGCTTTATCCCTTAAGGTGAATGGGAAAAGTCTCAGCTTGATGGCATCATCACTCACATCTTTAGCCTTGAAAGTAGCCTTGAAAGTATCACACTTTGCCAGGAAAGTGTCGATATGGTGATTGGGGTTCTCGTGAGGATGCCCATTGAAGGGATCCTGCTGTATTAAATTTATAAGCCCCCTCTTCAGCTCAAAGCTTGCTGCCGCCAGTTGCGGTTGCAGGATGGAAGAATTATTTCCAAAGGTGGGCTTCATGTGGTCGCTGATGGACCCAGTGCGAGGATGGGCAGTGGTATTGTCTGCCATCTGACCGGAGGGAGATTGATTTCCACTTGAGGCCCTCAGATCCCTTGTCGTCTTCTCTATCTCAAAGTCGAATAATACTTCTTGATTAAATAACCCAAAGCGAGTGTTCATGCACCAAAATAACTCAGAAAAATACCATTAGTAGCAATGTAATAATTAAAAGAATGAAAAGGGTTGTAAGATAAGGGATGGTAAGATTTGCTAGCAAACTCTTCAAAATAAAAATAATAAACTGAGATACACTATTATCGTCCCCGTTAACGGCGCCAAAAAATTGACGCACTCAGAACCTACACCTAAATTCCACCTAGCGGTGTCACGGTCGCTATGCATAGTATGGCCCCTAGGTGTCAATTTCGGTCTCTATCCGCAAGCGGACGGTGTCAAATTATAGTATAAAAGATGTCGGATCCCACAAGGACGGTGACAGTGTATTTGGGGTCTCGGCTTATTTCCATATCTCGGAGTGACATAAATTTCGGTTGAGAATGTTTTGTTGTGGTGTTTGTTATTGATTTGACAATAAAAAGAACTAGGGTTTTAGGGATCACCGCTAAGACCGTCGAAGATCGATGTTGGAATATAATCCTTATGTTTGGTTAGGTTTAGGAGATTAATTTCTCAATTCATACCACTCTCGTGGGTTAGAATTTCGAGTTATTTCGGTAGCTTTTATTAACGCAATGGCGGTAGCCGTCAATGTTGCGATATAGTTCGTCGGTGGATCCCCTCAAGGCACGAGCCGGGCATGGTCACGAGCCTTGGTTGGATCCATCGATTTCCCTGTTCAAATCCCAAGGATACCCCTTAAGCTCATCAATTCCACAGACCGTGGGCATGATCTCAGTGCGATTATCCTAGGGATCCGGTAGGATCGACCGGAATACTCTACTTTATTCCTAATTCAATCTAGAGATTCAGATCTACATCTCCCCCCTAACAATGCATGTAATTTTTGCCTATATGATGAGCCATCTAGTAGCGCATCAAGTTATAATTAGTTAACCTTGGTAATTAACTGCCACTGGCATGTCAAGCTGGATGCCTGCGTTTGTACCATACCCAGCTGTATTGGTTGGACGTACTCGTTTATTGGTAACGCTCAGATTAATCTCCTTATTTGTATCTGCATGCATGCATATGTGCTATTGTGGCCCCTGGCTCCCTTCCATTATCACTGTTGTGTGTCGATATGCTCAAGTTTTTGGGTGCATGGTAGCGTGCGTAGAGTGTACCCATGGAGGAAGCAGCCATGGATTTGCGCCCAAAATCCAAAAGAAGCAGAAGAAGCAGGACCAGTTGCTTTAAATGGCATTTTGGATGCTACCATTTGTTTGCTTGCTCGCTTCCTCGTGACCCTTTCCTATCAAGTCCTTCTCGTGATTGCTGACCTCATTATTGGAATAAAAATTGCGACAGCTTGCTAGGCCAAGTTACCACGTATATGTACCGCATGGGCGATGCTAGCTAACACGTATGTATATTGCATGAGGGACCACGTCACCCGAAACGAGGAAGCTAAGAATCTCATCGCTGTCGAATAAATGATCAAGAAACACGGCAATAACAGCAAAATCAGGAACATGTAGGAGATGCATAGCTTAGAGACATCTATATGGCACTCATATACACATTCATACACAGCAAACATATACAAATGAGTCAAAATTAAATGATGAACATTGGTCAATAGACTTGGACTAGCGAGTATTCGACCGTTAGAGGTTTCCGATAAATGTTGTGCATACCCATAAGGCAAGCAAGGGTGTATTACCTAAAAGTTCAACCATATGTTGAAAAAAAATACTTCGGCTAACAACAGCTTCTAGTAAGCACACCACATTGTTCCCACTGGTATACAGGACATGTTTCAGGGTGTTTTCTTACCACGGTAAGTTGACTGAAGGGCCGGAGGTCAACATGATCGCGTGGGTCACGTGCGGCCTACAGGAACAGGATGCGACTCATTCGGCTTCGGCGAAGAGCGTGCGGGTCCGAGCTTCGGCGTGCCGAAGGTAACCCTCGGCAGGGCGACGGCCTCCGTAGGGGTGTAGATGAACGGGCTCGGGGGAGAGCGTGTTTGTCTCAGGACTGGTTGGGTGCTGAACGGTAGCTTCGGCACGGCTGGATCTTCTTGACCTGAACAGAAGAGAAAACTCGTCATGGGGGTCGGATATTGGTTCCGACCAAGTCCCCTCCGATGCCTAAGTCAGAATGGATCTGAAGGGTGCTCGGTGGGTTCGGTATGGCTCACGGGGAGGCCGATACGCGACTCAGGCCGAGCTGTGGAATAGAATTATAAGGTGGAAAACAAGGTCGTGTAAGAGGAATACCTCAGTGTTTTGGATATCCAAGAAGTGATCCTTTGCACGATGTTCTTCGGGTCGCTTTATAAGAGCCTTCCCCAGCTACGTCTCCTAGACGTCCCCCTATTTCGCCCTCACGATTCGCAACTTTGATGTCGCCTTCATGGGTCCTGATCGGTAGGCGTAATGGGACCCTTAATAGTGATTTAGGGGGCGCGCTTTAAGGGGAGCGGTTAACTCCTACCGGCGTGGGTCAGTGGTTGTGACCGCTTCGGTCCGAGGCCGGCCCGACTCTGAGTCCTCGTGGGGGCCTCTCTCCCCAGGCCTATGGGCTTGTGACATGGGCTTGGACCGTTCGGCCTTGGCCCACCCTGGAGCGCCGTATCAAAACCAAGACGCAGAAGGCATGCCTATTGGCACTGTCCTTTTGCCTTGCCGCTGTGGTAGACTACATCTGCAAGTAAATTTCGGAGCTGCAGGCCTCTTTGGCACTCTGAGCAGGGCTTTGTACATCACATTTCGGTGCATACTTTGTCCAGTGAATTATCTATTACACACTAAATCCTTTTCTCGACGTCCATGCATATCCAATGAACGCTTCGGCATGCGTGAAATCAATGCGTCATGGCAAGTAACTCCTGGTCCGTCGAGACTATCACGTGGATGAACTATAATTGTAACCACCACTTTTTGTTGTACTTTGTTCGTGCACGTGCTTTTGACCGTGCACGTGTTTATTTTAGACGTTGTTTGTTTGTGAACACTCTAGTGTGATATGCCGTTGTGAACGTCTCTGAGAGTATTAAATTGTGGCACTAATTTGGAATAACATTTCTCGAGTCGTTTTTCCACAATTTAATCTTATTCGAAGAGGCGTTGTGATTTTCACTTTTGACGGGAGACGTTTCTATTTTCACTTTGGAATTTGGATTCGTTGCTCCGGTTGCTGCTCTGAACTTTCCAGCGAAGAATCTATATTGGAATCAGGACTTGGAGCACATTCTTTTATTCCAACCCCTGGCGTCGCTACCCGACGCCAGTGTAGCTTTCGCGTCGTGTTGAGGTAACGCTTTGCACCCCTAGGACCACCAACCCATTGCCTGTTAATCAAGACTAAAATCAATGTTTTTAAAGTATTTTAAATGTTTTAAATTCACTAATCAAGATTAATAATATGGACTTTAGGCCGGTGGACTTGTGCACGTAGGATAATTGTGACTTTGGACTCGTTGGACGGTGTGCTCAGACATTGTACTTGCAGGCAAGTGAAACTTGCCAACTCTTGTGTATGGCCATGTTTTTAGGCCACTTCCTTGTTTTTAGCGTAAAAGAGACTAGTCAGTGAAATGATAGCTGGCTAGACGCCTACTTGATCTAGTTTGACAACGAAACTAGATCCGTCACCTAAATTGATCTAGATTGACAACGAAGCTAGATCCAACTCTTTAACTTGTTGATCATGCATACTAAACTGTCTTGTTTACGTTCCTTACCTGTACGCTTTACTACTTGCCATGTCATGACATCCATGCATTGAATGTCGCATTCGTAGCACACGCTACAATACTTGTACTTGTACTTCCTTGTCCGGCTAGGTGCACCCCTACGCCATCATGAATAATACTTTCTGGACTCGTGATTCAGAAGCGGGCCTCATGTGTTGGTCAAAAACCAATGCCCGATCTCCTTGTCCGGCTAGGTGCACCCCTATGCCATATTGAAATACACTTCCTGGCTCGTGATCCAGAAGCGAGCATACGCGTTCGGGGGTAAGGCCCTGGCTCGATACACGTGGAGGGGTAGGGATAAGCGATCACTTGAGCTAGGAGTTGGCCATGCAGCCACTCTAGCCAAAAGGCATAATTTCTGTGCACGACGTGCTTACTTTACTTTACTTGTCTTGTACTAGTGAGTGTTTCTTGTAAAACTTGACATCCATGCCATGCTCGTACTTTACTTTACTTTACTTGTTGCACTCATACTTTAACTGCCATGTCATTGCATTCATGCTAGAACGGCTAGGTTGTTATACCTACTTTCAGTTTCCTTGCACAAGTCTCTTGTAGACTTGCTGACATGTGCCCCTTGCTCTTTTGGGTGTCACATGTTAGACCTTGAGCCAGAGACCGTTGCTGAGTACGTGATGTTTTGCTGCCGCTGAGCCTGAGTCCATGTCTGCCCAGGAGGAGTTTTTGTAATGGTCTGTTTTCATCAATATGCGTGTTTTACCTATTAAACTATTTTTTCGTCCGGAGTTTTATGATTTCAAAAATTCTTATAAAAATATTTTGAAGTATTAAAGTAGTTATGGGGTATTTTAGTAAGTTCGGATTTCATCGAATACCTCTAAATAATCCGATAAAAATTCATTTTCAATTATTACCGTTTTGGCTTAATGAATTAATTTTCTATACAAACATCGTCAAAACATTTTCAAACTTCTACGGTATCATCCTATAATTATTTAGGGCTTCCCACATTAATTTCGTAATTTTTCGACAACAAATCAGTAGAGAACCCGTTAACCCGCTTTCTAAACGTTTTGGCCCACGACTCGAATTTTCGTAGCTCAAATCGTGAATCGGACTTCGTATTCACGGTCCTCGTGACGATACGAACCCGTGGGTATGTTTTCGTAATTTTTCGGACACGTTTACTAGTAGGGGCAAAATCGTAATTTTGTTACAAATTTTACCGTCACTAATTACCTTACCTAATTACTAATTACACTAACCTAATTACTAATTACCCTAACTTGAATAACATGTGGAGGAGACAACGGTTCATATTTTTCAAAAAGGCTAATTAAATGCAAATCTTATCATAATCCTCCTTTTTGACTAAACATTAAATGTTTAGATTAAAAATTAGTTTTCCTAATCCTATTTAAACCCCCCTAATCCCCCTTCTTCCTCTACCAGCAACCCACTCCGGCGAAGCTCCGGCGAGATTCCGGCGAGCCCCTCCCCACCTCCGGTGAGCCCCCACCATCCTACTCCATTTCTCAATCTTCAACCTCCTCCTCCATTCTCTCAATCTCTCTCAATCTCTCTCTAAAAACACAACAAAAGCTCAAATAAACCCATGAAACCCACCAAGCTCAACCCACCTCCGGCCATGGCAAACTCCGGCGAACCTCTCCCATTCCGGCAATCACATGGCTTCCACCTCTCTCTATTGATCTCCTCTACAACTCTCCTTCCCTTCCACATTGATTCTACACAAGAATCATTCAAAACAACAACAAAAACAAAGAGAAAAAAAAAAAAAATTTCGCCGGAGACCGGCGGCCGGCCGGCGGCGGCCGGCGACGGCCGGCAGGTGGCCGGCCACCCTACTCCCCCTCCTCCTTGGTCTCTCCCCCTTGCTCCTTGGCCACCATTGAGTCACCCACACAAATGAAGAAGAAGAAGAGAAAAACACAAAAAAAAAGAAGGAAAAAAAACATTTCACAGTTTTGGTGCTGCCAACATTTTGAAGGGAAGAGAAGGAATTAGAATTTTGTGAAGAAATTTAGAGAAGGAATTTTGTAAGGGAATTTTGTGAAGGGAGTTAAAAAGAATAGGATTAGGATAGGGGAAATATTTTTTGTTAAGATTTTTAGTTAAGTCTTTCAGAATTATTTTATGTGTATTTTTTTCATACGTATACGTGCACGTACGTACATGCACGTAGTACAGACTTTGTAATCTCGGTTATATATTAATAAAATATGGGTGCGTGCGTGTGGTGTTTGTAGGTAGGCATTCCGGGAAAACACCGACCCCCGGACACGGTACGAGACCCGCCCAAGAAACCGGATTACAACCGGTCACGACAACAGGCAAGTAAATACCGTATATATGTGGGTTGCAAGTAATTACCGGGTATCTACCGCATATGTGCTTGTTGTACTTGTGCTCATTGTATTGTTGAATGTCAAAGTGAAGGGCCTATAAAGCCATACGGATACGGATACGGATAATGTGATACCACACGGGTTTTGGGGTAGCCTTGAGCTACGAAGTGTGCGGGAGTGACCGGGTCCACCCTTATTAGTTAAGCTGTACCATCACCCGGCAGGGAATGGTAGGTAGAGATTCCACGAGTTGCTCCGTGGGATGGGTGCACTTCGGGTGGCATATCGTGCACTCGGGCTAAGGCTGATGCACTAGCTTGTTTGTTACTATGCTACTATTGCTGACTGTTCTACTGACTAAGTCGAGACTACTCGAAGGTGGCAGAGCGGCGTAATAACAAGCGGTCTTAAATTACAACCGAATCAGTGTCTAGGAAGGAATGGGAAGGGGGTTGGTCAACCAAAGGACTTGTCCTGCGGTCATTGAAGTGACCTGTGCCTTCAAGCCCTGACTGACTGGCTGATTTGGAAGTTAAGTTAGACTTCTTATTATTAGGCATGCCTACACTATTGGATAGTCAAGCGACGTTTGTTACCGCTTGTTCGTTCATTACATTTTCTACCTTTACTTTCTGCTGGTCTTTACTTGCCGCTTAGCGCTGACATGTATTTCATTGTTTTTTTGAAATGCATGTCAGACTACGAGCCGACGGAGTACGTGGAGTATTACACTGAAGACGATCCCGTAGACCAGGGATCAAAGGACGTTACTGAGCCCGCACCTACAGAGGAGTAGGAGTTTCCGATTCGACCACAACATCCACTTGATTTCATCGTCAGTGTGCTTTCCTTACCATCGTCAGTGTGCTTTCCTTATTGCCAGTGTGCTATTTACTTCCGAGTGATGTACTTTACTTTTCTGTCGAGTCGATGTAGGCCGTACTATAAGGCCCAGTCCTGTACTACTTATCATCTATTGGGATAATAAAGATGTTGTGTGTTGTTTCTCTGAGATTGCATGACAAGAACCTGTCCTTCAATGGAATTACTACAGACGCTTATTGTGCATCGAACAAGGAAGAAAAAAAAAATTCCTCCTTGTTTTATGTACAAGCGGACCTTCGTCGCGTCCTCGCTCCCGGGTATTTTGGGAAGCGGGGCGTGACAGGTTTCTGTGGTGGCCCATGCAGGTCATGCAATTACTCAGAGCAATATACACATCTTTACGATCCTAAGCTTACTGAGTACATATTGACTCAGGTTTACTGTTTTGCAGCATGGCAGGAAGACCAAACACCCGCAACGGAAATGGTGCCAATGGAAACGGTGCCGATGGTGCCGCCGAGATATCTACAGTCCTGGGAGTGATTAGAGAAATGTTGGAAATACAACACCAGATGCTTCAACAGGAACCACGAGCACCACCACCATCTGCTGAACCTGGGGTTAAGCAATTCCAGGAGCTTCGTCCGAAGACTTTCTCTGGGAAGGAAGGGCCACTAGCAGCTGAAGAATGGGCCCTAGCCACTGAAGACAAGTTGAGCGCTGCTCGCATCTCCCAAGCAGGATGGGTCGAAGTGGCAAAACTGCAACTGACTGACAATGCTCGAAGCTGGTGGGATCGTGAAGAACGACGTCTGGTTAAGCCTATCTCTTGGGGCATGTTCCGGGAAAGGTTCAACGCCCAATATTTTCCTCCCTCGGCCAAGAGAGAACTCCAAAGTCGTTTTACTAATCTGAAACAAGGCAATAGGACCGTGGATGAGTATGAGGTAGAATTCTCAATGCTCAGTCGATTTGCTCCACACATGGTCGAAAATCCAGAAGACTGTGCCTATCAGTTTCGCCAAGGCCTAAACCCTCGTGTTCAAGCCTCGATGAGTTCAGTGAAGCTGACTACCCTTGAGGATGTTCTGGAAGCTGCACGAACTCATGAAGCCGTTGCACGACTTGAAAGAGGAATTCAAGTTAATACAGGCAAACGCCCGATGGAACCTGCTAGGAACAATTTTCGTCCGACTCAAACCACCAATTTCAAGAAGCCAGCAGCCCCAGCCAACACCAAATCCACTATGGTATGCCACTACTGCAACCGTGTTGGACACGTCAAGAAGGACTGTCGCATGTTCTTGAAACTGTGCCTAGTGTTTGGTGCATCTGACCATCTTGCCAAGGACTGCCCTCGTAGCACTATCAAACCAGCCAACCCTATGATGGCTTCAGGATCAGCTCAGCAAAAGCAACTCCTGCCTCCTCAGCAACAAGCTTTTCAGAATGCCAAGCCAAATCCACCAAGGCGTCAGGCATTTACTATGACTGCTGCTGAAGCTGAGACCACTGATCAAGTGATCTCAGGTAATCTCTAGACCTCAGTTTCTTACAGCATTCTATATCATATGCTTGATTGGTGAGTAACTCTTACTAAGACGTATTCTACCTTAACCTAGGTATTATCTTAGTATCTGCATCTCCAGCTCTAGTCTTGTTTGATTCTGGAGCTTCTCATAGCTTCTTGTCGTAAAAGTTTGCGACAGATCATTCTATTACTATCTGTGATCTTCCAAGATTTTGGAATGTCAACACTGGAAATGGAATAGTAAAAATCTCTACCGGATGCAAGTCATGTCCACTAGTGATCTGTGGACGTGAACTATTCGCTGATTTCATGATTATCAGCATAGCCAACTTTGATGCGATACTCGGCATGGATTGGTTAGGGACTTTCTACGCTCACATTGACTGTCACCAGAAGAGTGTGGTGTTTAAAATTCCCGAACATCCTATGTTCGAGTTCATGAATGGAAGTCGTTCGCTTGGTCCTATCAAGTTTCAGGCCAAGCCGAATGAAGCAATAGTCGCATCAATGCAGGTTGAGCCTGAGAAACCCTTAGTAGTTCGAGATTTCGAAGACGTATTCCCTGAAGATATTTCGGGATTACCACCAGACCGAGATCTCGAATTCACTATTGACCTTATGCCAAACACTCAACCTATCTCCAAGGCTCCTTACCGCATGGCTCCTGCTGAATTGGAAGAACTTCGGAGCCAACTCGACGACCTGTTGCAGAAAGGATTGATACATCCCAGTGTGTCTCCTTGGGATGCGCCTGTCTTATTGGTCAAGAAGAAGGATGGATCGAGAAGAATGTGCGTGGACTATCGAGAACTGAACAAGGTGACTGTAAAGAATAAATATCCGTTGCCTCGCATCGACGATATTTTTGATCAACTCGGTGGATCACGAGTCTTCTCTAAGCTGGACCTCAGAAGTGGTTATCATCAAGTGAAAGTCAGGAAGGAAGATATTCCTAAGACTGCTTTTCGGACCAAGTATGGACACAACAAATTCGTAGTCATGCCTTTTGGTGTGACTAACGCCCCAGCGATATTCATGAATCTCATGAACCTTATATTCTATGAGTTCTTGGATAAATTCGTAGTTATTTTCATCGATGACATCCTGGTCTACTCGAAGAACGAGGAAGATCATGCCAAGCATCTACAGATAGTTTTGGAGACTCTGCGTCGTCATCAGCTCTATGCCAAGTACAGCAAGTGTGAATTCTGGCTGGATCGAGTCGCCTTTCTTGGACATATAGTTTCGGGAGATGGTATTTCCGTCGATCCTGAGAAAGTCGCATCTGTTAGAAACTGGCCAACACCCCGATCAATTTCCGACATCCGAAGTTTTCTCGGATTAGCTGGTTATTATCGTCGATTCATCAAAGACTTCTCAAAGATTGCTGAGCCGATGACTCGACTGACTAGGAAGGATGTTAAGTTTGTTTGGTCTGAAGCTTGTGAGCAAGCATTCAGAGGATTGAAGATGAAGCTGACAACCGCACCAGTTCTAACTATTCCGGATAGAACTGGAGGGTTCGAAGTTTACTGTGATGCATCTGGAAAAGGGCTTGGAAGTGTGTTGCATCAACATGGTCGCGTAGTTGCTTATGCTTCTCGACAACTGAAGAATCATGAGAAGAATTATCCAACACACGACTTAGAGTTGGCGGCTGTCATCTTTGCTCTGAAGATTTGGAGACATTTTCTGTTGGGAGAGGAAGTAAAGGTATTCACTGACCACAAGAGCTTGAAGTATATTTTCACTCAGAAGGAGCTCAACATGAGACAACGAAGATGGTTGGAACTCATGGCTGATTATGACATCGACCTCCAGTATCATCCTGGGAAGGTGAATGTCGTGCCTGATGCATTGAGTCGACTACCAACAGTTATGACTCTGACAACTCAATGGAGACTTCAACAAGACTTGAAAGAAATGGGAATCGAATTCGTCTTGCCAGGAACTACATCATCATTGATGAACATGCAGATTCAATCTACCATCATCGATAGGATCAAAGCTGCTCAATCTGGAGACGCGAAGCTGCAGAAGATCAAGCAACAAGTTGAAGCTGGTCTACGAACAGAATTTCGTATTCATGAAGATGGATCTTTGAGGTATGGAAGTCGCATCTGTGTACCTTCAGGAGAGATCAGGGAAGAGCTGCTGAACGAAGCACACAGCTCTCCTTACTCCATACATCCAGGTGGTACCAATATGTACAAAGATCTGCGACTGAACTTCTGGTGGATTGGAATGAAGAGAAGCGTGGCCCGAAGCGTCGCCAAATGCCTCGTATGTCAGCAAGTGAAGGCTGAACATCATCGAGCCGCTGGATTGCTCCAACCTTTGCCTATTCCAGAATGGAAATGGCAACACATCACTATGGATTTCGTGACTGGACTACCTCGGAGCCCAAAGCAAAATGATGCCATCTGGGTGATCGTTGATCGATTAACCAAGTCAGCACATTTCATACCATTCCGAGTAGGACAATCCACGGAAACACTCGCGAAGAAGTATATGGAGGTAATGATATATCTCATACCTTTAAAACTCCTTGCGGTATACATAGTGATATCTGATTTTCATGCAGGAAATTGTGAGGCTACATGGAGTTCCAGTGAGCATCGTCTCTGACCGAGACACAAGGTTCACCTCACATTTCTGGAAGAGCCTGCAATCGAATCTGGGTACTCATCTCAAATTTAGCACTGCGTATCACCCACAGACTGATGGACAATCGGAACGTACCATCCAGATTCTTGAAGATATGCTGAGAGCATGCATGCTGGATTTCAAAGGATCATGGGAAGATCATCTGCACTTGGTAGAGTTTGCTTACAACAACAGCTACCAAACCAGCATCGGCATGGCCCCTTTTGCGGCTCTCTATGGAAGAAAGTGCCGATCTCCATTAAGTTGGGATGACATTGGTGATCGAGAACTTTTAGGTCCAGAAATGATCGTGGAAGCTGTTGATGTGGTGCGTACTATTAGAGACAAGCTGAGAATCGCACAAGATCGCTACAAGCACTGGGCTGACGCCAAGCGTCGACATTTGGAATTTCAACCTGGAGATCATGTTTTTCTAAAGATATCACCAAACAGAGGAGTGATACGCTTTGGAAAACGAGGAAAGCTCAGTCCGAGATTCATCGGACCGTTTGATGTGCTAGAGCGAGTTGGAGAAGTAGCTTATCGTTTGGCCCTGCCACCATCATTGGAGGGAGTTCATGATGTATTTCATATCTCCCAGCTGCGTCGTTACATCAGCGACCCCAAGCATGTAGTCGACCACTCGGAGATTACTGTTCGTCCGGATCTCACCTATGAGCAACAACCGGTGCAGATTATAGATCGTCGACAGAAGACTCTCAGGAACAAAGTGATTGAGCTAGTGAGAGTTATGTGGCATCACGATTCACCTGGTGAATCCACCTGGGAACGTGAAGAGGAAATGCGCGAGCGTTATCCTCATCTCTTCTCTTAAATTCCGAGGACGGAATTTTTATAAGGAGTGTAGGATGTAATGGTCTGTTTTCATCAATATGCGTGTTTTACCTATTAAACTATTTTTTCGTCCGGAGTTTTATGATTTCAAAAATTCTTATAAAAATATTTTGAAGTATTAAAGTAGTTATGGGGTATTTTAGTAAGTTCGGATTTCATCGAATACCTCTAAATAATCCGATAAAAATTCATTTTCAATTATTACCGTTTTGGCTTAATGAATTAATTTTCTATACAAATATCGTCAAAACATTTTCAAACTTCTACGGTATCATCCTATAATTATTTAGGGCTTCCCACATTAATTTCGTAATTTTTCGACAACAAATCAGTAGAGAACCCGTTAACCCGCTTTCTAAACGTTTTGGCCCACGACTCGAATTTTCGTAGCTCAAATCGTGAATCGGACTTCGTATTCACGGTCCTCGTGACGATACGAACCCGTGGGTATGTTTTCGTAATTTTTCGGACACGTTTACTAGTAGGGGCAAAATCGTAATTTTGTTACAAATTTTACCGTCACTAATTACCTTACCTAATTACTAATTACACTAACCTAATTACTAATTACCCTAACTTGAATAACATGTGGAGGAGACAACGGTTCATATTTTTCAAAAAGGCTAATTAAATGCAAATCTTATCATAATCCTCCTTTTTGACTAAACATTAAATGTTTAGATTAAAAATTAGTTTTCCTAATCCTATTTAAACCCCCCTAATCCCCCTTCTTCCTCTACCAGCAACCCACTCCGGCGAAGCTCCGGCGAGATTCCGGCGAGCCCCTCCCCACCTCCGGTGAGCCCCCACCATCCTACTCCATTTCTCAATCTTCAACCTCCTCCTCCATTCTCTCAATCTCTCTCAATCTCTCTCTAAAAACACAACAAAAGCTCAAATAAACCCATGAAACCCACCAAGCTCAACCCACCTCCGGCCATGGCAAACTCCGGCGAACCTCTCCCATTCCGGCAATCACATGGCTTCCACCTCTCTCTATTGATCTCCTCTACAACTCTCCTTCCCTTCCACATTGATTCTACACAAGAATCATTCAAAACAACAACAAAAACAAAGAGAAAAAAAAAAAAAATTTCGCCGGAGACCGGCGGCCGGCCGGCGGCGGCCGGCGACGGCCGGCAGGTGGCCGGCCACCCTACTCCCCCTCCTCCTTGGTCTCTCCCCCTTGCTCCTTGGCCACCATTGAGTCACCCACACAAATGAAGAAGAAGAAGAGAAAAACACAAAAAAAAAGAAGGAAAAAAAACATTTCACAGTTTTGGTGCTGCCAACATTTTGAAGGGAAGAGAAGGAATTAGAATTTTGTGAAGAAATTTAGAGAAGGAATTTTGTAAGGGAATTTTGTGAAGGGAGTTAAAAAGAATAGGATTAGGATAGGGGAAATATTTTTTGTTAAGATTTTTAGTTAAGTCTTTCAGAATTATTTTATGTGTATTTTTTTCATACGTATACGTGCACGTACGTACATGCACGTAGTACAGACTTTGTAATCTCGGTTATATATTAATAAAATATGGGTGCGTGCGTGTGGTGTTTGTAGGTAGGCATTCCGGGAAAACACCGACCCCCGGACACGGTACGAGACCCGCCCAAGAAACCGGATTACAACCGGTCACGACAACAGGCAAGTAAATACCGTATATATGTGGGTTGCAAGTAATTACCGGGTATCTACCGCATATGTGCTTGTTGTACTTGTGCTCATTGTATTGTTGAATGTCAAAGTGAAGGGCCTATAAAGCCATACGGATACGGATACGGATAATGTGATACCACACGGGTTTTGGGGTAGCCTTGAGCTACGAAGTGTGCGGGAGTGACCGGGTCCACCCTTATTAGTTAAGCTGTACCATCACCCGGCAGGGAATGGTAGGTAGAGATTCCACGAGTTGCTCCGTGGGATGGGTGCACTTCGGGTGGCATATCGTGCACTCGGGCTAAGGCTGATGCACTAGCTTGTTTGTTACTATGCTACTATTGCTGACTGTTCTACTGACTAAGTCGAGACTACTCGAAGGTGGCAGAGCGGCGTAATAACAAGCGGTCTTAAATTACAACCGAATCAGTGTCTAGGAAGGAATGGGAAGGGGGTTGGTCAACCAAAGGACTTGTCCTGCGGTCATTGAAGTGACCTGTGCCTTCAAGCCCTGACTGACTGGCTGATTTGGAAGTTAAGTTAGACTTCTTATTATTAGGCATGCCTACACTATTGGATAGTCAAGCGACGTTTGTTACCTCTTGTTCGTTCATTACATTTTCTACCTTTACTTTCTGCTGGTCTTTACTTGCCGCTTAGCGCTGACATGTATTTCATTGTTTTTTTGAAATGCATGTCAGACTACGAGCCGACGGAGTACGTGGAGTATTACACTGAAGACGATCCCGTAGACCAGGGATCAAAGGACGTTACTGAGCCCGCACCTACAGAGGAGTAGGAGTTTCCGATTCGACCACAACATCCACTTGATTTCATCGTCAGTGTGCTTTCCTTACCATCGTCAGTGTGCTTTCCTTATTGCCAGTGTGCTATTTACTTCCGAGTGATGTACTTTACTTTTCTGTCGAGTCGATGTAGGCCGTACTATAAGGCCCAGTCCTGTACTACTTATCATCTATTGGGATAATAAAGATGTTGTGTGTTGTTTCTCTGAGATTGCATGACAAGAACCTGTCCTTCAATGGAATTACTACAGACGCTTATTGTGCATCGAACAAGGAAGAAAAAAAAAATTCCTCCTTGTTTTATGTACAAGCGGACCTTCGTCGCGTCCTCGCTCCCGGGTATTTTGGGAAGCGGGGCGTGACAGTTTTGTGGACACCGGTGACCTCTCTTGGTGACCTTGCTCATTTCATTATTATTATCTTTGTTTCGTTTCACGTTGCAAGGACCTGCTATTTAAAGTTGATTGACGCTTATCGGACTTGTAGCTTCGTAGCTTCAAGTCTGAGCGGACCTTCTCACGCTTAGCCTCCATATTTTTGGGAAACGGGGCGTGACAATAATAGACTTAAGTATGGATCGTAGGAAACGACTAACAAGCTGTTAGTGGGATCAGCTCCTTGTTCCTTTTGTCACTCTTGTAATGCCCTGCAAGCTACTGCACAAGTACTAGAGGGGGGGTGAATAGTACTTTAAAAATAACAAGGAGTATAATTCCTAATTATAGTGCAAACAACTACCTCATCAATTTGCGGAAGCTTAAATTGAATGACAACAACAAAATTAACAATGCTAACAAAAGATGTTACTGGGTTCGGATCCACCCAAGTCTCCCCGACTTGTTCCCGGTGATCCTACGTCCCAACCACCCGGATCCCCTCCGGATACTTAGGTTAGAAACCCTAACCCAAGATTTCCACTATGAATATCTTGTGAAAAACCTTCACAAGATCAAATCATACATGCAATGGCAATAGTGAATCCCACAACCCGGGATCACAACCTTCTCTCACAACCGAGAGAATCAACAAGCAATATAAACAAGTTTATAATGAAATAAACAATCTTACCACAAAATTCTATACCTTGAGTTTTCTTACCAAATAGGTGCAAGGAGGGATTTGAGGAAGATGAAGTCACCAAGACCTAGCACCAAAGAAATGACCAGCAATGGGTGACTAGGAGTGATTTGGAGACTTGAATCAAGCTAGAGCTTGAAGGGCTCACCAAGAACAAACTTCTCTCAAGATGGATTCTAGATCTAGAAAGTGAGAGAATGGATTTCATGTGAGGAAGAGAGCTTTGGAAATGAGTGAGAATGGCTATCTCTTTCAATCTCAATGAATCTCTTAATGGCAGCTCTAACCTAGAGAGAAATGACCTAGGTTCGTATTTATAGGGTCCCATAAAAACAACTTAGGTCAATTCCCAACGGATAGAAATCTGAGGCAACTAGTCGGTCAAAGAACAACCACTGACCGACTAGTTCATCAACTAGTCGGTCAGTCAAACAACATGGACCGACTAAGTGAAGAACTGAGAAGAGATAGAAATTCAGACCTAGAAATCTAGTCGGTCCAAGAAGAAATTCTGACCGACTAGTTTCACAACTAGTCGGTCAGTCAGTGAACGTAGACCGACTAAGAGGCAAAAACAAATAGTCTGAATGCAAATTGACTTAGTCGGTCCAAGAACAAAAGTTGACCGACTAGATTATCAACTAGTCGGTCACCAAACGTTCTTAGACCGACTAACGATAAACAGTAGCTTAGGAGAGATTTGGCATGAACAGTAAATCTCAACTAGTCGGTCAAAGAAGTATCACTGACCGACTAGTTCACAAACTAGTCGGTCGGTGAGTCAACGTAGACCGACTAACTGTAAACAGTACTGAACAAGAAAAGATTAACTCACACTAGTCGGTCCAAGAATCTTTGCTGACCGACTAGATCACCATCTAGTCGGTCAGTACTTCTTCTTGTACCAACTAACATGCACGAAAAAGTCCGAATCGAAGCGCGATGCTTCGAGGAAGTTAGAATGGACTTTAACTAAGATCCTAGAGCTACGATATGAGCGTTATGAAGATAGAATCGTAAGATATACTCAAGGCTTAACATTCTATAGATCGAAGCTAAAAGACTATAAATAAAACCTTAATGAACGGTCTTCGAGAGCTTCGATTAATTCTTCATGACTTCCAAAACGGCGCAAGAGCTTCAACGAAGCTTTAGGCATGAATACGAGCTTTGAGAAGTCTTGAGATGTCACTTTGATTGTTCTCGTGAATTTGGCGAGGATCTCCAATACTGCGCTCACAAATTGTTAGTTCATGAATTATTTATGTTTGCTCATCATCAAAACCAAATCCGGGGAGTCCAATATTCAACATTCTCCCCCTTTTTGGTGATGACAAACCAACATAAACAATAAACAAAAATAATAATTCAAATGTAAAATACTTACTCCCCCTGCATTGATGACACGTTAATTCCAAAGTGAATATATATAAATTGCATCAATGAGACGAGTAAGATATATAACGAGAATTGATTTTTGAAATATCGGATTTTGAAAATCCTTATATATATCTTAACTCCCCCTGAATCTAACACATCAAATTAGATTCTTGGAAATTGAGTTAAATTTTCATTTGACCTATTTATTATCATTATCTCTCCCCCTTTGGCATTATCCCAAAAATGGGGGGCATACAACGACAACAACTAGGAAATGGAAAATCCAACATCGGGAGTCGTAGAAAATGACGATGGCATTAATTGACACCAAGGGAAAACTGATGAAATCAAATCAAGGTGTGTCAAATTGTCCATTATCAAAAAGCGATAATTAAAATCATCAAAAATACCAAATTTTTATTCATCTATTGAATAAAGAAACATACTCTCCAATATTCAATATTCTTGGTTAAATTTGTGCATGGAAAACAATTCTATACAATCATAGAAATATAATCTATTTAACCAATGTTTTATAAGCGACGTGCGACGAATTCACATGTCAAAGGCATTGAACGAATATAAAATGTACGACGAAGTAAAACAAAGAGAGCATCGATGTATATATATATATGAATACCATGAGTACATCCAAAACATCACATCGAGTACATCATATCAAGTGCAACATCTGCACCAACATACAAAAATACATCATACGTCATCGAAATACAACAGAATCATACAAACACCATCATCAACATCAAAAATACATCATATGCACCACCGATATCCAGAAAATCAAAATACATCAAATCCAACACTCAAACTCCATCCCATCCTAACCCAAAACACTCTCAAAAAGGTGTATCATCCAAAGAGCAGTGGAGAGTCCTCGAAATATACGATCACGAGGAAGTGGCAGGATCTGCAGTCTCCGGAGGTCCAGTCGAGGGAGTGGACTCAGGCTCTGCAGGGAGGAGAGGCGTGTGAACAGAAGGGATCGTCGGAGCAGGAGTGGAGACATCGACGACAGGCTCAACGGCTGGGGTCTCAACAGGAACAACAGCAGGCAACACTGGAGCAGGGTCGTCAGCAGGAGCAGCAGCAGCAACAGAAGGCTGATCCACTGGTGTAGAAGTCTCAGGAGCACCGGAAGAGGTGCCAGCATCAGGAGCAGAGGTGGTAGCAGCAGCAGCAGTGGCCTCATCGCCACGAGCCAAGGAGGTGACAAGATCATCAAAATCCTCATCGTCCATCTCTTCATCCTCAGAAACAGGAGGAGGAAGCTGAACGCCCATCAAACTAGCCATACAGCAGACGACCTCCTCGGTACGAGCCAAACGCGACTCGTGCCGACAAAGTAACCGTACGACATCATCAAGTGTGGTGACATGAGGAGGGACTGAAGCAGCTGAGGGAGGAGGGACTGAAGCAGCTGAGGGAGAGGCCTGAGATGCAGAAGGTGTCGACCGCTGCACGTGACGGAGTGCCGCAAGAGATTTCTTAACGGCCGTCGCGTTCAGAGGAGGACCAAGGGGACGCTCATCATCAGGGGGCAAGGGAACACCGAAACGACGGAAAACCAAGGTCAGGAGACATGGATATGGGATATGCGCAGATTTAGTGGTCTTGCGAATACACTCGAAAGAATCCATCTTATCGAGTATAATGCGAGCCCAATTAATCTCGCTACCCATAAACAGAGCGTAAATCAATTTCAGAAACGGCTGAGATGGAAGAGATGAAGATCCATACTTGGGAAGAAGGCAGGATTTCAAGATCAGGTTAATCACCCAAGCATTCGGCTTGAATGATTTCGAAGGTACTCCTATGAATGCAGGGGGGGATAACCTGGAAGATTTTGCCTAGGGTCCGCTGATCGAGGGAGGAGATATCATCGACAGAGATGTCAGAAGGGAGGAGGCCACATGATGAGCAACCTATCAACTCCCCCAAGATTTCTGCCGTGAGGACTATAGGAGTCCCCAAAACAGAAGTCTCGATGGAGTGAGACTCGTCGTACTGGCCCCGGACACGATTGGCATAGAATAATTTGACCAGGCGAGGATATGGTCGGGGGTTTGCCTTAGAGTCATATCTAAGATAGTCCAATAGGCCACTATAGGAGAGAAGATCCGCAAGGCCAAGAAAATCAGAAAACTGAACGTAATGCTCCAACAGCAGTGGGCAGTGCTCTATACGGTTGTACGCTGCGAGACACTGAGGGTCGTCGCGGCACAACGATATATCTACACCGCCGACTGGCATCAGACATATACCCTTAGCCTTACGGGGCTTAGGAGGAGGTGGAGGAGGAGCTTTCTCGGGATGTTCAGGAGTGTATTCTTCATCGGAATCATCCTCAGAATCACTATCTGAACGCTCACCGGGAGGAGTGGGAGCACGAAACTTTTTAGGTTTAGGTTTGGGCTTGGACGTTTGGCCGGTAGGTTTAGGCTTGGACATCCTCTTCCTCTTCAACGGAGTTGAAGACGAAGAGGGGGGTCGAGTGGTCTTGGCCCTACGCTTAGGAGGGGTCGAAGCGGTATCACCCTCTACGGTCATAGGGGATGCCCCAAAAGATGTAATCGGGAGTCTCGTTCGTGCCATGATCGCGGCACAACGAGTATAATCAAACGACGAGATAAGATCAAGCACCCTAAGTTTAAACCTAAAACTGAAATAATCAAGCACAAAAAGATGAATTTTCGAAACCCTAGCTCAAACCCTAGAAGATGAAAACAAGATCAAGATCAAACCCTAGGGATGAAAACAATATCTAGGAAGAGGGGTTATACCTAGGGGAGTGGTCGACGGCGACGGACGGCAGAGATGGCCGGAAAGATGGCCGGAAATCGACGGGAATACGAAGGGTCTCGGTCGGGTTTTAGGGGGTTTTCGAGCTGGAGATGAGAAGAATACCGACTAAAACGAAAAATAGTCGGATGGAAGTGATGTAAGTCGGTCGAGAATGCGAAAAGACGCGTTTGACCTAACGCACTTAGTCGGTCATAGTTCAAGCACTGACCGACTAGATTACGATCTAGTCGGTCGGTCAATGAGCTTAAACCGACTAAGTCGAAACAGAGGCAAACAGAAATTTCTAGGGCTAGAGTTAGTCGGTCACAATATAATCACTGACCGACTAGTTTTCAATCTAGTCGGTCGGTAAGAGTACTATGACCGACTAAAAGAAGAAAATGACAATAGAAAGTTTAAAGCTTGAACTAGTCGGTCTGAGTTCACTAGCTGACCGACTAGATGAGCATCTAGTCGGTTGACAAATGAACTGAAACCGACTAGAAGAGTCCAAAAGTTGATAAATGAGTTCTCTTCATAAACCACTTGGATGAAACATCTTAACCCTCTCATTAGTCATCTAAACTACCCCATAAAACATCGAAATCTTAAATACGACATTCAAATAAGAAATCGAGCAAAAATTCAAACATATCACATAATATCCCCAAAAATCCAATAAATCTAGCATGAACGTAATATCGCGAAATATAATAGCATGCAAGATAATTGAAAGAGACATGAATCCTATATCTCGGATTCACCCATAATCCCCAATTCTCGACGCAACTGCACAAAGGAGTCCTCCTTTAGGGGTTTCGTGAAAATATCGGTGATTTGCTTTTGGGTTTCAACGTACACTAAAATGATGTCCTTTTTAGCAACATGATCATCTAAAAAATGGTGTCGGACATCTATGTGTTTGGATCGGGAATGGTGCACCGGATTCTTTGAAAGACAGATAGCACTTTGGTTATCCACCATGATAGGGCTAGTATCACAATGAATACCAAAATCCTTCAGTGTGTGTCTCATCCAAAGAACCTAGGCACAAGCGGCACCGGCGGCAATGTATTCCGCCTCGGTGGTTGAAAGTGATACGGAATTTTGCTTCTTGGAAAACCAAGAGACAAGGGAATTTCCTAGAAAATGGCAAGTGCCACTAGTACTTTTCCTGTCGGATTTGCATCCCGCATAATCAGCGTCACTATATGAGACTAACTCATATGTGCTAGATTTTGGATAAAGTAATCCAAAATCAAGTGTATAACTTAGATAACGGAAAATACGTTTTACCGCTACTAAGTGAGACTCCTTAGGTTGAGACTGATAACGAGCACATACGCATACGTCAAACATAAGATCGGGCCTACTTGCGGTAAGATAAAGTAAACTACCTATCATACCTCGATATAGACGATGTCTACATCCTTACCGCCCGTATCCTTGTCAAGATGCGTAGACGTGCTCATTGGAGTCTTTTTCCCGGAAGCACTCTCCATTCCAAATCGCTTAAGCAACTCCACCGTGTACTTCGTTTGGTGGATGAAGATTGCATCGTTCAATTGGCGAATTTGGAGACCTAAGAAATATTTGAGTTCGCCCATGTGGCTCATCTCAAATTGTTCCTTCATAACATTAGAAAACTCTTCGCAAAGAGTGAAGTTAGTTGCACCGAAAATGATATCATCAACATAAATTTGAACTAATAAAATATCATTATTCGCATGCTTAACAAAAAGTGTAGAATCGGCTTCGCCCATTTTAAAATTCAAATCCAAAAGAAAATTCTTTAGGCGATCATACCAAGCTCGAGGAGCTTGTCTCAAACCATAAAGAGCTTTCTTTAGTTTAAAGACATGATTTGGAAATTTTTCATTTACGAAGCCCGGAGGTTGAGAAACGTAAACTTCCTTAACAACATCTCCGTTTAAAAATGCACTTTTAACATCCATTTGAAATAATTTAGAATTTTTATGGCATGCAAAAGACAATAATAGTCTAATTGATTCTAATCTAGCTACCGGAACGAAGGATTCTTCGAAATCGATACCTTCCTCTTGGCGATAGCCTTGAGCTACTAACCGAGCTTTGTTCCGGACGACGACTTGGTTTTCGTCGGTTTTGTTCTTGAAGATCCACTTTGTCCCTATGATGGTGTGGTTCTTCTATGGCAAAGGAACAAGCTCCCATACCTCATTCCTCTCGAATTGAATGAGTTCCTCCTCCATGGCAAGGATCCAAGCACTATCTTCGCACGCTTCAACTATATTCTTTGGCTCTATCGATGAGGCAAAGGCACAATTGGCGAAGTGGTGGACTTGCGATCTCGTCTTGACACTATCATGAATATTGCCAATGACTTGCTCATGGGGATGGTCGCGAATGGTATGAAGCCGCTTGGGAATACCTTGATCACTAGGCACATTCTCAACAACTTCATTAGTCGGGTTAGTATCAATAGAATCAATTGAATCAATAGACTTAGAAGTTTCAAACAAATCACATAAAACATCCATAGAATCATCATCATTTGAAATTCTAGAAGAAGTAAAATTCTCATTAAAAGAGACATGAAGTGATTCCTCGATCGTAGAGGATCTTTTGTTGTATATCCGGTAGGCTTTGCTACATGAGGAATACCCAACAAATATTCCCTCATCTGATCTCGGATCAAACTTGTCCAAATTATCATATGTGTTTTTAATAAAACATTTTGCGCCGAAAACACGAAAATGTTTAACTTGAGGCAATCTACCAAACAACAATTCATAGCAAGTTTGTTTGGTGCCGGGCCTCAAAAGTATTCTATTAAACACATAACAAGCGGTGTGTACCGCTTCCGCCCAAAATTGATAACCAAGTTGACTATCTTCGAGCATAGTGCGAGCACACTCCACAAGCGCTCTATTCTTCCTCTCAACAACACCATTTTGAGGAGGTGCGCGAGGGAAAGAAAACGTGTGAGTAATCCCAATATCAGCACAAAAATTTGAGAAAGACTCAGTCTCAAATTCACCCCCATGATCACTACGAATAGTGACAATGGTGGTTCCGATGAGATTTAGTACTTTATTCACAAATATTGCGAAGTTTTCAAAAGCTTCATTTTTATTACATAAGAAAAATACCCATGTAAATCTAAAATAATCATCGACGATGACAAGTCCATATCTCGCATTTCCTAAGGAAGCAACTCTAGTTGGCCCAAATAAATCTAGATGTAATAGCTCTAGTGGCCGTTTAGTAGAAATGCTTTTCTTAGGTTTAAATGAAAATTTAGGAAGCTTGCCACGTTGACAAGAATCACAAAAACTTTTCTTTTCAAAAATGAGCTTCGGAAAACCTTTAATGGAATTTAATTTTGAAAGCTTATAAAGTGTTCCAAAGTTCACATGTCCAAATCGTCGATGCCATAAGTGTTGTTCACTTGTGTTGGCAACGAGACATCGTTCATATGACTTAGGAAGATCCAAAATATAAATATCTTTATGGCGTGGGTCGGAAAATAATAACTTATTATTATCATTTGAAATATGACATAATCCTTTCGCAAAGCTAACTTTGTAACCTTTGTCACAGAGTTGGCTTATTGAAATAAGATTATGATTTAAACCATCAACTAGATAAATATCACTAATTAAGGGTTTAGATGGGTTACCCACTTTACCAACACCGACGATGGTTCCGCTCTCGTTGCCTCCAATTACGACGCGGTTTCCATTTGCAATGGGAACTACTCCAGAGAGCAATTGAGCGTCACCCGTCATGTGTTTTGAACACCCGCTATCGAGTATCCAATTCCCTTTGGAGCTAAATTTGAATTTGTTGCTCCTTTTCTTTTTCTTTTCCTTGAGTACCTAAAGATAGAGAATTTCATATCATGGTACCCAAGGTCATTGGGTCCTCAAAGGTTAGACCTTTGGAAGCCAAGTCCAATTGGACTTAGACTTCCCCACATAATTTCTACTATGCACAACATTCGAAAAATAAGCATTCATATACACTTGTTTTTCATCCATGCTTGTGTCCTTTGGGCTCCAAATAGTGAAAATTTTGGGAGCCCTCATCCTATTGGGTGCATGCATGCGTTGTTGGTTTCTACGTGATGCATGTCGTGGATAGGCATAAGGAACATGATGGAATGGTGCACGACGAGAATTATTCATATGATGAGGTGGGTGAACATATGCATGTGTGGGAACACGTGCGTGAGGGTGTCTCACATGGTGTGCACGTGCTCGAGAATGTGTTGCATAAAAATCATCATATGTGTGTGACGGTGGAGTAGGACGTGTGTTCCTACGTGACATGGTATTGGTGTACATATAAGCATGCCCCTTCTTTGGAGGTCCACCCAAAGTGGGTTTCTTTCCGAAAGAGGGTGTGGACGAGGTGGAAGCACCATTGGTAGAAGAACTACCAATAAAGTGTTTGCTACCACTCGTTGAGGCATCGGAAGTTGGCCTAACAAAAGTAGTGACCGACTTGGATGAGTTTCCCAAAGTATACCACAAACCAACATGGTGTTTGGCCGGGAGTAAGACACTTAGGATATTATCCAAATGGCCCTTACCCTTATTGAATTCATTGATTCGGCCTAATATGTTCTCATATTTCTCGGTGAGAGAACGCAAAGAAGTATCTAAAGTGGATACTTGCGATGTGAGCACATAAACACGAGATTTATGACTTTCATTCTCAATAATCAAAGTCGAGTTTTGAGAGGTTAAGTCATCTATCTTATGTTCTTCCGGATCCTCAATGCTAACATGTTCAAGTTTAGATTTGAGATTAACAATCTCATTTCTTAACTCTTCAACAACAGTGTCGTTGTTGGTGATGATAGTCTTAGGCGAGGTTTGAATGCTAGCTAGGTCATCTTTTACTTTAGTATATCTATTTACTAATTTAGTGTATTTAGACCACAAATGTGAGTTAGCATCCTTAAGATCATCCATAGTTACCTCATCGCCTTCGTCGTCGCTATCATCGGAGGAGGAAGATCCTTGATCATGCTCCTCTCTTGCCATGAAGCACATGTGCGCTTGCTCCACTTTCTCATCATCCGATTCTCCGCTTGAGGAATCCTCGGAGTCGGTGAATGTTGCTCCAACAAGTCCCTTCTTGTTTCCTTTCTTGTACTTCTTGGACTTATCGAATTTAGGCGCCTTCCACTTCTCCTTATGCTTGTTAAGAGGACAATCCGCTTTGATGTGTCCTGGCTTATTGCATTTAAAGCACAAAGGTGGAGAGGCGTTAGTAGAAGTAAATTTAGATTTTTGTTTGAAGTTACCCTTTCGGAAGAAGCGATTGAACTTCTTTGCCATGAGTGCAACGGATTCCATGTCCATTTCTTCTTCCGAGTCCTCATCATCGGTAGAGGTGGATGAAGCCGCCTTGAATGCAATTGCCTTTTTCTTAGGCACGTCTTGGTTCAAATAGGACTTCATCTTTTCTTGTAACTTCACCTTGCTATCTTTGCGTACCTCGTATGACATCAAAGTACCCATCAATTGAACTACGGTATACTTATTCATGTCATTACCTTCCTCGATGGCGAAGGTACGTTTCTCCCAAGAAGAAGGAAGTCCTTCGATGAGCTTCGAGCACTTCTCCTTTTGGGTGTAGGATTTGCCGAGGGCCTCTAACTCGTTTATTATGTCAACGAAACGAGCGTAATATTCCTTCATCTTCTCGCCCTGTTGCATATGAAACATTTCGTAATATTGTTTACAACTACGAGTTTAGAGTCTCTTACCCTACTCGTCCCTTCATGTAGAATGAGGAGGGAGTTCCAAATTTGATATGCACTCTTACATGTGCATATCTTATTGAAGTCCTCGGGCTCCAATGTACATTGCAAGGTGTTCATTGCCTTGGCATTGCTTACCTCCGCGGCGACCTCCGCGGTTGTCCATTTCTCAAAGTCTTCTTCTTCGGGCTCGATGTATTCCTTCATTGTGGTCCTCCATAGAGATGCACTCCGGAGGAAGGTTTCCATCCGGTATTTCCAGTACCCGTAGTTGGTACCGTTGAAGAATGGAGGCCTCGTAGAGGAATGTCCTTCCATCACCGAAGACGCTCCTTCACGATTCCTGAAGGTGTCATAGTTGGAAGGTGGACGCACGGTCTTGTTGTCGTTGGCAGACATAGCTAAGTATCTGGCTCTGATACCAACTGTAATGCCCTACAAGCTACTGCACAAGTACTAGAGGGGGGGTGGTGAATAGTACTTTAAAAATAATAAGGAGTATAATTCCTAATTATAGTGCAAACAACTACCAAATCAATTTGCGGAAGCTTAAATTGAATGACAACAACAAAATTAACAATGCTAACAAAAGACGTTACTGGGTTCGGATCCACCCAAGTCTCCCCGACTTGTTCCCGGTGATCCTACGTCCCAACCACCCGGATCCCCTCCGGATACTTAGGTTAGAAACCCTAACCCAAGATTTTCACTATGAATATCTTGTGAAAAACCTTCACAAGATCAAATCATACATGCAATGGTAATAGTGAATCCCACAACCCGGGATCACAACCTTCTCTCACAACCGAGAGAATCAACAAGCAATATAAACAAGTTTATAATAAAATAAACAATCTTACCACAAAATCCTATACCTTGAGTTTTCTTACCAAATAGGTGCAAGGAGGGATTTGAGGAAGATGAAGTCACCAAGACCTAGCACCAAAGAAATGACCAGCAATGGGTGCCTAGGAGTGATTTGGAGACTTGAATCAAGCTAGAGCTTGAAGGGCTCACCAAGAACAAACTTCTCTCAAGATGGATTCTAGATCTAGAAAGTGAGAGAATGGATTTCATGTGAGGAAGAGAGCTTTGGAAATGAGTGAGAATGGCTATCTCTTTCAATCTCAATGAATCTCTTAATGGCAGCTCTAACCTAGAGAGAAATGACCTTGGTTCATATTTATAGGGTCCCATAAAAACAACTTAGGTCAATTCCCAACGGATAGAAATCTGAGGCAACTAGTCGGTCAAAGAACAACCACTGACCGACTAGTTCATCAACTAGTCGGTCAGTCAAACAACATGGACCGACTAAGTGAAGAACTGAGAAGAGATAGAAATTCAGACCTAGAAATCTAGTCGGTCCAAGAAGAAATTCTGACCGACTAGTTTCACAACTAGTCGGTCAGTCAGTGAACGTAGACCGACTAAGAGGCAAAAACAAATAGTCTGAATGCAAATTGACTTAGTCGGTCCAAGAACAAAAGTTGACCGACTAGATTATCAACTAGTCGGTCACCAAACGTTCTTAGACCGACTAACGATAAACAGTAGCTTAGGAGAGATTTGGCATGAACAGTAAATCTCAACTAGTCGGTCAAAGAAGCATCACTGCCCGACTAGTTCACAAACTAGTCGGTCGGTGAGTCAACGTAGACCGACTAACTGTAAACAGTACTGAACAAGAAAAGATTAACTCACACTAGTCGGTCCAAGAAGCTTTGCTGACCGACTAGATCACCATCTAGTCTGTCAGTACTTCTTCTTGTACCAACTAACATGCACGAAAAAGTCCGAATCGAAGCGCGATGCTTCGAGGAAGTTAGAATGGACTTTAACTAAGATCCTAGAGCTACGATATGAGCGTTATGAAGATAGAATCGTAAGATATACTCAAGGCTTAACATTCTATAGATCGAAGCTAAAAGACTATAAATAAAACCTTAATGAACGGTCTTCGAGAGCTTCGATTAATTCTTCATGACTTCCAAAACGGCGCAAGAGCTTCAACGAAGCTTTAGGCATGAATACGAGCTTTGAGAAGTCTTGAGATGTCGCTTTGATTGTTCTCGTGAATTTGGCGACGATCTCCAATACTGCGCTCACAAATTGTTAGTTCATGAATTATTTATGTTTGCTCATCATCAAAACCAAATCCGGGGAGTCCAATATTCAACAACTCTTTATAATTTGATTAGAAATTTTTTCTATTTGTTTGTTTATTTATTTATGTTGTAAACTTAGTGGCTACGGAACCCGTAGCCCTGTATTTATAGATGTAGGGTTACATAATGGGTGGATACCCAATACACAGATGGGCCTTCAAAAGCACGTTTGTAACACTTTCCCTTATCCATCCATTATTGTAAGCCGTATATGAGCGTTTCAGGATTCAAAGAGCTTACCTGACCATGGTGGTATGGATACTTCTGGATCCTAAGTTAAGAGTTCTTGCCTCGTTAAAACCTTTACCATGGAAAACCCAATGGGAAAAACCAGTGGCTAATGGAAAAGAGTACAAGTCTCTGTAACTTCATATGATCGATGGATATCATCAGAGGTGGATACTTCTGGATCCAGAGTTGATGTGGTTGCCTCGTTAAAACTTTTGGCTATGAAAAACCCAGTGGAAAAAACCAATAGCCAAGGGAAAAAGAGTACAACACGACATTAACTCCCCCTGATGTGTACAAGCTTCAGGCTTGTAGATCTTTCAACTGTCGCATCCCAATCCCCAATACAAGTTTTCTAAAGGTACAGCAAGGAAAATTTTAGTAAATAGATCTGCCAGGTTGTTGCAAGGCTGGATCTGCTGGATGTCGATCTGGTTGTCTATTTGTTGTTCATGCGTCCAGAAGAGCTTGGGGAAAATGTGCTTCGTCCTATCACCTTTGATGTAGCCACCTCGTAGTTGAGCTATACAAGCAGCATTGTCTTCGTACATGGTGGTTGGTCCAAGATCTCCCGTCTTCAGGCCAGTAGTCACGAGGATGTGGTGGATGACTGATCGAAGCCAAAGGCATTCTCTGCTAGCTTCGTGGATTGCAATGAGCTCAGAGTGGTTGGATGAGGTCGCTGTTGATGTCTGTTTCACAGATCTCCATGAGATGGCCGTCCCACCGTATGTGAATACGAAACCAGTCTGGGACTTTGCAGTGTGTGGGTCAGACCTGTATCCTGCATCTGCATAACCAACTAAGTTGGAGGATACGCCTTTCTTGAAGTATAGTCACAGGTCCACCGACCCTTGGAGATAGCGCAGAAGGTGCTTCACTCCGTTCCAGTGGTGCTTTGAGAGCGCTGAACTGTATCTGGCTAGTTGGTTAACTATGAACGCTATATCGGGACGCGTGCAGTTTGCCAGGTATAGGAGTGCTCCAATTGCACTCAGGTAGGGTACTTCGGGACTTAGTACTTCATCCCCCTCTTCCAGCAGCCGGAAGGGATCCGTATTAACATCCAATGATCTGATAACCATTGGTGTACTAAGCGGATGACATTTGTCCATTAGGAATTTTTTCAGCAACTTCTTTGTGTATGTGGATTGGTGTAGCAGGATTTCTCTGCTTAGGTGTTCAATTTGTAAGCCTAGGCAAAACTTCGTTTTGCCAAGGTCTTTCATCTCAAAAGTCTGTGTGAGACTCTTGGATAGCTCAGCTATCTCTTCAGGAGATCCGATCATGTTTAGGTCGTCTACGTAGACGGCAATAATTACGAATCATGTTCCCTTTGCTCTTATAAAGATGCAAGGGCAGACTTCATTAGTTATGAATCCTTGTTGCACTAGGAATTCACTGAGTTTGTTATACCACATTCTTCCTGACTATTTTAGACAATACAATGATCTTTGGAGTTTGACAGAATAGACGTCCCGAGGTCTTTCTGTCATTTTTCGGTAGTTTATATCCGTCCGGGATTCTCATATAGATATCCTTATCTATATTTCCATATAGGTATGCAGTCACAACGTCCATGAGCTGCATATCCATGCCTTCCTGAGAGTTAGGCCAATAATGAAATAGAAAGTGATCGCATACATGACCGGGGAATATGTATCATCATAGTATATTCCTGGTCATTGGGAAAAGCCTTGTGAAACAAGGCGCGCTTTGTAGCATACGATCTCATTATTTTCGTTTCTGTTTTTTATGAATACCCATTTATATCCCACATGTTTAACATCCTTTGGTGTTAGGACTACAGGTCCAAAGACTTTGCGCTTCGAGAGTGAGTCCAGCTCTACTTCTATTGCATCGTTCCACTTTAGCCAATCCTCTCTGCATTTACATTCTGCTAGAGAGCGTAGATCGGTCTCATCGTCGTATTCAGTGACGTGATTGGCAATAATGAGCGTGAAGTTATCATCGATGATTATGCTTTTTCTGTCTAGTACCTCCCAAGTACGTGCATAGGTTAATAATATTTCTCCTATATTTTCTTCTTCAGGGGTTTTTAGGAGGGGAGAGGTATCTGGGCTGAGCTCAGCATCATGTGGTGGTATCGTTATCATTGCCCCATGATTTTTCCTCTTCCGAGGGTTTTTATCTTTGGAGCCTAGGGGTCGTCCTCTCTTTTGTTGAGGTACGGCCGCTTCTGCTGCAGGTGGATTGCATCCATCTTTGGGTATACTAATCCTAGCTGACGTGTTTGCAGCAGGGACGTGTGATCTGACAATCTTCTGGTTGTCAGTAAATTTGTCTGGTAAAATGTTAGCTGTATTCTGTATTTGGAGGATCTTCATGATCTCATCTTCACATTGGTTTGTACGCGGACCAAAATGGGATAAAGTTTTGGTATCTCATGAAATGGTCTTTGAAACTTCTGGCTTCTCTGTGTTAATGCCTAGTTTGGGAAAAGTGCTTTCGTCAAACTCACAAATTGCTAGACGTGCCTTAAAGGCGTCCACCGTTAGGGGTTCCAGGTATCTAATGATCGATGGTGAGTCGAATCATATGTAGATACTCAGTCGACGTTGGAGACCCATCTTGGTCCTATGCGGTGGTGCTATGGGGACATAGACAGTGCATCCGAATATCCTCAGGTGAGAGATATCCGGTTGATTCCCATATGCAAGTTGCATCGAAGAATAGGATTGACTTCCTGATGATTGTAATCTTATCAGCGATGCAGCATGCAAGATGGCATGTCCCCATGTGTTCACCGACAACTGGCATTACATCAACAATGGATGAGCAATCCATTGTAGTCTCTTTATAAGAGATTCGACTAACCTGTTCTGGATGTGAACATGAGCTACAAGATGTTCAACTTCTATACCAGTTGCTTGGTAGTAGTCTAGGAAGACTTGTGATGTGAATTTCGCAGCGTTGTCCAGACGTAATTTCTTGATCTGGTTGTCTGGAAAATGTACCCACAACTTTATGATTTGTGTCAGTAGCTTTGCAAAGGCTACGTATCAGGTGGACAGGAGGCACACATATGACCATTTCGAAGATGCGTCAATCAGTACCATGTAGTACCGAAATGGGCCATTTGCAGGGTGAATAGGCCCGTAAATGTCTATATGTATTCTCTCTAGGAAGCTCGAAGACTCTGAGTCCACCTTTAGGGGGGATGGTCTCGTAATCAATTTCTCTTTGTGACAAGGGGGACAAGGAGATGCACCCCTTCGAAGTAGCTTCAGGCTTTTCGAGTTAATTCCACGGGATTGGGATATGATGTGACGCATCATGTTCCTTCTAGGGTGTCCGAGTCTATTGTGCCAGAGTTGGAATTCTTGTTGATTATCGCACTTCTGGTGTTCAAGAGTGTTTGCTTCCATTGCTCTTATCTTTGTATGGTAGAGACCCGACGGGAGTCTCTCAAAATGCTCGACGGTGGTTTTAGCACCGTTTTTATGAGTCATTACATACAAGAATTCTCTGTATTGTTTGTTCACCGTCTCTAGGTGGTATCCGTTTAAGCGAATATCTTTAAAACATAACAGATTTCTATGAGAGCTAGGGAAGAAAAGTGCATCTTTTATTAGTAGTTGTGTTTTGTTGGGGAGCATAAAATGTGCTTCGCCTAATCCTTCAATAATTCCTGATGGATCTGAGATTGTTTTCACGGTTCCATTGTATTTATGTATGTTTTGAAAAAAGCAAATATCTTGGAGGATCGTGTGCGTAGAGGCACTGTCCACTAGGCATTTATTATCCATCTAAATTAAGAGAGAAAAAACATAGCAGTATAAGGCACAAAAAGATTACCAAAAATCATTCAACGTCTGAAAAATCATCCAACATGCTAGAAATCAAATAACTAGAGAGTAAATTGTTTTTCAAATTACAAAGAATAGCAGAAAGTAGATAATGCTTCAGTCGAGCAGGTCATCATTTGAGAAGTCCTCAGCGATGAACCTGATTGGTGCCAGGTCTTCGTGTTCCACCAGGTTTGTCTCGGCTGGCTTCTGGCTAGCTTTGTACAAGTCCTGGAGGTGACGTGGAGTCCGACAATTCCTGGACCAGTGTCCAGTCATGCCACACATGTGGCATTTATCTTCCCAGTCTTTTCTAGGGGCAGATGTCTAGCCGTTGTCTTTTCTCTTCCACACATTTTTCTTCTTTCCCTCATTGTTGGCCTTTGGAGGGGGTCCTCTAGCCTGCTTCTTCATCACCTTGCCCTTCTGGGGGTTGCCTTTGAAGTTGGTCCTATTCTTCTAGGAGGAGCTGTGGTGCGCTTCAGGCGCAGGAGCAATGCCAGCAGGGCGCGAGTTATAGGTGGCTAGAAGGAGGTCTCTATTCTGTTCTGCCATCAGAAGGCATGAGAGAAGCTCCGAGTATTTCGTGAACTTTCTTTCATGATACTGCTGCATAAGTATAACATCCTTCTCGTGGAAGGATGTATATGTCTTCTCTAACTTGCGCTCCTCCGTCACTTTCTCACCACACAACTTCAGGCGTGAGGTGATACTGAAAAGTGCCGAGTTGTACTCGGTGATAGACTTAAAGTCTTGGAGACAGACGTTCTCACATTCATATTGTGCTCGGGGAAGGATAACATCTTTTTGATGTTTGTATCTATCCTCGAGGGCGGTCCGTAACTCCTAAGAGTCTTCCACCGTGAGGTACTCGGCCTTCAGGGTCCGATCGATATGGCGTCTGATATATATAATTGCTTTCGCTTTATCTATGTCAGAAACCTTATCGCCTGCATCGATGGCATGGCTCAGCCTCTGTGAACACAGGTGGAATTTATATCCAACAGCCATCTTAGATAATTTTTGCATGTAGCATCCAATACGTCAAAGTTGACGCCACAATTTTAGCCATTATCTCTAACATATTAAAAATGAGCAGTAATTAGATATTTTTAAAGTAAAACAAATAATTATGCATTTCAGACATAGATATTTGTTGTGTGGATCGGCTAATCACCATTTTAAATAAAGTCCATACAGTCCCATAAAATTGAAAATACAACTCGGGAACCCACGTGGGGCCCCTATTCTTCTGGAATAGATCTTCATCTTCATAGGACGTCCGCTGGTCTTGGAATTTATATAATAATATCCTCACTACAATTTCTCTCAAAAAAATAGAAAATAATGCGAGGGAAATAATGGTGATAGCTAGCCGATCCAAAACCACAACAAATATAAACATACGTCGCAAAAAATACCGCAGGCATTTTGTTACATTACAGATAATTAATCATCAAAGGCAATTAATCATCACAAGCAATTAATCATCACAGGCAAGTAATCATTACAGGCATTTAATAATGGAAATGAAATTTTTTTGTTTAATAATTATTGGACCATTTGGCAACGTCATACACCGTTAGGTTAGTTGACTAACGGCAGAGCGGTCGCATGATCTTCCTAATTATTAAACGTATGATAATCAGATAATCCAAAAAAATTGTGATGAATTAAAATGCGTGTAATAATCCAGAATTTAACGAGGAAAAAATCTTAATTAAATCTGGAAAAGAATTTGCAAAAACAAAATTTTTGTGGACGAACCCTAGTTAGGGTTTTTAGATTTGATCTTCCGTGTGATCCCGTGGAACCGATTAGGGTTTCAGTAGCGTGTGTTGCTACTTTTGGTGGCTAGGGTTTTGAATGCGCACAGGGGGGGTTTATCGCCACCATCGCTTCTGTCGGTACGGCGGTGGCGGGGGCTGCCGCTGCAGGCGGCGGAGGCCATCCGCCGCTGCAGGCGGCTGCAGGGTCGTCGCTGTAGGCGCGGGTTCCGCCCGCCACTGCAGGCGACGGGTTTTGCCCACCGCTGCAGACGGTGGCAGGGCCGCTGCTGTGGTCGGCGAGGTCCACCCACTGCTGCAAACGGCGGCCTCGTTGGTCGCCGCTGCAGGCGGCGGCAGCGGCCGTTGCTGTAAGCGACGACAACGCGCGGTGATCGAGGGGGTTTTTCACGTGTGCGGCTTTTGGCCATGTGGCAATGAAGAAATCCCTCAGGGTTTGAAAATTTTTGGGAAGAAGATGATAAAAACATGATTTTTATCAAAAAAAATCTGTTTTACTCTTCAAGACGGCGTTTTTATCGTAAAAATTTGATTTTTATTGATAAAAACGTCGATTTTCATTTACGGGTTGATTTAGCATGTAGATCTGAGATAAAAATCCGATCTTTACTAATGAAAACATCGATCCAATCATTTAGATCAACTCATATGCGTATAAAAATTTAGATCTAGGGAATAAAAATTACCTCTAGATCCTACCCCCGGATCTAGCGACGTTTGGTGAAGGAAGCATGTTCGCGTCGCGTTCATCCGTCGGCCGAGGTTCGGCTCAGCTTTGAACGTGCTGATAACGTGTTGTAAACTTAGTGGATACAGAACCCGTAGCCATGTATTTAAAGATGTAGGGTTACATAATGGGTGGATACCCTATACACAGATGGGCCTACAAAAGCCCGTTTATAACAATTTATTAATTTTTTGGCTCTGGTTGTTGAATAGTTTTTATATCTTTGAACCTCTATTGAACCACTGTTGCCCAACCACAAACTAATATTGATATTATTTTAACGCGTTGCATCAAGTTCTGAAGATTAGGAAGGAGACGATGTAGGAGAAGTAAAATACAACACATGCTCCTTTAGAAATAAACTCAACAATAGATTTACACTACAACAAAAATGGTCTTTGACAACTTCTAAAAAATGTTGTAATAGGAGTTAGACAACTCTTTAACAAACGTTGTAATATGCGAAGTTGTAATAGGGTCGGCTCCTTCGACCACTTTTTCTGCATGTTGTAAGCAAAAGTTGTAATAGATACATATTACAACCTTTTTGAAACGTTGTGTAAACTTCTATTACAACGTTTAGAAAAGGTTGTGTATAAAGATATTACAACTTTTTATAAACGTTGTGTAAACTTCTATTACAATTTTTAATAAACGTTGTGTAAACTTCTATTACAACGTTTATAAAAAGGTTGTATAAAACAATATTACAACTTTCTTTAAAAGTTGCATAAACTGCTATTACAACTTTTATAAAAGGTTGCGAAAACTTCTATTACAACTGGTTTAAATAGTTGTTTAAAACTATACTACAACTATTATAAAACGTTGCGAAAAAAGCACAAAATTAAAAAAAATAGGTTACAGCTGTTCCAAATCTTCCTGCAGTAGTTGTACACATCAGGATAAAAAACACATATTATTCATCAAACCCTTTTATTGCATAAGTTGATCATTACAAACACCTGACATCCGGTAACAAGACGACTCACAAAGATATGTGGTTGCCTATCAAAGTTGGCTAAACGCCCTCGCATTTGCGTCTAAAACAGAGAACATTACATAAATCCGTATCCTTAACCTCAACCTCTCAAGGATGAGGAAAAAACACTAAAAGCCAAACCAGAGTCGGCATCACAATAAAAATCAAACGGGTGGCGATATGAACTACCATAAGCTACTATCGTGTTGCCCAGCTATAATAGCTTCATCTGTTGCACTCATCTGCTGGACTCTGAACTCAGGCTGGGCTTCAGCCCGAGCCACAGCTCGTTGTCCTCCTCCATCTTCGGTGTGACAACCGACGCCGGAGGGTCTTTCGCTTTGTTCATCAGATACAGTCCTTAGCGTTGATCCTATAATTGTAAGATTCAACAGAGTAAGGCATCGTGTACATATATATGAATTGTTACACATAAAAGGAGTTGCCAGAGTTGCAGTTGCTCACCGATCCTTTCTCTTCTCAAGGAATCGATGGAGCGATGCCTTTCTTGCAATCGGAGGATCTGTTTCCAAACAAACATAGCAGAACGTTAATCAGGCCACCCCAACTAAATGGGTCTAAATGTGTTTAATCAAGATCATATCATCAGTTGAAAGCTCATATCATCAGATGGAGATACTTGATTCATGTTTTCTGATTTGCACACTGAAATTCAAATAAGAGAATCAATTCTTTCCTGTTAATCTCAATTCCTTATTTTTGTTTACTACTATCTATCTGGTCAAATACAACCATGTTACATAGTTTGGAGACATGTATCACTATAAATTGCACACTAATTAAGGGTATCAAAGAGTGGCAAGCCTTGACCTGACATATAGGCATCTAGTGATTGGACATGCTAAACTGTAATTAAGAATTGTTCTTACGGTAATTAAGTGCTCCTATATAGATAGATGCTACTTCATCCATTCGGTCAGTACATTGTATGAGTGCCATTTCATATTTTCAACAATGATGTTGAGTTAATATCAATGTCTTAACTTTGCATCATATGCCTAAAAGTTTCATATAGTGAAACTGGAAGTTGAAGGATACTGCTGCACCACTGTATAAGACCACGTATTTGGTTAGCGAACCATACGCTTTATCCGTCACTCTCCAATGTGTTCCCTTTTGTTATTCTTTTACTATGAGAGTACTAAAACCATGTGATGTCCAAGAAAGGTTGTTTTCTCTACAGTCTGTATTAATGGTTAATTACCATTTATCAGTGATGCAATTCATGCGTTTGATCTCTTGAACTTTAAATACCAGCCAACAAATTTGACATCTCCAGCATATATCTAAGGATGATGATGGTGGATAGACTAACTTAAATTTAAGATATCTTATCATTTGCACTCTAATCTGGGAATGGCAATTGAAACTAGACATGACAAATTTAAACAAACAACGAAAGCTCAATATACTTCTGAGAAGAATGGCAGTTGAGGCTTACGAGGAACTGACTGGTAATTCGCTGCATCTTTTGTTCCAACTTCTGACATTGTTTCTTAGCTATGATGTGTTCATTACATCTGCTGATCGAAGCCCTTGATCATGTCTCGTGCAGGTTGGAATCGGGGATGCTGATCAAGATACCAAATCGGTAAGCTGGATGTATATGCACTTTATGTTGATGCCATCCTCTTGCCCATCTTGTACCTTGCCATTCAGACTTACCAAAAAAAAACCAAAATGTGCTCACCAGCTGCAATCCCATCGCCATCGTCTGAGAATCCGAAAACAGAAACATTCAGGAGTCAAACCAACCATAAACATGCTATTCCTTGGTCAGAGCAAGCTATATATAAGACAGAAATCGGTTCAATATTTACCTTAATAAGCACAAGATTATCAGCTATGCATGTCAGATATGTGACATATGGACCTGCAACCATCCACTCAACCGAGAAGACAAAGGCAAACAAAATCTGCATCATTAAGCAAAATGATGCATAAGACTTCACCAAGTCAGAATCCTACTTGGGTATCTTCCTTTTAAATAAGGCTGAAATTGTGATGGCCCAATCAGACATATTATCAGCAAGTATGTGAAATATTAGCATTCTTGCATTCACCAAAGTCAATACTAGATTGAAACCGCCCTTACTCCTCGTTGAATTCGGCTAAGGGTTGGTCCTATATCCAAGTGACCTTCAGGACTAAATGCAGCCTGCCATCTTCTTTGGCTAAGAGTCTTTCCATTCTGCAGACAGAGTCAGAAGACCAAAATATGACTATAGCTAACAGGTAGCCATATTAACATTTCTGAGAAGGCAGTCTCATGAATCACATCAATTTGAAAAGACAAAATCATCATCTCCTAACACATCTCAGAATATGCATCGTTTTTTCAATCAACATGGATGCACCTTATATTAAACATCTATGGAAAGTCGGTCTCAGGTACTAAAATCACATCAAGGTATAAATACAAATTCATCTACTCCAGGTTCCTTTTTGAACTTGAAAAATCCAATTATAATATGGTAATTTTCCCAGGACAAAGAAGGAATATGCTTTTTCTTTATAATCACCTCATCATTTTATAGGAAATCACAATAAAGTTAGAGTGTTATTCAAATTTAACATTGAATAAAACCAGCAAGATCGGTCTTTCACCAAGAATTAATTCATCACACACAAAAATCCTTTCATACACAAACAGAATCACAATTAATGAAGAAACAAGCTAAATTCACCACCTTCCTAATGAATTAGTACCAAAAGTAAATTTCCCTTATAAAAATAAAAACCCATAAAACGTTTACTTAAACAAGACAAAAAGGAACAAAAAAATCATACATTGATCTTGAAGTTGGTCTTGGGGACATCCTCACACTCGGGTCGGACCTCGTAAAAATTAAATAGGGTATTACTTCAGCTTGGCTAAAAAATATAGTTTAACTATTCAAAGTTTGCAGTAAAAAGCAGATGTCAGGAGCTCATGTGAAAGCAAATGCCTTATGTAGTATGAAAAATGGGCAACCATGTAAAAGCATGAATATCATTATTCCCCTAATTTATGAAAATTGGAGTGCTATACGCTGATTGGAAATCCACCCTATGTAGTATAGAAAATGGGCAACCATGTAAAAGCATGAATTTCAGCTAAAAAACTACTGACTTCCAGTTTTTGAACTAGGTATTTGGGGTTGGTGGCTGATATAATGATGTTGCGCTGAAACGGCTAGATGAAGCCATCGTCCACTGCTTTGTCGATGAATGCCAGGTGCGAGTTTTAGCTGCAGAAAGCTGAAGAGCTTTTCTGGCACGCTCCCTAAAAGATTTCCTGATTGTATGACACTGAATACCCACAGTACAAAGGTATTGGCTGGGGTTTGGTTGCATGTCTAGATAATCAACCATATTTGCATCTTCAAATGGTTACCCGTGTTACTTACAGAGATGTGAAGTTTTCTAATTCTGTAATCCAGGCGGGCGCTTCAGAAGGATCAAATGAGTTGTTGCTCAAGTCTCTGCAGACAATTCGACAGCATAGACTTTATTCACAAAGAGCAATATCACGATATTTCAATTATTGATGGCTTAGAGCTGCATAATATCTTACACAGAATTGATGGAAGTCAACTCCATTAGATTTGGTATTGGTCCCGTTAACTTGTTACTCGCTAAGTTCATACAGGGAAAACATGAAAAATTGTCTGTCAATTGCAATATTTACATAATAGTGTTCTGTAGTTAGTATTGTCACTCACATTATTTTCAGGTTTTTAAGATTGCTAATACTTGAAGGAACTGAGCCGCTAAGAGAATTATTGTCAAACCGTCTGTTCAAAATAATGCAAATAATCATCATATCAGCGTAAGAAGGAGACCATATCAACAAGAGAAGAAAACAGAGTTAGCAGTTTAGGCACTTTCATAGTTTCAAGGGACTGCGCAAGTCCAATCGAGTCTGGAATTGTCCCAGTGAGTTGATTTTGGTCAAGAAGTTTGTCCTTCAAGGAACAATCACGAGTGAGATGCATTCAAGGAGCTACGAGAAGATAATGTAGAACTCTTAAGATAGACAACTCTTCTAGTACATAATTAGACTTAATCAAATGGATTAGTGCTGGATGACACTCCTTTGAGATCAGATTATGACAAATTTCTCTACCTTCAATCACAATCGTATGCAAATTCAACAAGGCAATTTTATTTTAACCAATATTAACCTACTTCTCGCCATATGGCCAACTTAGAGCGACTTCTTATAAGAAGATCCGTCAATGGATTAAATTAAAGAAAAAAAGAAAATTAACACAAAATGGATCCTGCTAACTAAAATAGATATGAGAACATGACATGGCCAATTGCAACAAGAGTGTCAACAACAAATGCTAATCGATTTCACCACTGCAATCATGGTCAAAATTGCACAATATTTCTTGTCTCATGCAAGTCAGGGAAGTAATTAACTAATTAGCATAGGATGGAAACATCAAAATCAAAATGTGAAAAGAAGTTCATGTCATATTTAACCTAACAGACACTAGAGAGATCGTGATGTTAGTATTAAATTACTAGCCAATTTCTAGAAAATTAAAAAAATGACACCAAAAAAAACCTAGATTCAAGAATTACACTAAGTCTTTGGAAACCAAAAAAATTGTAATACCTGCTTTGACATCTCAAGAGCTATGAGTTCCGCAATACCCGTACCAGCCTGCAAGAACCAAAGAAATATGCACTAAAGCACGCATCGCCTCTGAAGGAATAAAAATTGTAATTGGAGTGTAAACAGAAAGTGTTAGGAGGTTTTATGATAAATAATGCTTCAGACCATAAAGTATAGAGGACGAGAAATGGACATTCGCATGCCATAATTGTAAGTCAACATAGGGAGGCAGGGTTCAACACATGCATTGTTCCTAGCTCACTGTTACCACATCAATAACTGAATTTGATGCCATATGGCTGGAAAATTCTCTTCCCATTCTTATGAAATATCTACAGATCTTTGCATGTGAATTCCATGAGGCGCAACTTAAACATGCTTCAACCTTACCTCTCATTTCCAACCAGCCTCTGCTCAATGAAAGGAAAAATCAGGCCGGGATAAGAAAATCGATTTGGTTCTTAATTTGCTTAATGACACAAAAGAAGCATGTAATAACTAACCAAGCATATCATATAGCGGTACACAAATTAAGCTATAACCATTACAAGCCTGCTCAAAGCGAATAATTCACGTCAGAGTAAATCTCAAGTGAAGATTAATGAAGTTAAGGGTCTAGATTCAGCACCTCTATTGCCACTATCCACTGAGGACAATTTGCTCCATAGATCCCTATACATGATCCCTTTATGCATGCAAACATAACAACATCGTTTGAATAAAGATTAATAAAATAACAAAATATTGCAAGGTTAATATCATAGATGCAAACAGGTTTAGCACCAAGATGCATTAAAGCAGAGCCAACATTCAGGACTTCCTCATATATTTGCTTGTAGGTTTTCCAATTATAAGGCCCTGCCTAAAAGCAAGAATCAAGAGAAAATTCCCCTAAATCATAGACATTATTAATGTGCAGAAAATTACGATCACCAGCAGGACTACCTTCCATCAGTAAACTCGCGCCAACCGAGCATCCTATTGTCATGATACGTCTCCACTGACACCCTTCATAAGTTTTCTCAAAACAATTCATAAGTTTTCTCAAAAAAATGGAGATCATCAAAATAGAAAACAATTAAAAATTTAGCTGAAAATTACCCATGAGGTGGTGAGGTTAGGATGAAGAGGGGGGAACCCATCTTTCGCCAATACGTTTCTGTAAACTGGGACAGTGTTGGGCTCTCCATTTTTTCTTCCAGCCCTCCCACTCTCGACTTGAACTGTGTAACTCGACATTGCGATCTATCTTTCAACAAACTGCTAGAACTTCCTGATGAGATCATAGAAAACAGATATTCAGTCTTCAAATTAAACAGGCTGCTAGAACTTCCTGATTTGTCGCTGAGGATGAACTCGATTGCAGAGGAGGAGAAAATCATGTCGGTAAGGTGATTGAGGAGGGGCTTGGGGTCGGGGAGGGTGACGATGGGGAGTTGGTGGCGGTGAGCGGACGGGAGTAGTCGGTGTGCTTCGAGTGGTGGTTGCTGATGAAGAAAACTAGGGCTTCAAGGGTGTAGAGGCTGCCTTGCTTTTGATCTGTAGGCGGTCGAGGCGGTAGATGTGAAGGAGTAGTCGGTGCCGAAGTGGAGGAGCCGAAGTGGAGGAGCCCGTCGCCTGGACCGGAGACGATCTTGTCCAGCTCGCCCCGGATCATGTAGTCGTGAAGTCGCCCATGGCAGAGAGATCCATTTGGGGATTATTTTGTGAGGGGGGAAAAAGATCGAGGGTTTATTGCAGACACCCTTTGTAAAAAGAAGCGGCTAACAGACATCGCTTGGAGAAAGAAAGAAGCACTGTCTATTAACGGGCCTTTAACAGCCCTCCCAGTTTTAACAGCCTCGCAGAAAGAAGCGCTGTCTATTATCTGTGTCTATAATAAATAGGGTTTACAGAAAAAAGCGATGTCTATTATCTGACCTTTAACACCGCTTGTAGAAAGAAGCGCTGTCTATTATCCGACCTTTAATAGCGCTTTTAGAAAGCAGCGATGTCTATCATATGTGCCTTTAATAAACAACGTTTATAATTGGCAAGCGCTGTCTAACATGTGCTTTTAAATGCCTTTTTTGTAGTAGTGTTTCGGTCTTACCATGCATGTTAAATCGTCTTGTATGGCATTTATATAAATATTCGGTCAAAATTAACATTTACAACTAATCACAAAAAAAAGTTTTAATAACCATTTTTACAACTATTCACGAAAAAGTTGTAATAAATATTTTTTACAACTTTCAGACAAACAAAATTTGTGGTATCAAATTTAACATTTACAACTATTCAAGAAAAAAGTTGTAACGACCAGTTTTTACAACTATCCACGAAAACAAGTTGTAATAAATATTTTTTACAACTTTCGGAGAGAAAAAAGTTGTGGTATCAAAATTAACATTTACAACTATTCACGAAAAAAAGTTGTAATAACCATTTCTTACAACTATCCGCGAAAAAAAGTTGTAATAAACATTTTTTACAACTTTCAGAAAAAAAAAGTTGTGGTAAACATTTACTACAACTACCAAAATAGAAACGTTGTCCCATGAAAGTTGTAAATGACCAGTTTTGTTGTAGTGTTAGAGAGTCTTGTTAATACATTGGGCCGGCCCATGAAGCAGATCAAAGTATTCCATTCAGAAGGAGCGATGGGCCCTAGCCCAATGGCGCGAAGGCCCACCGAGGAATGTGACTTAATTACACCTGTTCAACAGTCCTTGGGTCCCGTTGATATTAATAGATTGGTTAATAAAGACGAATTAAGATGACAGCTGTTATCCACATTCCCGGAGATGATCATAACATAAAGGCAATTCCGTTACCCATGGACAAGAGGAGTGAGAAATCATCATCTATAAATATAGAAAAGGACAACAAAAGTTCTTCCTCTATAACGGGGCAAGACATTATCAAGTCGACCTCTCAATAGGTCAGTTTTAGCTGTCCCGAGTCACCTTAAGTCACATACTGACTTAATCATAGGATGAGATTTGGGTTGGAACTTAAATCTGACCCCCCTGACGATTTGTCTGCGCTGCAGATAGCTCGATAAATCACTCGGACCCACTCAGAGTTAGGTCAGGCTTCACCCAGATAGCTCAGACTTGGCTCTCACTGACCGGTTTCCAGCCACCACAGGCCCCACTCCTCACCCGACGAAGGTCCACGTCACCAAAGACGTTCTCGTTAGCTCCACCTAACTGTGTGACGATTTCATCCGTCAACACTTAGTGCCATCTGTGGAAACGGAGTTAACATCACCGTCTTTACTAAATAGAAGACTATATCGAGTCACCCCATTAACCAAAGAATGCAGAGGCTCGATTCGCTTGTGAATGATGCCTCAACTCTACTTGATATTAATGGCCTTCATATGATATCTGGCGGCCCTGCACAGAATGAGTTACCCACCTCCTTGCAAAGCTGGTATATGCAGGGATGGTAATATTAATTGCTGTAGGAAGAAAGCGACTGAGAAATTCCACACCCCAATGTCTTTTTCTGATGAGGTTCTTGAGGGTGTGGAGCTGCCACAGGTCGTTGTCATCGTCATCAGCATCATCAACAGCACGGTCGAAGAAAGGAGATTGCTCGTTGACGTGGGAAGTTTGTGTGATGTGCTCTTCCTAACCATACTAGGGAAGATGGGATTGGCTTCATCAGATTTGAAGGAATTTCCTGGCCCCCTCGTTGGATTCAAAGGACATGTCGCTCCTGTCGCCGGCGTGATCGTGTTACCGATGACCCTCGGGGAGTTCTCTCATCAAGTCACCCGAATGACAAACTTCATTGTGGTGAAGATCAACTCCTTCTATGACGGGATTATAGATCAGCCACTTCTTAACTCGGTAGAAGCGGTAGTTTCCATATTTCATTAGATGATCGAGTTCCAGACTCCCCGAGGCATGTGGAAGGTAAAAGGGAATCAGATGCATGCCAGGTCATGCTACCTGCTGCCCGTCGCGATTAGAAGGGTGGACCAAGTGCCCCCAAGAGGTCCTCCTTGAAGACAAAAAGGACTTGGCGGACCGACATCCAACTCTGGTTGAAGAAACAGAACTGATCCATGTGTCTGACAAAGCAGTGAAGACGGTTTCCATTGGGTTGAGACTTCCTCCTGACCTTAGGAAATAGTTGATCACATTCTTGAGGGCAAATGTGGACGTCTTTGCTTGATCTCCTAATGATATGCCAAGCATTGATCCCCAAGTTATCTCTCATGAATTAAACGTCGATCAAACCTTTAAACTGGTGAAGCAGAAGAAGAGGAACATCGGGGGTGATAAAATGATGAAAGTCGTCGATGAAGTTAATCGACTTCTAGAGAGTGGCTTTATTAAGGAGGTCTGCTACTCTGAGTGGCTCTCTAATGTGGTGATGGTGAAGAAGGCGAATGGCAAATAGAGAATGTGTGTGGACTTCTCCAACTTTAATAAGGCGTGCCCAAAGGATAGTTATCCCCTACCTCGGATCGATCACCTTGTAGATAATGCTTCTGGGTACGAACTCCTGAGATTCATAGATGCCTTATTAGGCTACAATCAACCAGATGTCACCCAAGGACAAGGAGAATACTTCCTTCATTACCGATCGGGGGATTTTTTTGCTACCGAAAGGTGCCTGTTAGATTTAAGAACACTGGAGCGACCTACCAGTGAATGGTGACACGGTCTTCAAAGCCCTTGGAAGGAATTTGGAAGTCTATGTTGATGAGATGTTGGTCAATTTGAAGACCCCAACTGCGTATTACTGATCTTACTGAGACCTTTGTAGAGATCAAATGTTACAACATCCGACTGGACTCCACGAAATGTACTTTCACAATTCGACCTAGAAAATTACTCGGCTTTATGCTCACTCACAAAGGGATTGAGGCCAACCCTGATAATCTGGCAGCAATAATCAGCATGAAGGAGCCAACCGCAATTAGTGAGTTCCAAAGATTGAATGGCAGGATCGTCGACCTCGGGTGTTTCCTGTCTACATCAGCGGAGAGGTTCCTTCCTTTCTTCAAGGTCTTAAGAAAGGCTATAGCCCTCCCCAAAGGTAAAAGAAAGGTCATCGAGTGGGATGCAGACTGCAAGCATGCTTTTTTCAAACTAAAGGAGTATCTTCATAGTCCTTCACTCTTGACGAAACCCGATGAAGGGGGTCAGTTAATCATCTACCTAATAGCTACCCAAGAGGCAGTTAGCTCGGCCTTAGTCAAAGAAGAGTCTGGACTACAGCGACTTGTCTATTTTGTAAGTCGGATCCTCTTAGAGGTTGAGATCAAGTACAACATAATAGAGAAGTTGGCTTTCGCTCTTATTCAGTCAGTGAGAAGGTTCCGACCTTACTTCCAAGCTTATACAATCCTGGTTCTAACGAACACTCCCCTGGAACAAACTCTCAAAAGATTTGAGCTGTCCGGCATGATGCTTATTGGGAAGTCAAGTTAAGTGAATTCGACATCCATTATAAGTCGCAGATGACCATCAAAGGACAAGCGTTGGCTAATTTTATACAAGTGTGCCTACGACGACAAATCTCTAATGGAGTTACAAACTATTAACTCGGTAACCGACCTTCCTTCTGTTTCCTTGACATGCAGTAGCTCATTAGTGGCTACAACGGAGGGAGAAGGAATGTGGATCGTGCAGGTGGATAGGTCAGCCAATAGGGCTGGGGGTGGCATAGTTAATGTTGTCTAAACCCCTGAGTGCAGAATACTTGGATACTCTCTCTGGTTCAATTTTCACACCATAAACAATGTGGCTGAATACAAGGCTGCCACCAACCGGCTCAGGCTGACCTGAGCTTTAGGGGCACGAATAGTTCAACTGTATGGTAACTCTAATCTGATCGTCCACCAATTGAGCAAGGATTATGAGGCTCGAGCCGAGATGATGCAGAACTATCTACGAGTCATGAAAGTTAAGTTATCCAAATTTGAGCAAGCAGAGGTTCAATACATACCATGGTCGAAGAGTCTCTAAACCGACGCTCTATCAAATCTCGCCTCCTCATCACCAATAGAGTTGGGCGGGGCAGTGTACGTGGAGAATCATCCATATCCCAGTGTGCATGAAGAGGAGCAATTAAGAATCGAGGACCAAGGGCCGACTTGGATGGACACCATAATTAAGTACCTCAGCTTCAGGGAAACACTAACTGACCCGACCGAGTCACGAAAAACTTGAGAGAGATGCTCTCTGATATGTTCTGCATGAAGGATCACTTTATCGGAGGCGATAAACCATGTATGATAAACTCCATTACCTCAAATGTTTAAGTCTGCATGAAGCCGATTATGTGATCCGAGAAATCTACGAAGGCTTTTGTGGAAACCATTATAAAGGGAGGGCACTAACCTTGAAAGCCTTGAATCATGTCTATTATTGCTGACTATCGTTAAGGAGACGGTTGAGTACGGACAAAAATGTCCAACATGTCCAAAAATTACGACGCATGACTGTGACCCTCCAGCAGACCTAACCCCATTATCAGCCCAATCATGTTTGCTAAATGGGGATTGGACATTCTTGGGCCTTTCACTCAAGCAAGTGGGCAGCAAAAGTTTTTGATTGTTGCCATAGATTACTTTACCAAGTGGATCGAGTCCGAACCTCTGGCCTATATTACTTAGAAAGACATCAAAAGCTTCGTGTAGAAGTCAATTATCTGTCGATTCAGTATTACACATTCCATCATCACGGACAACGGAACATAGTTCGGCAGTGTTGGGTTTAAAGATTTCTACTCCGACTGGAAGATTAAGTTACACTTCGCTTCGGTAGCCCATCCTCAAGCCAACGGATTGGACAACGGAACTAATAAGTGCGTATTGGGACCCCTGTGAAAGAAGGTTGGAGATGCCAATGGCAAGTGTCCAGAAGAGCTCCCTGGGATACTCTGGTCGTATAGGATAACCCATAAAAACTCCACATGAGAAACTCCTTTCATGCTAGCCTTTGGGTGTGAAGCAATTGTCCCCGTGAAAGTAGGAGAAGAGTCCTCATGTCTCAAGTACTTTGATCAGTAGAGGAATTCAGAAGGCCTTGAAATAAACTTACAATTGATCGAGTACAAGATCGAGCTCTCTTAACCATTTTCAGACAAAAAAATCGCATGGCTCGATACTACAACTCCAAGGTCAAGGGCCGAAACTTCTGAATGGGCGACTTGGTCTTACAGAATGCCGCCTTTTTCCTGAAGATTGCTCTGCAAGGAAAGCTCTCCAAGATATTGGATGGTCCCTATAAAGTGATCGAGGTTCTTCGCTAGTGACCTATCGACTCGCTACAATGAAATGAAAGAGCTCGACCATCCGTGGAACGCTGAGCACTTATGCAAGTACTACCAATAGAAGTCCAAACAATTCAAGTGAGCTAAATTGCTTTGTTTCTTTCTTTTTGTTGTACCTTATTAAGCCAATTAAAATACTTCCAGAATAAAATAAATTTTATGTTATGATTAACCAAATATTTTAGTACATATACCATCATGGGCCCCTCGACTACACGATCAGAGGGGCCACCCCTTCACGGGCCGACTAAGCTATACGAATGGGGATGAATTAATCACACCCTCGCGGGCAGCTCGGCTACACGATCGTAGGGGCCACCCCTTGATGGGCCGACCGAGCTATACGAATGTGGATGAGCTATCCTTACCATCGCGAGCCTCTCGGCTACACAATTGGAGGGACCACCCCTTCGCGAGCCAACCAAGCTATACGAACGGGGACAACTTCACCGCACCATCATCGACCACTTGGCAACACGATCGAAGGGGCCACCTTGTGTGGGTCGACCGAGCTATACGAACGGAAACGACTAAAATGTACCCTCACAGGCTGCTCGGCTACACGATTGATGGGACCACCCCTTCACGGAACGACCGAGCTATACTATTATGCCTCGCTCCCCAGGATACCCAAAAGTACGAGTCTGTAACAGGTATTCCTAAAGGGGTGAGGGTGAAGAGAGAAAAAGAGAAGAGAGCGTGTGTACAAAAAGAGAGACGCAGAAGGTGCAGGCCACTGCGCACATGCTGGGAAGTTACAGAATAATGCTGCAAGAAGAATAACACCACAGAGAAAGTGCACAACATCACATATATAGACAAAGCCACCTAATTACCACTATGTCAGAAATACAACCATACAAATCTTAGGTACAATAAGTAATCTCTACAATGTCCACATCTACACCTTACTCCCTAAGATATTTCTGCACACCATCTTCAATCCACCAACCTCCTGGGATCTCCACCTTCTATCTAATACCTGTGGGAAAAAGGGAGGGCATGTTAAAGCGTGTCTAGTAGGAATTAACACTAATGGAACATTATTTACAATGGTTCTACGAATTACAGGACATGGCATAAGAAGTAAAAGCAGTAAACATGAAGGAAGAACTACAACTAGCAAACATGGCGAAGGGTAGATCTCAAACTGGTTAACTGTAGAACATCAGGAACTGGACCACACCTCAGGTGGGTAGATCTCAAACTATCCGCCAGTGGTACACGAGCACTGTCTCCTTAACGGGGCCTCTCAAACTCCCCCAGTCTGGTAGGAGTGAGAATCACTCAAGCCACACAGGCAGACTCTACCTCATGGTGCATCACAGGTATACCCATGGGTCTCTCTAACCCTGTCCACTCCCTGTGCTAGCTGTCGGGAGGGCATAAATATCGACCATCCTCACTAGCCTAGTCCTTCATCCTACACCCTACACAGGTTTCTCGCAAACCCCCATCTTGGAAGCTCACCCACTTTAGAGTGGATTGAGACGTCCCAAGAGTATGCAAGAAATCAATGAACATAAACATGGAAATGCCATGTGTAATCTGCTATGGGATCATGTAGGCATGGCACCATAACTTCCATTCTATTTCATACTTTGATGTACCCATCTTTATCACTCACAATGGGGTCATGCATCCATAGGTGCATCCCCTTACCATTCCACATCATCTCACATCACAACTACCATGCATTGACTCACCACCATACCAATTTAACCATGGCACCACAATATCATTTAACGCATCCACATTTTCCATAATAAATGAAACTAGGCATAATAGATGCCCCTCATCACCATTTTATGCAACACATATAGCGTATAAAACTGCATAACATGAAACTGAACTGATAGACCAAAAAGAATAGCTGTTAATATCAATTATCCTAAGAATTTGCCAAAGGTTTCTAAATGAGAATTGTATATAATTCATAAATCATTATATATAAACAAAATCATAATATTTCGACATTTGTGCTAATAGTTATAGCGTGTCCCTCAACATGGTCAGAATCTGTTTTGAAACAGGATTACAATGGAGGAACAATCAATTAATATATACCATTTGTAGTCAGAAATTTATGTAGAGCTCAACATGAAAGTTGTAGATGGTAAAATGAGCGTTCCAGATCAACAAGAATCATAATTTTTGTTTAATTACAGTGAAAGTTTTCATCTGTTCTATACAATGTAGCAGAATCTGTTAAAGATCAACTGTTTTCATCTATTTGCAGTAAGACTATGAGCATAGTGTCTAAATGAAAGTTGTAGATAACTTGCATAACTTTCCATACTTTATTAAATCATAATTTTTGGAACACTACGTTGAAAGTTATAACCAAATGAAGTTACTGTACAGAAGCTGAAATCAACAACTATGGAGATTTTAATAAAAGATATCATCTTTGCAATTCATATGCAATGAAGTATAAAAATAAATAACATGACATTGAAGTTGTGGTTCCTACCTCAAGGTGCCACCTTTCCTATCCAAACCCTCTCCTCCTTGCTCCAAACAATCTCCAAGTGCACTTAACTTCCACCTAGCCCTTCATGCAAAACCCTTTCTTTCTTCGCCTCCTCTTTTTCTTCTCTACTTCCCTTTTTCTTTCTTCTAGAATTAGAGTAGCTAAGGCATGGGGAAATGAAGAGGAAGGGGGTTTGGCCTCATTTTAGGAAAATATGAAGAGATGGTTAGAGAATAGGAAAGAAAATTAGTAGAAAAATAAAATAAGAATCTTTCTTTCTAGAATTCCCTTTTCAGTGCTTTCCTTATCTTTTTTTTCTAAATTCCCTTTCTTCTCTCTTAAGAATGGCATATGCTATAGAATATTCATTTGAATGGAAAATTTATGAAGACCCCCTCTAACATGTAACATTTATTTCTATGCCTTTGTGCAAATTCTATAAAACCACTAACTATGCTAAACTTTTTCTAAGAGGCCCTCCTACATGCATACACACAATACACACATACACACTCACACTCATATATATATATATATATATATATATATATATATATATATATATATATATATATATATATATATATATATATATATATATATATATATATATATATATGGTAAAATGCGCCTGAGGTCGTGCTCAGATGGGATTCCTGCGCTCGACCCCTCCTGACCGTCCGATCCGATCCCCCGGCTGTTGTTAAAAGCGGAACATGAGGAACTTTTGGTGCAATTACCAACGGGCCCTTACGCGCCCGGAACTTTTGGGGCAATTACCATCCCGCCCTTATAGCCCCTATGAAAGCAACTTTTTAGAACTATTGGTGCAATTACCATCCCGCCCTTTATATCCTTTTCAAAGAAATAGTTTACACTATACGGCACCGTTGTGCGCGTCGACCCAGAACGGAGTATATTACTCCCCGCGAACAACGCGCTACAGCCTATGCGTCGTGCGCGGCGTGGGATTAAAACGCACAAGTGTTGAGAAGTTACCAACCGTGCGCACGACGGGCAAAATAACCCCCGTCGTGCGCGTCGTCCGCGGGGGTTAAAACGCATAGGTGTCGAGCAATTTCCATCCGCGCGCACGACAGGCAAAATAACCCCCGTCGTGCGCGTCGTGTGCGGGCAAACGCACAGGTGTGGAGCTGTTTAAAGCCGTGCGCACGACGGGCCAAATTACCCCCGTCGTGCGCGAGGGGGAAAACGCAATCTGTAAAGCAATTTCCATCCGCGCGCACGACGTGCAAACTTACCCCGTCGTGCGCGTGGGTTTAAACGCCTAGTGTGGAGCAATTTCCATCCGAGCGCACGGCGGACAAAATTAACCCCGTCGTCCGCGGGGGTTAAAACGCACAAGTGTGCAGCAATTTCCAACCGTGCGCACGGCAGGAAAAATAACCCCCGTCGTGCGCATCGTCCGCGGGGGTTAAAACGCACAAGTGTCGAGCAATTTCCATCCGCGCGCACGACGGGCAAAATTACCCCCGTCGTGCGCATCGTGTGCGGGCAAACGCACAAGTTTGGAGCAATTTACAGCCATGCGCACGACGGGCCAAATTACCCCCGTCGTGCGCGAGGGGGAAAACGCAATCTGTAAAGCAATTTCCATCCGAGCGCACGACGGGCAAACTTACCCCCGTCGTGCGCGTGGGTTAAAACGCCTAGTGTGAAGAAATTCACATCCGCGCGCACGACGGGCAAAATTACCCCCGTCGTCCGCGGGGGTTAAAACGCACAAGTGTGCAGCAATTTCCATCCGCGCGCACGACAGGAAAAATAACCCCCGTCGTGCGCGTCGTCCGCGGGGGTTAAAACGCACAAGTGTCGAGCAATTTCCATCCGCGCGCACGACGGGAAAAATTACCCCCGTCGTGCGCGTCGTGTTCGGGCAAATGCACAAGTTTGGAGCAATTTACAGTCGTGCGCACGACGGGCCAAATTACCCCCGTCGTGCGCGAGGGGGAAAACGTAATCTGTAAAGCAATTTCCATCCGCGCGCACGACGGGCAAACTTACCCCCCGTCGTGCGCGTGGGTTAAAACGCCTAGTGTGAAGAAATTCACATCCGCGCGCACGACGGGCAAAATTACCCCCGTCGTGCATGTCCTGTGCGGGCAAACGCACAAGTGAGGAGCAATTTACAGCCGTGCACACGCCGGGCCAAATTACCCCCGTCGTGCGCGAGGGGGAAAACGCAATCTGTAAAGCAATTTCCATCCGTGCGCACGATGGGCAAACTTACCCCGTCGTGCGCGTGGGTTAAAACGCCTAGTGTGGAGCAATTTCCATCCGAGCGCACGGCGGACATAATTAACCCCGTCGTCCGCGGGGGTTAAAACGCACAAGTGTGCAGCAAATTCCATCTGCGCGCATGACGGGCAAAATAACCCCCATCGTGCGTGTCGTCCGCGGGGATTAAAACGAACAAGTGTGCAGCAAATTCCATCCGCGCGCACGACGGGCAAAATAACCCCCGTCGTGCGTGTCGTCCGCGGGGGTTAAAACGCACAAGTGTCGAGCAATTTCCATCCGCGCGCACGACGGGTAAAATAACCCCCGTCGTGCGCGTCGTCCGCGGGGGTTAAAACGCACAAGTGTCGAGCAATTTACATCCGCGGGCACGACGTGCAAAATTACCCCCGTCGTGCGTGTCGTGTGCCGGCAAACGCACAAGTGGATATTAATTTACAGCCATGCGCACGACGGGCCAAATTACCCCCGTCGTGCGCGAGGGGGAAAACGCAATCTGTAAAGCAATTTCCATCCGCGCGCACGACGGGCAAAATTACCCCCGTCGTGCGCGTGGGTTAAAACGCCTAGTGTGAAGAAATTCACATCCGCGCGCACGACGGGCAAAATTACCCCCGTCTGCGCGTCGTGTGCAGGCAAACGCACAAGTGAGGAGCAATTAGAGCCGTGCGCACGACGGGCCAAATTACCCCCGTCGTGCGCGTGGGGGAAAACGCAATCTGTAAAGCAATTTCCATCCGCGCGCACGACGGGCAAACTTACCCCGTCGTGCGCGTGGGTTAAAACAACTAGTCTGGAGCAATTTCCATCCGAGCGCACGACGGACAAAATTAACCCCGTCGTCCGCGGGGGTTAAAACGCACAAGTGTGCCGCAATTTCCATCCGCGCGCACGAAAGGAAAAATAACCCCCGTCGTGCGCGTCGTCCGCGGGGGTTAAAACGCACAAGTGTCGAGCAATTTCCATCCGCGCGCACGACGGGCAAAATTACCCCCGTCGTGCGCGTCGTGTGCGGGCAAACGCACAAGTTTGGAGCAATTTACAGCCGTGCGCACGACGGGCCAAATTACCCCCGTCGTGCGCGAGGGGGAAAACACAATCTGTAAAGAAATTTCCATCCGCACGCACGACGGGCAAACTTACCCCCGTCGTGCGCGTGGGTTAAAACGCCTAGTGTGAAGAAATTCACATCCGCGCGCACGACGGGCAAAATTACCCCCGTCGTGCGCGTCCTGTGCGGGCAAACGCACAAGTGAGGAGCAATTTACAGCCGTGCGCACGACGGGCCAAATTACCCCCGTCGTGCGTGAGGGGGAAAACGCAATCTGTAACGGCCACTGTCCGGTCGTACATATTTTGGGTGCGTATGTTATCCCGTATGAGTATTTTCATATTCGTTTTTTGGTTGTGTCCCGTAGTCCGGACGCGTGATCGGATCCCATATTCGTGATCCTCTCGGAGGCGCGAACACTCCGGTACCTTCGTTGTAATTTTTGGATGTTGAAGGACCGAACTACAAATATCCCATTAAATTATCAACTTGGTTTCCTAATGTTTTTAATAAATATTAAAAAAAAAACCAAATCTGTACGTTTTAACAAAACTTTCATAAATAATATTATTACTAATGAACTCTAATTTTGTAATAACCCTATACAATAGCTCCTCTTGGGTATTCTTTTAAAAAAGGGGGGGGGGGGGGAGAAACTGAAAGCATCAATCTGGTAATAATTAAAACAAAAAAAAAACAATCCTAACCAACTCAACACTCTCTCCACGTTCCCCACACACTCCTTTTGACCCGTTCCACATGTGGGCAACAATAAAGCATATGCTACAAAAAAACTCTTAAAGCCTATACAATTTTTCCCCCTGCTGTACATCAAACCCCATCACGTGCACTTGTCTATGCCTTATAAGAGATTGACCTAGGGCTACAACCCCGATCCACAGCAACCCTATACTACCTTCCATATAAAAAAAAGAACCCTAGGCTATTAATAAAACCCTAGACTACCATTTTTCCCACAGCCTAACCCTATGCAAAACCGCAACCAGCCTCCATCCTATAATTAACACAGGCCTCCTTCATTCGGGTACACACACAAACCCTAGTAAACTAGGGTTATATCTACTCGCAGCCGCATCCTGTCATTGTGCCTCCACGCAAGAGAAGCCCACACCCTAGCACACCCCATAAACCCTAGTAAACCCATACACTGTCAACCCGCAGCCCTATTAATATTAGACCTAGGTCTAATTTTTAAGACCGATATCTCACCCTACCCTCTTCTATTCAAAACCCTAGAACCCTAAACTCCTACAGCCGCCATCCTCCATCATCTCCACGCACAGCTGCCTTAGCCCGACTCCCCACCGACCGCCGGGACTTGCTCCCCTCCCTTCATCAACCGCGACCCCCCACCTGCGCCTCTTTCTCCTCCGTATCCGAGTACTCCTCCTCCCCACAGCCACGCAAACACCACCCATGGCCTTCTCAAACCCGAGAGCAACACCCCCTCAGGCCAACAACTCCTCACGGCTTCTCCTTCAGCCACGCAACCACGCAACAGCCGTAGCAAGCCTCCGACAGCCGTGCTTTCGTCCAACCGCTCAGATCTGACGTCGACTGTCCCCTCACAGCATCCGAGCACTCGCGCACGGGTCGTGTACGCATTGACAGCCCCGGATCTGACGAGAACGCTCCACCCGACGCTCAACGCTCGCTGTTCCGGAGTCTTCACGCGTCGTCGTTGCTCGCGGACGTCAACCGATCCCTCGCTCCACTCCAGGTTGGTAGATCTATCCCCTAAAACTCATAACCCCCACCGTAAAGTAGAGAAACCTAATAAAACACGTTGATTAGACGTCGTAGGAGCTTGTACGAATCTGTCCTGAACAAGAAACATGATTTCTGATTTTGTGCTCTGCCCAAACAGCGAACCAAACACTCCACGGCGTAGTACTCGTCGAGACGAATCCAACGACACCAAGAACGCCAAAAACAGGCGAGTATACAATTTGTTATGAATTTTAGAAGTTTCGGCACGTTTACGCCGCCTTCATGTATTGTAGAACAACCTGAAATTGTGACGTGAAATAATGTAGGAAAGTGACACCATAATGATTAGGACAAAAATTGGGATCCAACGGTATATCATACGATATATCCCCAATTTAAACAACTAGAGGAAGAAAATTGTTTCTGTAGCAAATTGAACGAAAAGGACGAAATCGTCATTATTGGAAATTACGGAACCGGTCGTTCGACCCGCTTCCGCTTTCCAGAATTGTCACCATAAAACACAAATTTGATAACGATGAAATTTAGTGAGTCTTGACATGTTTAACAGTTTGGACATCGTGAAATCGTGCGCCTCGAAGGCGGAATCGTGAATTCGTGATGTCGTGTGAGTCGACTAGGCCGGCTCGTGTTCCGGCAAAACTTCTGGGTGGGGTTAGGGTTGAGCGGCCACTGGGCGTATGAAAGGTACTCTCCTCAAGAACACCACCCGACGCGGTGGGTTAGTGTCAATCACGGTAAGCCCCCGTGAGAGGAACGACCTTCTCATCACGACCTAAAGGCGAGAACCCTAGATTAGATGTAAAGTCTTGACATGGTCATTGAACGCTAACTTGGTCATCGTGAATATTGAAATGTTGACAAATTCTGAGAATTTAACTTTAAACTTGCCATCGACTAGAACTGCATGCTAGGATTGTTTCTTTCTGCTCCGAAATATTAAATGTTAATTGCTGCAGTTGTTTCCTTTATTAAATGCTTCTAAAATTTCATATACTTGTTATATACTTCGCCTTGGGATGCTAACCCTTCTTGCAGACCCCTAGCTGACATACATTCATGTTTGTGGATGTATGTCAGGTTCAGAGCTCGAGTACCAGGAGGACCAGTACGAGACGCCGGAGTTGGAGAGTCAGGAGTTCGCACCTGACGCAGAGCCTCTCCCAGCAGAGGACTAGTGGACCCTGACACCTTTACTGCTTTCCTTAGTTCCTTTTTGTCGTTGTAGTTACTTTTCGAGTACGTTACTTTTCCTGTTGCTACTTTTAGCCCAGCTGTGGTATTGTTAAACTCTGTGTACGAACTTTATTTCTGGATGTGGCTATATCTGTGCTGGTTGTGTTTTCTTATTATTTCTGAATGGTAGTTGCAAGGACCTCATCTGTATTTTAAACACAGACGCTTATTGAACTCGAGCGTCGCCGCTCCAGTTCAAGCGGACCGCGTAACGCTCTCGCTTCCGGTGTCTTTTGGGAAGCGGGGCGTTACAGGTTTTAGTGGTGGCCCATGCAGGTCACTTGCAACTGCGAAATTCAAAATAGTGAGAACATTTATCATTAGCCAAACATCTAGAGTAATCGTATACATGGGATTAACTCGGGCTTTCTTTCTCTTTTGTAGGATGTCCGGAAGACGCATCACCCGACACGGAGCCGGAGCCGGAGTCGGAAACGGATCCGGAGCTGTCGGAGGCGGAGAGGACGACATCCGCCAGATGCTGGGAGTTATGAAGGATATGCTGGAGGTTCAGCATCATCTAGTCCAGCAGGGACGCCAGGCTGAACCAGCTGCGCCAGCTGCGCCAGTTGCACCAGCTCCTGGAGCCAAGCAGTTCAGAGAGATGCGTCCGAAGAGCTTTTCCGGACGAGAGGGCCCGCTAGCGGCCGAAGAGTGGCGTCAGAGCACTGAGGATGATTTGGGCCTTGCCCGAATCCACAAAGATGAATGGGTGGAACTTGCCAGGAAGCAGCTGACAGATAATGCCCGCAGTTGGTGGACTGCGGAGGAGGCCAGGCTGACCAAGCCGATTTCATGGGATACCTTCAGCAAGAGATTTGACGCCCAGTATTTTCCGAAGTCGGCGAAGCGGATGATGGAGAGTCGCTTCATCAACCTGGAGCAGGGTACCATGACCGTTGACGAGTACGAGGCGGAGTTCACTATGCTGAGCCGCTATGCCCCTACCATGGTGAAGGAACCTGAGGACTGTGCACACCGTTTCCTGCAGGGCTTAGACCTGGACATTCAGAGTGTGCTGTCCGGGAATACTTTTTCTACTCATGAGGAGGTTCTGGTGGCTGCGAAGAATCAGGAGCACGTGGCCAATCTGAAGAAGGCCCGACAGGCGGGCAAGCGCCCGATGGAGATGCAGAGGAGTGCACCTAGGCCTGGTGTACGTCCAGTCCAGACCACCCAGTTCAAGAGGCCAGCCGCACCTGTTTTCAACCGAGCTGAGCAGACTTGCCACTTCTGCGGCAAGCTCGGCCATCTGAAGAAGGACTGCAGGAAGATGCTGAATCAGTGTTTGGTTTGTGGATCGTCTGCTCATGTTGCGAGGGATTGCCCCCGAGGTTCTCGACCTATGACTGCTGGAGCACCTGGACCTGTTCAGCGGACAGCACCTGCACCTGGACCCGCTCAGAGACCAGTGCCTGCACCTGGACAGCGAGGACCACCTCTGGTACCACAGGAGAGAGCCTTTCAGCAGGCCAAACCCCCGATGCGTCGAGCTTACACCATGACAGCCGTTGAGGCTGAAGCTGTTGACGACGTGATCGCAGGTAACCCTTGACCTAGTCTTTACTTTTCTGCATTTATGTTTGATTAGTTAGTTTCCTTGTTTGATATAGTTGCTCGTTACCCCTTAGGTGTTATCCTAGTTTCTTCTCACCCCGCCCTGACCCTGTTCGACTCTGGAGCTTCCATGTGCATCCTGTCACGGAAGTTCGTAGTCGAACACGCGATCCCCACCTACACTCTTCCCAAGTGTTGGAACATCACGACTGGGAATGGTGTGGTGAAGGTTGCACTTGGTTGTAGACCTTGCCCATTGGTGGTTAGTGGACACGAATTGTATGCAGATTTCATCGTCCACGACCTACCCAATTTCGATGCGATCCTCGGCATTGATTGGTTAGGAGCTTTCTACGCCACGATCGACTGTCACCGGAAGAAAGTGGTGTTTGAAATCCCTGGCCACCCAGTATTCGAGTTCGTCAGCGGAGGACGTTCGCTCGGACCTGTCAAGTTCCGGGCCCAGCCGTGCAGATTGACAGTTGCATCTATGATAGCAGAGCCAGAGAAGCCAGCTGTAGTGCGAGACTTCGAGGATGTCTTCCCTGAGGACATTTCCGGTTTGCCGCCTAATCGAGCGTTGGAGTTCGGCATTGATCTAATGCCAGGAGCTCAACCGATTTCTAAGGCACCGTACCGCATGGCTCCTGCCGAGTTGGAAGAGCTGAGGAAGCAGTTGGACGAGCTGCTACAGAAAGGTTTTATTCATCCCAGCGTGTCTCCCTGGGGTGCACCCGTCTTGCTGGTGAAGAAGAAAGACGGATCGAGGAGGATGTGTATCGATTATCAGGAGCTGAATCAGATCACTGTGAAGAACAAGTACCCGCTGCCCCGTATTGACGATATCTTCGATCAGCTTGGTGGATCAAAGGTGTTCTCGAAGCTGGACCTTCGGAGCGGATACCATCAAGTCAGAGTTAAGAAGGATGACGTGCCCAAGACAGCTTTCCGGACCAAGTACGGGCACTATGAGTTCGTTGTCATGCCATTCGGTGTGACCAACGCTCCTGCTGTGTTCATGAACCTCATGAACCTCATCTTTTACGACTTCCTCGACAAGTTCATGGTGATTTTTATAGATGACATCCTGGTGTACTCGAGGAGCGAGGAAGAGCATGCAGAACATTTGAGATTGGTATTGGAGACACTCCGCCATCATCGACTATATGCCAAGTATAGCAAATGCGAATTCTGGCTGGACAGAATTGCATTTCTTGGGCATGTAGTATCAGGAGCCGGCATCTCAGTGGACCCGGAGAAGGTCGGAGCAGTCAGTGATTGGCCTACACCGCGGTCAGCTTCGGACATCAGGAGTTTCCTCGGGTTGGCTGGCTACTACCGCAGATTTATCAAGGATTTCTCGAGGATAGCTGAGCCGATGACGAGGTTGACCCGGAAGGATGTTAAGTTCAGTTGGTCAGAATCTTGTGAGCAGGCTTTCAGTACTTTGAAGGAGAGACTGACGACTGCACCGATCTTAGCTATTCCGGACAGAAGCGGAGGCTTCGAGATCTTCTGTGATGCATCGGGGAAGGGACTTGGTTGTGTTCTGCACCAGCACAACCATGTAGTTGCGTATGCTTCGCGACAGTTGAAAGTTCATGAGAAGAACTACCCAACCCATGATCTGGAACTCGCCGCTGTCATTTTCGCACTGAAGATTTGGCGTCATTTCTTACTTAGTGAGAAGGTGAAGATATTCACCGATCACAAAAGTTTGAAATACATATTTACTCAGAAGGAGCTGAATATGAGACAGCGCAGATGGTTGGAGTTGATGGCAGATTACGACATCGACCTTCAGTATCATCCAGGGAAGGTGAATGTCGTACCGGACGCCTTGAGCCGACTGCCAGAAGTGATGATTCTCACAGCCGAGTGGAGATTGCAACAGGGTTTGCGAGAGATGGATGTTGAAGCTGTTCTTCCCGGAGTCACTTCATCGTTGATGAACATGCAGATTCAGTCGACGATTGTTGATCGGATCAAGAGTGCTCAGGCTGGTGATGCGAAGTTGGGGAAGATCAGAGAGCAAGTCGAAGCTGGGCTCCGGACAGATTTTCTGATTCACGAGGATGGATCCTTGAGGTATGGCAGCAGGGTCTGCGTGCCTGCAGGAGATATCAGAGAGGAGTTGATGAATGAGGCTCACAGCTCGCCTTATTCCATTCATCCTGGAGGCACGAAGATGTACAAGGACCTTCGTCGGAATTTCTGGTGGCACAGAATGAAGAGAAGTGTGGCACGGAGTGTTGCCAAATGCCTGGTGTGTCAGCAGGTGAAGGCTGAGCATCATCGCACGGCCGGACTACTACAGCCCCTGCCTATCCCGGAGTGGAAATGGCAGCACATCACGATGGATTTTGTGACTGGCTTACCTCGGAGCACCAAACAGAATGACGCAATCTGGGTCATCGTCGATCGGCTGACCAAGTCTGCGCACTTCATACCGTTCCGAGTAGGACAATCGACGGAAATACTGGCTAGGAAATATATGGAGGTAATGATCTGACTCATCCTTTCGTATTTCCTTTCTAGTATCAATAGTGATGTGGATTTGTTGTGTAGGAGATCGTGCGTTTGCATGGAGTCCCTGTGAGCATTGTATCCGATCGTGATACGAGGTTCACATCTCAGTTCTGGAAGAGTCTGCAGACCAATCTTGGTACCAGTCTGAAGTTCAGCACTGCGTATCACCCGCAGACAGATGGCCAGTCAGAGCGGACCATCCAGATTCTGGAGGACATGCTGAGAGCTTGCATGCTAGATTTCAAGGGTTCGTGGGAGGATCATCTACACCTGGTGGAATTCTCCTACAACAACAGTTATCAGGCAAGCATTGGCATGGCGCCTTTCGCTGCTCTCTACGGAAGGAAGTGTCGTTCGCCCCTGAGCTGGGACGACGTTGGAGATAGAGAGATATTGGGACCGGAGTTGATTGTCGAAGCTGTGGACGTTGTTCGAGATATCAGGGACAAGCTTCGGATTGCTCAGGACCGTTATAAGCATTGGGCTGATGCTAAACGGCGACCCCTGGAGTTTCAGCCGGGAGACCATGTGTTCCTGAAAATTTCTCCGAATCGCGGAGTGATTCGTTTCGGGAAGCGTGGTAAGCTCAGCCCGAGATACATCGGACCCTTCGATGTTCTGGAGAGGGTTGGCGAGGTAGCGTACCGCTTAGCCTTGCCGCCATCTTTGGAAGGTGTTCACGACGTCTTCCATGTGTCGCAGCTTCGTCGGTACGTCAGCGACCCATCTCACGCTGTTGACTACTCTGAGATCACCGTTCGTCCAGATCTGACGTATGATCAGCAGCCAGTGCAGATTCTCGACAAACGTCAGAAATCACTTCGAAACAAGACTGTCGATCTGGTTAGGGTGATGTGGCGACACGGCTCGCCAGGAGAGTCCACTTGGGAGAGAGAAGATGAGATGAGAGAGCGTTACCCCCACCTGTTCCCTGTCATGTGATTGATTTGAATTCCGAGGGCGGAATTTTCTTTAAGGTGGGTAGGATGTAACGGCCACTGTCCGGTCGTACATATTTTGGGTGCGTATGTTATCCCGTATGAGTATTTTCATATTCGTTTTTTGGTTGTGTCCCGTAGTCCGGACGCGTGATCGGATCCCATATTCGTGATCCTCTCGGAGGCGCGAACACTCCGGTACCTTCGTTGTAATTTTTGGATGTTGAAGGACCGAACTACAAATATCCCATTAAATTATCAACTTGGTTTCCTAATGTTTTTAATAAATATTAAAAAAAAAACCAAATCTGTACGTTTTAACAAAACTTTTATAAATAATATTATTACTAATGAACTCTAATTTTGTAATAACCCTATACAATAGCTCCTATTGGGTATTCTTTTAAAAAAGGGGGGGGGGGGGGAGAAACTGAAAGCATCAATCTGGTAATAATTAAAACAAAAAAAAACAATCCTAACCAACTCAACACTCTCTCCACGTTCCCCACACACTCCTTTTGACCCGTTCCACATGTGGGCAACAATAAAGCATATGCTACAAAAAAACTCTTAAAGCCTATACAATGTTTCCCCCTGCTGTACATCAAACCCCATCACGTGCACTTGTCTATGCCTTATAAGAGATTGACCTAGGGCTACAACCCCGATCCACAGCAACCCTATACTACCTTCCATATATAAAAAAAAAGAACCCTAGGCTATTAATAAAACCCTAGACTACCATTTTTCCCACAGCCTAACCCTATGCAAAACCGCAACCAGCCTCCATCCTATAATTAACACAGGCCTCCTTCATTCGGGTACACACACAAACCCTAGTAAACTAGGGTTATATCTACTCGCAGCCGCATCCTGTCATTGTGCCTCCACGCAAGAGAAGCCCACACCCTAGCACACCCCATAAACCCTAGTAAACCCATACACTGTCAACCCGCAGCCCTATTAATATTAGACCTAGGTCTAATTTTTAAGAACGATATCTCACCCTACCCTCTTCTATTCAAAACCCTAGAACCCTAAACTCCTACAGCCGCCATCCTCCATCATCTCCACGCACAGCTGCCTTAGCCCGACTCCCCACCGACCGCCGGGACTTGCTCCCCTCCCTTCATCAACCGCGACCCCCCACCTGCGCCTCTTTCTCCTCCGTATCCGAGTACTCCTCCTCCCCACAGCCACACAAACACCACCCACGGCCTTCTCAAACCCGAGAGCAACACCCCCTCAGGCCAACAACTCCTCACGGCTTCTCCTTCAGCCACGCAACCACGCAACAGCCGTAGCAAGCCTCCGACAGCCGTGCTTTCGTCCAACCGCTCAGATCTGACGTCGACTGTCCCCTCACAGCATCCGAGCACTCGCGCACGGGTCGTGTACGTATTGACAGCCCCGGATCTGACGAGAACGCTCCACCCGACGCTCAACGCTCGCTGTTCCGGAGTCTTCACGCGTCGTCGTTGCTCGCGGACGTCAACCGATCCCTCGCTCCACTCCAGGTTGGTAGATCTATCCCCTAAAACTCATAACCCCCACCGTAAAGTAGAGAAACCTAATAAAACACGTTGATTAGACGTCGTAGGAGCTTGTACGAATCTGTCCTGAACAAGAAACATGATTTCTGATTTTGTGCTCTGCCCAAACAGCGAACCAAACACTCCACGGCGTAGTACTCGTCGAGACGAATCCAACGACACCAAGAACGCCAAAAACAGGCGAGTATACAATTTGTTATGAATTTTAGAAGTTTCGGCACGTTTACGCCGCCTTCATGTATTGTAGAACAACCTGAAATTGTGACGTGAAATAATGTAGGAAAGTGACACCATAATGATTAGGACAAAAATTGGGATCCAACGGTATATCATACGATATATCCCCAATTTAAACAACTAGAGGAAGAAAATTGTTTCTGTAGCAAATTGAACGAAAAGGACGAAATCGTCATTATTGGAAATTACGGAACCGGTCGTTCGACCCGCTTCCGCTTTCCAGAATTGTCACCATAAAACACAAATTTGATAACGATGAAATTTAGTGAGTCTTGACATGTTTAACAGTTTGGACATCGTGAAATCGTGCGCCTCGAAGGCGGAATCGTGAATTCGTGATGTCGTGTGAGTCGACTAGGCCGGCTCGTGTTCCGGCAAAACTTCTGGGTGGGGTTAGGGTTGAGCGGCCACTGGGCGTATGAAAGGTACTCTCCTCAAGAACACCACCCGACGCGGTGGGTTAGTGTCAATCACGGTAAGCCCCCGTGAGAGGAACGACCTTCTCATCACGACCTAAAGGCGAGAACCCTAGATTAGATGTAAAGTCTTGACATGGTCATTGAACGCTAACTTGGTCATCGTGAATATTGAAATGTTGACAAATTCTGAGAATTTAACTTTAAACTTGCCATCGACTAGAACTGCATGCTAGGATTGTTTCTTTCTGCTCCGAAATATTAAATGTTAATTGCTGCAGTTGTTTCCTTTATTAAATGCTTCTAAAATTTCATATACTTGTTATATACTTCGCCTTGGGATGCTAACCCTTCTTGCAGACCCCTAGCTGACATACATTCATGTTTGTGGATGTATGTCAGGTTCAGAGCTCGAGTACCAGGAGGACCAGTACGAGACGCCGGAGTTGGAGAGTCAGGAGTTCGCACCTGACGCAGAGCCTCTCCCAGCAGAGGACTAGTGGACCCCGACACCTTTACTGCTTTCCTTAGTTCCTTTTTGTCGTTGTAGTTACTTTTCGAGTACGTTACTTTTCCTGTTGCTACTTTTAGCCCAGCTGTGGTATTGTTAAACTCTGTGTACGAACTTTATTTCTGGATGTGGCTATATCTGTGCTGGTTGTGTTTTCTTATTATTTCTGAATGGTAGTTGCAAGGACCTCATCTGTATTTTAAACACAGACGCTTATTGAACTCGAGCGTCGCCGCTCCAGTTCAAGCGGACCGCGTAACGCTCTCGCTTCCGGTGTCTTTTGGGAAGCGGGGCGTTACACAATCTGTAAATCAATTTCCATCCGCGCGCACGACGGGCAAACTTACCCCGTCGTGCGCGTGGGTTAAAACGCCTAGTGTGAAGCAATTTCCATCCGAGCGCACGGCGGACAAAATTAACCCCGTCGTGCGCGTCATGTGCGGGCAAACGCACAAGTGAGGAGAAATTTACAGCCGTGCGCACGACGGGCCAAATTACCCCCGTCGTGCGCGAGCGGGAAAACGCAATCTGTAAAGCAATTTCCATCCGCGCGCACGACGGGCAAACTTACCCCGTCGTGCGCGTGGGTTAAAACGCCTAGTGTGGAGCAATTTCCAGCCGAGCGCACGGCGGACAAAATTAACCCCGTCGTCCGCGGGGGTTAAAACGCACAAGTGTGCAGCAATTTCCATCCGCGCGCACGACAGGAAAAATAACCCCCGTCGTGCGCGTCGTCCGCGGGGGTTAAAACGCACAAGTGTCGAGCAATTTCCATCCGCGCGCACGACGGGCAAAATTACCTCGATCGTGCGCGTCGTGTGTGGGCAAACGCACAAGTGTGGAGCAATTTACAGCCGTGCGCACGACGGGCCAAATTACCCCCGTCGTGCGCGAGGGGGAAAACGCAGTCTGTAAAGCAATTTCCATCCGCGCGCACGACGGGCAAACTTACCCCCGTCGTGCGTGGGGGTTAAAACGCACAAGTGTAGAGCAATTTCCATCTGTGCGCATGACGGGCAAAATAACCCCCGTCGTGCGCGTCGTCCGCGGGGGTTAAAACGCACAAGTGTCGAGCAATTTCCATCCGCGGGCACGACGGGCTAAATGACCCCCGTCGTGCGCGAGGGGGAAAACGCAATCTGTAAAGCAATTTCCATCCGCGCTCACGACGGGCAAACTTACCCCCGTCGTGCGCGTGGGTTAAAACGCCTAGTGTGAAGAAATTCACATCCACGCGCACGACGGGCAAAATTACCCCCGTCGTGCGCGTCGTGTGCGGGCAAACACACAAGTGTGGAGATATTTACAGCCGTGCGCACGACGTGCCAAATTACCCCCGTCATGCGCGAGGGGGAAAACACAATCTGTAAAGCAATTTCCATCCGCGCGCACGACGGGCAAACTTACCCCGTCATGCGCGTGGGTTACACATCCGGCGCACGACGGGCAAAATTACCCCCGTCGTGCGCGTCCTGTGCGGGCAAACGCACAAGTGAGGAACAATTTACAGCTGTGCGCACGACGGGCTAAATGACCCCCCGTCGTGCGCGAGGGGGAAAACGCAATCTGTAAAGCAATTTCCATCCGCGCGCACGACGGGCAAACTTACCCCCGTCGTGCGCGTGGGTTAAAACACCTAGTGTGAAGAGATTCACATCCGCCCGCACGACGGGCAAAATAACCCCCGTCGTGCGCGTCGTGTGCGGGCAAACGCACAAGTGTGGAGATATTTACAGCCGTGCGCACGACGGGCCAAATTACCCCCGTCGTGCGCGAGGGGGAAAACGCAATCTGTAAAGCAATTTCCATCCGTGCGCACGACGGGCAAACATACCCCCGTCGTGTGCGTGGGTTAAAACGCCTAGTGTGAAGAAATTCACATCCGCGCGCACGACAGGCAAAATTACCACCGTCGTGCGCGTCCTGTGCGGGCAAACGAACAAGTTTGGAGCAATTTACAGCCGTGCGCACGACGTGCCAAATTACCCCCGTCGTGCGCGAGGGGGAAAAAGTAATCTGTAAAGCAATTTCCATCCGCGCGCACGACGGGCAAACTTACCCCGTCGTGCGCGTGGGTTAAAACGCCTAGTGTGGAGCAATTTCCATCCGAGCGCACGGCGGACAAAATTAACCCCGTCGTCCGCGGGGGTTAAAACGCACAAGTGTGCACCAATTTCCATCCGCGCGCACGACAGGAAAAATAACCCCCGTCGTGCGCGTCGTCCGCGGGGGTTAAAACGCACAAGTGTCGAGCAATTTCCATCCGCGCGCTCGACGGGCAAAATTACCCCCGTCGTGCGCGTCGTGTGCGGGCAAATGCACAAGTTTGGAGCAATTTACAGCCGTGCGCACGACGGGCCAAATTACCCCCGTCGTGCGCGAGGGGGAAAACGCAATCTGTAAAGCAATTTCCATCCGCGCGCACGACGGGCAAACTTACCCCGTCGTGCGTGTGGGTTAAAACGCCTAGTGTGAAGAAATTCACATCCGCGCGCACGAAGGGCAAAATTAACCCCGTCGTGTGCGTCCTGTGCGGGCAAACGCACAAGTGAGGAGCAATTTACAGCCATGCGCACGACGGGCCAAATGACCCCCGTCGTGCGCGAGGGGGAAAACGCAATCTGTAAAGCAATTTCCATCCGCGTGCACGACGGGCAAACTCACCCCCGTCGTGCGCGTGGGTTAAAACGCCTAGTGTGGAGCAATTTCCATCCGAGCGCACGGCGGACAAAATTAACCCCGTCGTGCGCGTCGTGTGCGGGCAAACGCACAAGTGTGGAGATATTTACAGCCGTGCGCACGACGGGCCAAATTACCCCCGTCGTGCGTAAGAGGAAAACACAATCTGTAAAGCAATTTCCTTCCGCGCGCACGACGGGCAAACTTACCCCCGTCGTGCGCGTGGGTTAAAACGCCTAGTGTGAAGAAATTCACATCCGTGCGCACGACGGGCAAAATTACCCCCGTCGTGCGCGTCCTGTGCGGGCAAACGCACAAGTGAGGAGCAATTTACAGCCGTGCGCACGACGGGCCAAATTACCCCCGTCGTGCGCGAGGGGGAAAACGCAATCTGTAAAGCAATTTCCATTCGCGCGCACGACGGGTAAACTTACCCCGTCGTGCGCGTGGGTTAAAACGCCTAGTGTGGAGCAATTTCCATCCGAGCGCACGGCGGACAAAATTAACCCCGTCGTCCGCGGGGGTTAAAACGCACAAGTGTGCACCAATTTCCATCCGCGCACACGACAGGAAAAATAACCCCCGTCGTGCGCGTCGTCCACGGGGGTTAAAACGCACAAGTGTCGAGCAATTTCCATCCGCGCGCACGACGGGCAAAATTACCCCCGTCGTGTGCGTCGTGTGCGGGCAAATGCATAAGTTTGGAGATATTTACAGCCGTGCGCACGACGGGCCAAATTACCCCCGTCGTGCGCGAGAGGAAAACGCACTCTGTAAAGCAATTTCCATCCGCGCGCACGACGGGCAAACTTACCCCCGTCGTGCGCGTGGGTTAAAACGCCTAGTGTGAAGAAATTCACATCCGCGCGCACGACGGGCAAAATTACCCCCGTCGTGCGCGTCCTGTGCGGGCAAACGCACAAGTGAGGAGCAATTTACAGCCGTGCGCACGACGGGCCAAATTACCCCCGTCGTGCGCGAGGGGGAAAACGCAATCTGTAAAGCAATTTCCATCCGCGCGCACGACGGGCAAACTTACCCCGTCGTGCGCGTGGGTTAAAACGCCTAGTGTGGAGCAATTTCCATCCGAGCGCACGACGGACAAAATTAACCCCGTCATCCGCGGGAGTTAAAACGCACAAGTGTGCAGCAATTTCCCTCCGCGCGCACGACGGGCAAAATAACCCCCGTCGTGCGCGTCGTCCGCGGGGCTTAAAACGCACAAGTGTCGGGCAATTTCCATCCGCGCGCACGACGGGCAAAATGCGCGTCGTGTGCGGGCAAACGCACAAGTGAGTATATCAATTTACAGCCGTGCACACGTCAGGCCAAATTACCCCCGTCGTGCGTGAGGGGGAAAACGCAATCTGTAAAGCAATTTCCATCCGCGCGCACGACGGGCAAACATACCCCCGTCGTGCGCGTGGGTTAAAACGCCTAGTGTGAAGAAATTCACATCCGCGTGCACGACGGGCAAAATTACCGCCGTTGTTTGCGTCCTGTGCGGGCAAACGCACAAGTGAAGAGCGATTTACAGCCGTGCGCACGACGGGCTAAATGACCCCCGTCGTGCGCGAGGGGGAAAACGCAATCTGTAAAGCAATTTCCATCCGCGCGCGTGACGGGCAACTTACCCCCGTCGTGCACGTGGGTTAAAACGCCTAGTGTGAAGAAATTCACATCCGTGCGCACAACGGTCAAAATTACCCCCGTCGTGCGCGTCCTGTGCGGGCAAACGCACAAGTGAGGAGCAATTTACAGCCGTGCGCACGACGGGCCAAATTACCCCCGTCGTGCGAGAGGGGGAAAATGCAATCTGTGAAGCAATTTCCATCCGCGCGCACGACGGGCAAACTTACCCCCGTCGTGCGCGTGGGTTAACGCCTAGTGTGGAGCAATTTTCCATCTGAGTGCACGACGGACATAATTAATCCCGTAGTGCGCGTCCTGTGCCGGCTAACGCACAAGTCTGGAGCAATTTACATCCGTGCGCACGACGGGCCAAATTACCCCCGTCGTGCACGGAGGGGGAAAACGCAATCTGTAAGGCAATTTCAATCCGCGCGCACGACGGGCAAATTTACCCCCGTCGTGCGCGTGGGTTAAAACGCCTAGTGTGGAGCAATTTCCATCCGATCGCACGGCGGACAAAATTAACCCCGTCGTCCGCGGGGGCTAAAACGCACAAGTGAGGAGCATTTTCCATTCGCGCGCACGACGGGCAAAATTACCCCCGTCGTGCGCGTCGTCCGCGGTGCTTAAAAAGCACAAGTGACAAGTGTGGGGAAATTTCCATACGAAGGTAGCAATATGGGTAAACATTTGCATTAATTTCTTACAACAAGTGATTATTTTGCACAAAACCTAACATCAATTTTATACCGAATTTTTTTCAATATCAACATTCTTGTTGTCCCTTTTTACTCGGTGACTTTCAAAATCTCAGCCGGCCTCAGCGTGCTATTTGCCAAATCTCTCAATGATCCATCTCCATTCCCAGCTACTGCCCTTCATCGGAATGGCCCTCGACATATTTAGCAGCTTGATGGTTGTGCCTGCCCTCAACGACTGTTAACCTTTCACTCCTCACCGCCAACGCCGACGCCCACCATTACCACGCAATGAGAACATACATTGACACTTCTTGGTTTTAACTGGCCTGTCGGTCGTTTTTTCCTTTCGGTGTCACCTGTAAACCCTGCTTCATTCACATGCAAAGTTGTTTACTTTGCATGTGAAAGAAGCGGGGTTTACAGGTGACACCGAAAGGAAAAAAAAGACCGACATGCCAGTTAAAACCAAGAAGTGTCAATGTCTGTTCTCATTGCGTGGTAATGGTGGGCGTCGGCGTTGGCGGTGAGGAGTGAAGGTTAACAGTCGTTGAGGGCAGGCACAACCATCAAGCTGCTAAATATGTCGAGGGCCATTCCGATGAAGGGCAGCAGGAATCCTATCGGAAGTTTTACATGCAAAGCGACAACATTCTTGTTGTCCCTTTTTACACGGTGACGTGCATTATAAATTTATTTGCATGGAAGGTAGGATTCTCCTACATGACTGTCAAAATTTCAGCCGGCCTCAGCGTGCTATTTGCCAAATCTCTCAATGATTCCATCTCCATTCCCTGCAACTGCCTTCATCGGAATGGCCCTCGACATAATTAGCAGCTTGATGGTTGTGCCTGCCCAGCTGCCCTCAATGACTGTTAACCTCCACTAACGCTGGATTTTTTTACGACATAAATAGTACCTTGGATTTTTGTACCTTCTCGAGCAATCTCAACCGTATCTGCATGCATGTAAAATCACCAAATTTCTACATCATTTTCCACCCAAGTGAATAAGAATTACACCTATAGTGTATTTAAAAGTATATACTTACCAAATGGAATGCCTCGAAAATCCCTACTTTCACACCCAAGAAAGGAAGAAAATGCTCATGTATCCTAGAAGGTCCGCTGACCGCTGAGATCTTCTGGGAAGATTTGAAGGTGCATTTTGGTTGCAAATGCTACTACGCTGACCGCTGAGATCTTCTGGGAAGATTTGAAGGTGCATTTTGGTTGCGAAGTTAGACTGATTTCATTGGAGTCATCTTCTACCGCCATCCCATTCTCTTTACAGGCATCTACATCATGAAGGAAATGGTCCACGACTCCACATTGAAATAGCAGGAGTAACTTTCAATTTTTTCTTCCATTTACCATGGTATATTTCTACATCAAGCAGAACGAAGCAATGGTTAGAATTTGTCCGGTTAAACTGAGAAACAAATATATTGTAAGAAAAATATGTAGAATACCGTGGCTATACGAGGAAGATCCGAGAAGAAGAATACTTGGCAGATGTAATTGAAACCGCTGAGGCGCGACCTCGGTGGTAATCGCTGTTGCCGGTTGCTCCCAAAGGTTAACACAGCAGCCCCTGGCCGCGTCCACACTTGGCCAGAGACTTTGGATTTTGCACAGTACAGCTACCCAGGAGAACGGGATGAAGCACAGAAGAATTTTTGGAGGCAGCAATTTTTCCGTGTATTTTCTTGAGGAAGGCAGTGGGATATAAATAGAATTCAAAAAATAGCTGTTATGAATTCAAACGGTCAAATATTAAACGAGTATTAAAATAGGCTTTGAATGCTGCGTATTAAAGCGAGGCTTTAACTGCGTATTTATTGAGAGGTTTTGAATGCTGCAATCAAATTAGCAGTTACCAACATTTTAGAATGAGACGCCATTTATTATAGACGATTTGGACTGCCCATGGATGAGGATGAGACTACAGTTGATTTACTGTGAGTCATGGAAAGAACCCGTGAGTCTACAGTTGTTGAGCTCGTGAATATACAGTATATACAGATGTTGCGGTGTGAGTAATTTTTGAGGGTAATATCCAACACAAAGCGAAATTTTTGAGGGCGTTCACGGTCCATTTATAGTGAAATTGACCATTCAAATTGATGAGTATAAGTCCGTTATCCTACAACGAGCCCTTCATTGCAAACATCTACGTAGACAATCATATGTATCAGTTTGTAAGAGCATAGGCTAATGAATCAGTTTGGGTCTGTATCAGTATGTACATCAATATAGTTGAATTCGATTGAATATGCCTTCAGCTTGAATAAGTATCAGATTTAATTTTAAAGTTTGCATGTAGTTTCTGAGTCAGAGTGAATAAGTTATCCGGTTTAATCTACAATGTTTCCAGATTGAACAAGTATAATAAGACTTAAATCTAAAAGCTTGCATGTAGGCTTGATTGGGATTCAGAATAAGTATGATTAAATATATTCCCGTGGTCGTGGTGAGAAAATTTGTCATCGATGAAACATCAGCTTAACGTGCACAACGAGTAAATTCCGCTGGTTGTGCGCGTTAAACAATTGTTCATAAAATACCTTAGATGCTCAAAGCGAACAGCTGGATCTGGTTGTGCTTGTTGTGCACTTTGCGCAATTAAAGTAACCATTATAAATATCATCAACGCGCACAACGGCCATAAATTAGTTGGTTCTGGGCGTTGAGCAATTATGTAAGCGGCTATTAATTTTTCCAGCTCACGTCCCACCGACCGGTCAAACATTCTTGAGAAATGCACATGTCTGGTATCAATCAGCTGTAGATTTACGAACAGTCTTTTGTATATTCACGAGAACCCCTCAGTTTGTAAGAGCATAGGCTAATGAATCAGTTTGGATCTGTATCAGTAATTCAGTATGTATATCAATATATTTGAATGGCTGGGTAATTTTCAAAATGTCATCAATTTGAATATGTATGAGATTTAATCTAAAATTTTGCATGCAGTTTATGAAGTCGATTGAATATGCCTTCAGATTGAAAAGGTATCAGATTTATTTTTAAAGTTTGTATGTAGTTTCTGAGTCAGAGTGAATAAGTATCCAGTTTAATCTACAATGTTTTCAGATTGAACAAGTATAATAAGACTTAAATCTAAAAGTTTGGATGTAGGCGTGGTTGGGATTCAGATTAAGTATGATGAAATTTGGAATTTGATTGATTCACTGCGGTGGCGCGCAGTGGGAGTAAACTTATAGCATCTCACAAATATGATTAAAGAGCAAAACGGTCAAATTTATTCCCGTGGGGGCGTTGAGCAAATTTGTCATCGACGCAACTATAGAGCTTAACGCGCTAAACGGGCATAATTCTGCATTGTTGTGCGCTTTGCGCAATTATGTTAGCCATAACAAATTTGAGAACGCGCACTCCGGCTCAAAGTGAACACCTGGCGATACTTGTTTCTGCATACATTGTTAATCTAATACATTGTTTCTGCATGAAAGAAAACTTTAAATAATATTATTCTTCAATGTTAATTTTTTTAATTTTTAAGTATTTAGTATTTCTTGTAAGGTTGTAAATATTTTAAAATTTGCTCGAAAAATATCCAATATTGGTCTCAGGTAGTATGTATAATTGAGATATTTCCATCGGTTCTAAACTTATTAAATTTGGTCATGTGCCTTGTAAAATACATTTGTAATAAATAGCCGTTACCAAGCTATGACGGTAATAAACGCAACGAAGGGCTGATATCAATAATCCGTTGTGCGCGTCGTGCACGGTGGTTAAAAGTCATAGTGTGAATCAATGTCCATCCGCTGTACACACACGGTCTCACATCTGAGGACTCCACAATCCACATTACACACAAGGGCTTATAGTGGAACCAATTAAACCACACTCACAACAGAAACAATTTGATTGTTTTTGATGCGCTGGAAAATAAATAATTTTTCGAGTGTTCGACGGAGAGTAATTCAAGGCGCAAAACGGTTCAGTATCCTTGTCCTGTACTCCTGTGGGGAGAGTAAATTGCCTCTTTTTCAGCTGAGCCTAAAATACTTAGGATTACACGTTTTTCTCGGTGGGATTACGTGTTGAGTAAATAAGATGTTCATTCCCGAGATCCTTAGCATTACTGTAGGATAACAGACTTAATACTCATCAATTTAATCGGTCGTTTTTCACTATAAATGGACCGTGAATGCCGTGAAGGCCCTGGAGAAGCGTATGAAATCGGAGGCCTACAGGCTGATGCAGTCGCCTCCCGAATATGCTTCTCTCCCTGGTCTGCGAAGAGAAGAATGGCCCCCCGGGCCTTTGCGCCCTGGTTGGCTGCTTGGGGTCAATTAGGTTGGCGGTGCATGGCTACCGTCTCTCTGAGGCACAAGCACTCCCTTCTGTTCTTTTCGATCTCTTGGCTCGCAGCCAAATTGGGCAAATCTGACTGTGGATGAAGCAGATCATAATTGTCCCTTTCCTCCTGGGGATTTCCAATTTTGGCTGCGAGCCAAGAGATCGAAAAGAACAGGAGGGAGTGCTTGTGCCTCAGAGGGCCGGTAGCCATGCACCGCCAACCTATGTGACCCAGTGCAGACATCCAGGGCGCAAAGGCCAGGGGGGCCATTCATTTCTTCGCACTTCGCAGACTAGGGATAGGAGCATATTCGGGAGGCGACAGCATCAGCTTGTAGTCCTCCGATTTCATACGCTTCTCCAGGGCATTCACGGTCCATTTAGTGTGAAATTGACCATTCAAATTGATGAGTATACTCCGTTATCCTACAGCGAGCCCTAATGCCTGACGCTTACGGTAGAAATGGAAGATGGAATTCAACCAGTTATCTTTTCACGTAAAGCTAAATGGTTGCTGTTGGAAATTTACGCAATGGTGGTAATAAACGCAACGAAGGGCTATCGTCCATTTATAAACATGCATGCCCGATGAATGCCTTCAATATGTGAGCATTTCGCCTTCCACTCCTCGACTATACACTCCATATCCATCTCCTCTTTATAAACTCCATCCAAACCATTAAATCCTTCATCATTTCACTATACCTCGTCTATGACACACAAACACTCCCTCCTGTTCTTTCCGATCGCGAAGATAAAAAGCTAATTCTATTTGTTATGCAACCATTTTGTGTTGTTCGACGCCTCATGTGAATCGGAGTTCCTCGGTGTCTTTGAAACGGCTACATACCCGACTGCAGGTTACACCGACGCATGCTATGACTACACTCATAGCCAGCCGATGATGGCAGAAAATCAGCATCGACGGTAATAAACGGAACGAAGATGGACGCCCGGTGAACTCGCGGAAGTTGACGGGGAAGCACGCAGATCACACCGACAATCACATGTTTCAGTTTGTAAGAGCATAGGCTAATGAATCAGTTTGGATCTGTATCAGTATGTACATCAATATATTTGAATGGCTGGGTCATTTTCAAAATAACATCAACTAGAATATGTATTAGATTTAATCTACACTTTAGCTAACCGCGCACAACGGGCATAATTCTGCTGGTTGTGCGTGTTTAAGTATGATGAAATTTGGAATGTGATTGATTCAATGAGCTGGTGCGCGGTGGAATTAAAATTATTGCAATTCACAAATATGCTCAAAGCGCAAAACGGTCAAATTTATTCCCGTGTGGGCGTTGAGCAAATTTGTCATCGACGCAACTATAGAGCTTAACGCGCACAACGGTCATAATTCTGCATGTTGTGCGCTTTGCGCAATTATGTTAGCCATAACAAATTTGCTGAACGCGCACACCGGGTCAAAGTGACCATCTGGCGATACTTGTTGTGCGCTTTGAGCAAATTTCTAAACCATTAAAAATTTGCTCACCGCGCACAACGGCCAAAATATAAATTTTGCCAGCTCACTTGCCACCGGTCATACATTCTTGGGAAAATCATATGTCTGGTATCAATCAGCAGTAGATTCAGGAGCAGTATTTTCTTATTCACGAGCACCCTTCTGTAGCTTGACGGGGTCTTCGATGTAGCCCCACAGTTAATATGGTACTGCAGCAGTCACATCCTCAGTGACCCATCTGCGTTGTGCGTATTGAGCAATTCGCATTTTCCATGCGTTTTGCGCGAGGATCAATTATAATAGTTTCTCTCTTCTGTATTATTTAGCCTGGGGTGCGTGTCGAATAAAATGTATTAAAAAATCTTAGTGGAGAGTAGTATTGTCGGGAGTAATTTTCCTATTACCATCAATGTTGATCAAGGCGAAAAATCGATGAGTTTCCTTGTTATGCGCGGAGAGTAATTAACCAATTTTGATCCAGATGCTAAAATAATTGGGATTACGCGATTTTCGCGTTGGTATTCTGCGGTTTGCGCGTTGAGTAAATAATTGTTGATTCCCGAGATCCATTGCATTACTGTAGGATCAAGGACTTATTATACGCTTCATTTTGATTGCTCCAATTCCCCTATAAAATTGGCGGACATGGAGCACTCATCTTCTCACAAGTTCATCTACTTTCTTCCATCATCTTCTTCTTTATTTGCCCCCACAACCTTCCTATTGAAACAGTAAGTCCTTCAGCTGTTCGTGCATGCTTGATATAGATATCAGATATTGCTATCAAGATTCAAGCATGCACGATAGCATTCATTCAGCTGTTCGTCCATTTATAATCAGGGATTCCCGAAAAAGGGTTTCCATATTACCGTCCCCGAAACTGGGCACCCAGGTCAACCGCTCAAGAAGTACTGGTTGCCGACAGTCGGCAACGACGATAATAAACATAACGACGATGGTCGACCGAGGTAACTAGATGGTTATAGATTGTTATGGACGCCTCCCCCAAGCTTTTAACAGTTCATTTTTTTGCTTTTAGCGATCGAGGATCATCTCATCCTTCTTTAGATCATCGAACTTTGTCCGCTCCTTCGGAATACCCTTCAAGATTGAAGCACGAACAACGTCCTCGGGCCCAGGAAGTATCGAAATTACTGTAACCATTGATCCAGACGTTCTAGAATGCTTCGTTGGATGCGAGCCGTTGCGCCCGCCAATGTTCCTGGTTCAAAAACATGGATTTTTGAACCTGGAACATAGGCGGGCGCAAGGGCTCGCATCAAACGAAGCAGTCTAGAACGTCTGGATCAATGGTTACAGTAATTTCACCATATTCCCACTCGATTGTTCTTCATTTTCTTATTCAATTTGGATTCGAACCAAGAGATCGAATACAAAAAGGAGGGATTGCTGTTGCCTCAGAGGGACGGTAGCCATGCACCGCCAACCAATGTGACCAAGGGCCGCCATCCAGGCTTAATCATATGTATCAGTTTGTAAGAGCATAGGCTAATGAATCAGTTTGGATCTGTATCAGTCTGTATGTATAGCAATATATTTGAATGGCTGGTTAATTTTCAAAATGTCATCAATTTGAATATGTATGAGATTTAATCTAAAATTTTGCAAGCAGTTTGTGAATTCTATTGAATATGCCTTCAGATTGAAAAGGTATCAGATTTATTTTTAAAGTTTGTATGTAGTTTCTGAGTCAGAGTGAATAAGTATCCGGTTTAATCTACAATGTTTTCAGATTGAACAAGTATAATAAGACTTAAATCTAAAAGTGTGCAGCAATTTCCATCCGAGCGCACGACGGGCAAAATTAACCCCGTCGTGCGCGGGGGTTAAAACGCCTACTGTGTGAAGCAATTTCCATCGGCGCGCACGACGGGCAAAATAACACCCGTCGTGCGCGTCGTCCACGGGGGTTAAAACGCATTGGTGACGAGCAATTTCCATCCGCGCGCACGACGGGCAAAATTACCCCCGTCGTGCGCATCTTGTGAGGGCAAACGCACAAGTGTGGAATAATTTACAGCCGTGCGCACAACGGGCTAAATTACCCCCGTCGTGCGCGAGGAGGAAAACGCAATATGTAAAGCAATTTCCATCCGCGCGCACGACGGGCAAACTTACCCCCGTCGTGCGCGTGGGTTAATACGCCTAGTGTGAAGAAATTCACATCCGCACGCACGACGGGCAAAATTACCCCCGTCGTGCGCGTCCTGTGCGGGCAAACGCACAAGTGAGGAACAATTTACAGCCGTGCGCACGACGGGCCAAATTACCCCGTCGTGCGCGAGGGGGAAAACGCAATCTGTAAAGCAATTTCCATCCGCGCGCATGACAGGCAAACTTACCCCCGTCGTGCGCGTGGGTTTAAACGCCTAGTGTGGAACAATTTCCATCCGAGCGCACGGCGGACAAAATTACCCCCGTCGTGCGCGTCGTCCGCGGGGCTTAAAACGCACAAGTGTCGGGCAATTTCCATCCGCGTGCACGACGGGCAAACTAACCCCCGTCGTGCGCGTCGTGAGCGGGCAAACGCACAAGTGTGGAGCAATTTACAGCCGTGCGCACGACGGGCCAAATTACCCCCGTCGTGCGCGATGGGGAAAACGCAATCTGTAAAGCAATTTCCATCCGAGCGCACGACGGACAAAATTAAACCCGTCGTCCGCGGGGGTTAAACGCACAAGTGTGCAGCAATTTCCATCCGCGCGCACAACGGGCAAAATAACCCCCGTCGTGCGCGTCGTCCGCGGGGGTTAAAACGCACAAGTGTCGAGCAATTTCCATCCGCGCGCACGATGGGCAAAATTACCCCCGTCGTGCGCGTCGTGTTCCGGCAAACGCACAAGTGGATATTAATTTACAGCCGTGCGCACAACGGGCCAAATTACCCCAGTCGTGCGCGAGGGGGAAAACACAATATGTAAAGCAATTTCCATCCGCGCGCACGACGGGCAAACTTACCCCCGTCGTGCGCGTCCTGTGCGGGCAAACGCACAAGTGAGGAGCAATTTATAGCCGTGTGCACGACGGGCCAAATTACCCCCGTCGTGCGTGAGGGGGAAAACGCAATCTGTAAAGCAATTTCCATCCGCGCGCACGACGGGCAAACTTACCCCCGTCGTGCGCGTGGGTTTAAACGCCTAGTGTGAAGCAATTTCCATCTGCGCGTTCGAGAGGAAAAATTTTCCCCAGTCGTGCGCGTCGTACGCGGGGCTAAAACGTACAAGTGTGGAGCATATTCCATTCACGCGCACGACGGGCAAAATTACGCCCGTCGTGCGCGTCGTCCGCGGGGCTTAAAAAGCACAAGTGACAAGTGTGGTGAAATTTTCATACGACGGTAGCAATATGGGTAAACATATCTTTTAATTTCTTACAACAAGTGATTATTTTGCACAAAACCTAACATCAATGTTATACCGAATTTTTTTCAATATCAACATTCTTGGTGTCCCTTTTTACTCGGTGACGTGCATTATAAATTGATTTGCATGGAAGGTTGGATTTTGCTACATGACTTTCAAAATCTCAGCCGGCCTCAGCGTGCTATTTGCCAAATCTCTCAATGATCCATCTCCATTCCCTGCTACTGCCCTTCATCGGAATGGCCCTCGACATAATTAGCAGCTTGATGGTGCCTGCCCTCAACGACTGTTAACCTTCACTCCTCACCGCCAACGCCGACGCCGACGCCCACCATTACCACGCAATGAGAACAGACATTGACACTTCTTGGTTTTAACTGGCCTGTTGGTCGTTTTTTCCTTTCAGTGTCACCTGTAAACCCCGCTTCTTTCACATGCAAAGTAAACAGCAGGAATCATATTGCAAGTTTTACATGCAAAGCGACAACATTCTTGTTGTCCCTTTTTAATCGGTGACGTGCATTATAAATTTATTTGCATGGAAGGTTGGATTTTCCTACATGACTTTCAAAATTTCAGCTGGCCTCAGCGTGCTATTTGCGAGGTATTCCATTTCGTAAGTTCCGTATCTGCATGCATGTAAAATCACCAAATGTGTACATCATTTTCCACCCAATTGAATAAGAATTTCACCTACAGTGTATTTAAAAGTATATACATACCAAATGGAAAACTGGGAAAATCACTACTTTCAGACGCAAGAAAGGAAGAAAATGCAACTGTATCTTAGAAGGTCCGCTGACAGCTGAGATCTTCTGGGAAGATTTAAAGGTGCATTTTGGTTGCAAATGCTACTACGCTGACCGCTGAGATCTTCTGGGAAGATTTGAAGGTGCATTTTGGTTGCGAAGTTAGACTGATTTCATTGGAGTCATCTTCTACCGCCATCCCATTCTCTTTATAGGCATCTACAACATGAAGGAAATGGTCCACATTGAAATAGCAGGAGTAACTTTCAATTTTATCTTCCATTTACCATGGTTTATATCTACATCAAGCAGAACGAAGAAATGGTTAGAATTTGTCTGGTTAAACTAAGAAACAAAAATATTGCAAGAAAAATACGTAGAATACCGTGGCTATACGAGGAAGATCCGAGAAGCAGAATACTTAGCAGATGTAATTGAAACCGAAGTGGCACGACCTCGGTGGTAATCGCTGTTGCCGGTTGCTCCCGAAGGTTAACACAGCAGCCCCTGTCCGCGTCAACACTTGGGTAGAGACTTTGGATTTTGCACAGTACAGCTACCCAGGAGAACGGGATGAAGCAAAGAAGAATTTTTGGAGGAAGCAATTTTTCCGTGTATTTTCTTGAGGAAAGAAGAGGGATATAAATAGAGTTCAAAAAATAGCTGTTATGAATTCAAACAGTCAAATATTAAACGAGTATTAAATAGGCTTTTGAATGCTTCAGTTATGAGGAATTGGACTGCCCATGGATGAGGATGAGACTACAGTTGATTTACTGTGAGTCATGGAAAGAACCAGTGAGTCTACAGTTGTTGAGCTCGTGAATATACAGTATATACAGATGTTGCGGTGTGAGTAATTTTTGAGGGTAATGTCCAACACAAAGCGAAATTTTTGAGGGCGTTCATGGTCCATTTATAGTGAAATTGACCATTCAAATTGATGAGTATAAGTCCGTTATCCTACAGCGAGCCCTTCATTGCAAACATCTACGTAGACAATCATATGTATCAGTTTGTAAGAGCATAGGCTAATGAATCAGTTTGGGTCTGCATGAGTATGTACATCAATATAGTTGAATTCGATTGAATATGCCTTCAGCTTGAATAAGTATCAGATTTAATTTTAAAGTTTGCATGTAGTTTCAGAGTCAGTGTGAATAAGTATCTGGTTTAATCTACAATGTTTCCAGATTGAACAAGTATAATAAGACTTAAATCTAAAAGCTTGCATATAGCCTTGATTGGGATTCAGAATAAGTATGATTAAATTTATTCACGTTGTCGTGTTGAGAAAATTAGTCATCGATGAAACATCAGCTTAACGCGCACAACGAGTAAATTCTGCTGGTTGTGCGCGTTAAACAATTGTTCATAAAAAACCTTAGATGATCAAAGCGAACATCTGGCTCTGTCTGTGCTTGTTGTGCACTTTGCGCAATTAAAAAAACCATTATAAATATCATCAACGCGCACAACGGCCATAAATTAGTTGGTTCTAGGCGTTGAGCAATTATGTAAGCGGCTATTAATTTTTCCAGCTCACGTCCCACCGACCCGGTCAAACATTCTTGAGAAATGCACATGTCTGGTATCAATCAGCTGTAGATTTACGAACAGTCTTTTGTATATTCAAGAGAACCCCTCAGTTTGTATCCTTGTCGTGTGGGGAGAGTAATTTGCCTCTTTTTCAGCTGAGCCTAAAATACTTAGGATTACGAGTTTTTCTCGGTGGGATTACGCGTTGAGTAAATAAGATGTTCATTCCCGAGATCCTTAGGCTTACTGTAGGATAATGGACTTAATACTCATCAATTTGATCGGTCGTTTTTCGCTATAAATGGACCGTGAATGCCGTGTATGCCCTGGAGAAGCGTATGAAATCGAAGGCCTACAGGCTGATGCAGACGCCTCCCGAATATGCGTCTCTCCCTGGTCTGCGAAGAGAAGAATGGCCCCCCGGGCCTTTGCGCCCTGGTTGGCTTCTCTGGGTCAATTAGGTTGGCGGTGCATGGCTACCGTCTCTCTGAGGCACAAGCACTCCCTTCTGATCTTTTTGATCTCTTGGCTCGCAGCCAAATTGGGCAAATCTGACTGTGGATGAAGCAGATCATAATTGTCCCTTTCCTCCTGGGGATTTCCAATTTTGGCTACGAGACAAGAGATCGAAAAGAACAGGAGGGAGTGCTTGTGCCTCAGAGGGCCGGTAGCCATGCACCGCCAACCTATGTGACCCAGTGCAGACATCCAGGGAAGGCTAGGGGGGCCATTCATCTCTTCGCACTTCGCAGACCAGGGAGAGAAGCATATTCGGGAGGCGTCTGCATAAGCATGTATGCCTCCGATTTCATAAGCTTCTCCAGGGCATACACGCCCGATGAATGCCTTCCATATGTGAGCATTTCGCCTTCCACTCCTCGACTATACACTCCATATCCATCTCCTCTTTATAAACTCCATCCAAACCATTAAATCCTTCATCATTTCACTATACCTCGTCTATGACACACAAATACTCCCTCCTGTTCTTTCCGATCGCGAAGATAAAAAGCTCATTCTATTTGTTATGCAACCATTTGGTGTTGTTCGATGCCTCATGTGAATCGGAGTTCCTCGGTGTCTTTGAAACGGCTACATACCCGACTGCAGGTTACACCGACGCATGCTATGACTACACTCATATCCAGCCGATGATGTCAGAAAATTGGCAACGACGGTAATAAACGGAACGAAGATGGTCGACCGGTGAACTTGCGGAAGTTGACGGGGAAGCACGCAGATCACACCGACAATCATATGTTTCAGTTTGTAAGAGCATAGGCTAATGAATTAGTTTGGATCTGTATCAGTATGTACATCAATATATTTGAATGGCTGGGTCATTTTCAAAATAACATCAACTAGAATATGTACGAGACTTAATCTACACTTTAGCTAAATGCGCACAACGGGCATAATTCTGCTGGTTGTGCGTGTTTAAGTATGATGAAATTTGGAATGTGATTGATTCAATGCGCTGGTGCGAGGTGGAATTAAAATTATAGCATCTCACAAATATGCTCAAAGCGCAAAATGGTCAAATTTATTCCCGTGGGGACGTTGAGCAAATTTGTCATGACTTTACCTAAATGCGCACAACGGGCATAATTCTGCTGGTTGTGCGTGTTTAAGTATGATGAAATTTGGAATGTGATTGATTAAATGAGCTGGTGCGCGGTGGAATTAAAATTATTGCAATTCACAAATATGCTCAAAGCGCAAAACGGTCAAATTTATTCCCGTGTGGGCGTTGAGCAAATTTGTCATCGACGCAACTATAGAGCTTAACGCGCACAACGGTCATAATTCTGCATGTTGTGCGCTTTGCGCAATTATGTTAGCCATAACAAATTTGCTGAACGCGCACACCGGGTCAAAGTGACCATCTGGCGATACTTGTTGTGCGCTTTGAGCAAATTTCTAAACCATTAAAAATTTGCTCACCGCGCACAACGGCCAAAATATAAATTTTGCCAGCTCACTTGCCACCGGTCATACATTCTTGGGAAAATCATATGTCTGGTATCAATCAGCAGTAGATTCAGGAGCAGTATTTTCTTATTCACGAGCACCCTTCTGTAGCTTGACGGGGTCTTCGATGTAGCCCCACAGTTAATATGGTACTGCAGCAGTCACATCCTCAGTGACCCATCTGCGTTGTGCGCATTGAGCAATTCCCATTTTCCATGCGTTTTGCGCGAGGATCAATTATAATAGTTTCTCTCTTCTGTATTATTTAGCCCTGGGTGCGTGTCGAATAAAATGTATTAAAAAATCTTAGTGGAGAGTAGTATTGTCGGGAGTAATTTTCCTATTACCATCAATGTTGATCAAGGCGAAAAATCGATGAGTTTCCTTGTTATGCGCGGAGAGTAATTAACCAATTTTGATCCAGATGCTAAAATAATTGGGATTACGCGATTTTCACGTTGGTATTCCGCGGTTTGCGCGTTGAGTAAATAATTGTTGATTCCCGAGATCCATTGCATTACTGTAGGATCAAGGACTTATTATACGCTTCATTTTGATTGCTCCAATTCACCTATAAAATTGGCGGACATGGAGCACTCATCTTCTCACAACTTCATCTACTTTCTTCCATCATCTTCTTCTTTATTTGCCCCCACAACCTTCCTATTGAAACATTAAGTCCTTCAGCTGTTCGTGCATGCTTGATATAGATATCAGATATTGCTATCAAGCATGCACGATAGCATTCATTCAGCTGTTCGTCCATTTATAATCAGGCATTCCCGAAAAAGGGTTTCCATATGACCGTCCCCGAAAATGGGCACCCAGGTCAACCGCCCAAGAAGTACTGGTCAGGGGGACATAACCAGCACATTGTGTCAAGTATGATACATACTTGACAGTCGGTTACAACGACGTGTGCAATGACGACACTCCTATCATGTTTCACTGTTGCCGACAGTCGGCAACGACGATAATAAACGTAACGACGATGGTCGACCGAGGTAACTAGATGGTTATAGATTGTTATGGACGCCTCCCCCAAGCTTTTAACAGTTCATTTTTTTGCTTTTAGCGATCGAGGATCATCTCATCCTTCTTTAGATCATCGAACTTTGTCCGCTCCTTCGGAATACCCTTCAAGATTGAAGCACGAACAATGTCCTCGGGCCCAGGAAGTATCGAAATTACGGTAACCATTGATCCAGACGTTCTAGAATGCTTCGTTGGATGCGAGCCGTTGCGCCCGCCAATGTTCCAGGTTCAAAAACATGGATTTTTGAACCTGGAACATAGGGGGGCGCAAGGGCTCGCATCCAACGAAGCATTCTAGAATGTCTGGATCAATGGTTACCGTAATTTCACCATATTCCCACTCAATTGTTCTTCATTTTCTTATTCAATTTGGATTCGAACCAAGAGATCGAAAACAAAAGGAGGGATTGCTGTTGCCTCAGAGGGACGGTAGCCATGAACCGCCAACCTATGTGACCAAGGGCCGCCATCCAGGCTTAATCATATGTATCAGTTTGTAAGAGCATAGGCTAATGAATCAGTTTGGATCTGTATCAGTCTGTATGTACAGCAATATATTTGAATGGCTGGTTAATTTTCAAAATGTCATCAATGTGAATATGTATGAGATTTAATCTAAAATTTTGCAAGCAGTTTCTGAATTCTATTGAATATGCCTTCAGATTGAAAAGGTATCAGATTTATTTTTAAAGTTTGTATGTAGTTTCTGAGTCAGTGAATAAGTATCCGGTTTAATCTACAATGTTTTCAGATTGAACAAGTATAATAAGACTTAAATCTGTTGGAATTCAGACTAAGTATGATGAAATTTGGAATTTGATTGATTCACTGCGGTGGCGCGCAGTGGGAGTAAACTTATAGCATCTCACAAATATGCTCAAAGCGCAAAACGGGCAAATTTATTCCCGTGGGGGCGTTGACCAAATTTGTCTTCGACGCAACTTTTGCGTCACGCGCATAACCGGCATAATTCTGCATGTTGTGCGCTTTGCGCCATTATGTTAACCATTACAAATTTTGCTGAACGCGCACACCGGCTTAAAATTAACAACTGGCCTTACTTGTTGTGCGCTGTGAGCAATTTTTTGGTACTGAACATTGAGCCCTTATGTAACGGCTATAAAATTTTCCACCTTACTTGCCACCGGTCATAAATTCTTGGGATATGTGCTATATACACCCCTACTCATAGGGGTGTATATAGTATTTAGTGCCAAGTTGATCTTAAAATAGGAAAGATCCAAAATATTTTGACATTGAAATTAATAGACTTTACTAATTTTGGAAAACGAATGCACATACACCCCTACGCATAGGGGTGTAAAAAGCACGACTCATTCTTGGGAAAATCATATGTGTGGTATCAATCAGCTGTAGATTCAGGAGCAGTATTTTCTTATTCACGGGCACCCTTCTGTAGCTTGACGGGGTCTTCGATGTAGCCACACAGTTAATATGGTACTTCAGCAGTCACATCCTCATTGACCCATCTGCGTTGCGCGCATTGAGCAATTCCCGTTTTCCATGCGTTTTGCGCGGTGATCAATTATAATAGTTTCTCTCTTCTGTATTATTTAGCCCGGGGTGCGTGTCGAATAAAATGTATTAAAAAATCTTAGTGGAGAGTAGTATTGTTTGGAGTAAGTTTCCTATTAGCATCAATGTTGATCAAGGCGAAAAATCGTTGAGTTTCATTGTTATGCGCGGAGAGTAATTAACCAATTTTGATCCAGATGCTAAAATAATTGGGATTACGCGATTTTCGCGTTGGTATTCCGCGGTTTGCGCGTTGAGTAAATAATTTTTGATTCCCGAGATCCATTGCATTACTGTAGGATCAAGGACTTATTATACGCTTCATTTTGATCGCTCCAATTCCATATAGCAACTCCACCACAAATCTCTAAAAACCCCCTTTCAAAATGGAATATCTCTAAAAGATGCTATTTTTGAGGATGGGCAACTCCAACCCACCATCTTCAAATCCTATTTTTTCTTTGTTTAAGCTTTACTAATGAAAAATATTTATCGTTATAATGGGTTAATCTAATACATTGTTCCTGCATGAAAGAAAACTATAAATAATATTATTCTTCAATGTTAATTTTTTTAATTTTTAAGTATTTAGTATTTCTTGTAATGTTGTAAATATTTTAAATTTGCTCGAAAAATATCCAATATTGGTCTCATGTAGTATGTATAATTGAGATATTTCCATCGGTACTAAAATTATTAAATTTGGTCACGTTATTTGTAAAATATTTGTAATAAATAGCCGTTACCAATCCATGACGTTAATAAACGCAACAAAGGGCTGATATCAATTAGCCGTCGTGCGCGTCGTGCGAGGTGGTTAAAAAGTCATAGTGTTAATCAATATCCAACCGTTGTACACACACGGTCTCACATCTGAGGACTCCACATTACACACAAGGGCTTATAGTGGAACCAATTAACCCGCACGCACAACAGAAACAATTTGATTGTTTTTGTTGCGCTAGAAAATAAATAATTTTTCGAGTCTTTGACGGAGAGTAATTCAAGGCGCAAAACGGTTCAGTTTCCTTGTCGTGTGGGGAGAGTAAATTGCCTCTTTTTCAGCTGTGAGCCTAAAAGAGTTAGGATTACTCGTTTTTCTCGGTGGGATTACGCGTTGAGTAAATAAGATGTTCATTCCCGAGATCCCTAGCATTACTGTAGGATAAATGGATCGTGAATGCCGTGAATGCCCTGGAGAAACGTATGAAATCGGAGGACTACAGGCTGATGCAGTTGCCTCCCTAATATGCTTCTCTCCCTGGTCTGCGAAGAGAAGAATGGCCCCCCGGGCCTTTGCGCCCTGATTGGCTGCTCTGGGTCAATTAGGTTGGCGGTGCATGGGTACCGTCTCTCTGAGGCACAAGCACTCCCTCCTTTCTTTTCGATCTCTTGGCTCGCAGGCAAATTGGCCAAATCTGACTGTGGATAAAGCAGATCATAATTGTCTCATAATGCAGAAGCTGGAAGCCTGGAACCTGTGCGGAAACACAAAAGGCATGGTTGTCTCAGATTTCCAGAAAATCAAATGATGTGAAGAGTCACACATCCATTTCCTCGTCCAAACAGATGATGGTGATGATGCTCAAGTAAAGCGACAGAAATTACAAAACGAGCAGGGAAGTGACTGTAATGACACGCCAATGATGGCATGTCGCGCCTTTGAACTATTTGAATTGGAAAATGTTTTGAACTATTTGAGTCTTTGGATAATTATCGGAGGAAGCCATCTTATGAACACTTTTCCTTGTGTATGCGTGTGCGGAGGCCCATGTCCAGTAGTGCACATATCATATTTGTCTCTTATATTGGTCTCTTACAGGCAGTGAAGATCTTCTCTGGATTAAGCTTTTACTTCACCGATCAGTTCGAGCCTCCTTAAAGGGGCTTCCTCGAAAAGGTGGATCTAGCTGCCGGTCGAACCGTCCGGATGAATGTTGACCAGGTGATGGACGCATCAAATGCCAGTGTGTTCTCCGTAGGATCCGCCTTCATTGTATACAACGAAGATCCTCCACCTACGTGCGCCTTAGCAGATCTTGAGGAGGTTGTAACGAAGAGATGCGACGAGGTTGGGGCCGCATGCAGGGTTTAGTATTCTCTTACTGGAACACATCACCGCATGCAGTTCTGCATCTGAGCTTGTAAGTTGTTCAAAGACCAGCGGTGTTTAGTATTTTGATCTGTTGGTGTTGTTCGACGCCTCATGTGAATTGGAGTTTCTCTAGGTGTCTTTGAAACGGCTACATACCCGACTGCAGGTTACACCGACGCATGCTATGACTACACTCATATCCAGCCGATGATGGCAGAAAATCTGCAACGACGGTAATAAACGGAACGAAGATGGTCGCCCGGTGAACTCGCGGAAGTTGACGGGAAAGCACGCAGATCACACCGACAATCACATGTTTCAGTTTGTAAGAGCATAGGCTAATGAATCAGTTTGGATCTGTATCAGTATGTATGTACAGCATTATATTTGCTGAACGTGCACACCGGGTCAAAGTGAACATCTGGCGATACTTGTTGTGCGCTTTGAGCAAATTTTTAAAACATTAAAAATTTGCTCACCGCGCACAACGGCCAAAATATAAATTTTGCCAGCTCACTTGCCACTGGTCATACATTCTTGGGAAAATCATATGTCTGGTATCAATCAGCAGTAGATTCAGGAGCAGTATTTTCTTATTCACGAGCACCCTTCTGTAGCTTGACGGGGTCTTCGATGTAGCCCCACAGTTAATATGGTACTGCAGCAGTCACATCCTCAGTGACCCATCTGCGTTGTGCGCATTGAGCAATTCCCATTTTCCATGCGTTTTGCGCGAGGATCAATTATAATAGTTTCTCTCTTCTGTATTATTTAGCCCGGGGTGCGTGTCGAATAAAATGTATTAAAAAATCTTAGTGGAGAGTAGTATTGTCGGGAGTAATTTTCCTATTACCATCAATGTTGATCAAGGCGAAAAATCGATGAGTTTCCTTGTTATGCGCGGAGAGTAATTAACCAATTTTGATCCAGATGCTAAAATAATTGGGATTACGCGATTTTCGCGTTGGTATTCCGCGGTTTGCGCGTTGAGTAAATAATTGTTGATTCCCGAGATCCATTGCATTACTGTAGGATCAAGGACTTATTATACGCTTCATTTTGATCGCTCCAATTCACCTATAAAATTGGCGGACATGGAGCACTCATCTTCTCACAACTTCATCTACTTTCTTCCATCATCTTCTTCTTTATTTGCCCCCACAACCTTCCTATTGAAACATTAAGCCCTTCAGCTGTTCGTGGAAGGCGAAATCCTCACATCTGGAAACCCTTTTTCGGGCATGCCTGATTATAAATGGACGAACAGCTAAATGAATGCTATCGTCCATATCAGATATCTATATCATGCCCGTTACTCTGTGGTGTCTCTTGCCGAAGATGAAAGAACTCACCCTCAGACGGATACCCTGCACAACAACGACGTTTTCAATCCTGTCATGCTTGCTGAATAGCTGCCCGAACCTGGAGGATCTAGTCATTGGAGTAAGTACAAATTTTCTAATTATTTCCTCTGAATAATTCAAAACTACGTATGTATGTATGATGGCATTAAGCATTCTGTTTTGTTACCAGGATGAAATGTTTGATTTTCCAGACCCGGAAGCTTCAACGCTAGAATACTGGGATCAGCAGATGCCTTCGGATTGCATGACAAATACGCTGAGCACGGTAACTGTAAACGTGGTCGATGTACACCGCAAGGGCTCGCAGCCAATGAAGCATTCGAGAACCTCTGGATCGATGCTTACACGAATTTCACCTTTTTCCGTATTCCGACGCGATTCTGCTTCATTTTATTCTTCAATTTGGATGCGAGACAAGAGATCGAAAACAACAGGAAGGAGTGCTTGTGCCTCAGAGCCAGAGGGACAGTAGCCATCCACCGCCAACCTATGTGACCAAGGGCCGCCATCCAGGCTTAATCATATGTATCAGTTTGTAAGAGCATAGGCTAATGAATCAGTTTGGATCTGTATCAGTCTGTATGTACAGCAATATATTTGAATGGCTGGTTAATTTTTAAAATGTCATCAATTTGAATATGTATGAGATTTAATCTAAAATTTTGCAAGCAGTTTGTGAATTCTATTGAATATGCCTTCAGATTGAAAAGGTATCAGATTTATTTTTAAAGTTTGTATGTAGTTTCTGAGTCAGAGTGAATAAGTATCCGGTTTAATCTACAATGTTTTCAGATTGAACAAGTATAATAAGACTTAAATCTAAAAGTGTGCAGCAATTTCCATCCGAGCGCACGACGGGCAAAATTAACCCCGTCGTGCGCGTGGGTTAAAACCATTAAAATTGATGAGTATAAGTCCGTTATCCTACAGCGAGCCCTTCATTGCAAACATCTACGTAGACAATCATATGTATCAGTTTGTAAGAGCATAGGCTAATGAATCAGTTTGGGTCTGTATCAGTATGTACATCAATATAGTTGAATTCGATTGAATATGTCTTCAGATTGGTTGTGCGCGTTAAACCATTGTCTATAAAATACCTTAGATGCTCAAAGCGAACACATGTTAAAGCGCACAACGACTCATAGCGTCTACACCTGTCGTTTCTTGTTGTTCGCTATGAGCAATTATTTAAACCATTAAAAATTTGCTCATCGCGCACAACTGCCATAAATTTGTTTTTTCCTAGCATTGTGCAATTATGTTAGCAGCTATTAATTTTTCCAGCTCACCTCCCACCGGCCGGTCAAACATTCTTGAGAACTGCACATGTATGGTATCAATCAGCTGTAGATTGACGTGCAGTCTTTTGTATATTCACGAGAACCCCTCCTGTAGCATGACGGGGTCTTCGATGGAGACACACATTAACTCTACTTCGGTCGCATCCTCGTAAACCAATAAAAATCGCTGCCATGCGTTGTACGTTGTGCGCCTTGAGCAATTCCATTTTTCCATGCGTTTTGCGCGGTGAGCAATTCTGATTGTTAGTTTGTTACTCGATCCTGTATTATTTAGCATGGTGTGCGCGTCGAATAAAATGTTTTTAAAAGGATTAGTGGAGAATAGTATTGTTGGGAGTAATTTTCCAATTGGCATCATTGTTGATCAAGGCGAAAAACAGTTTAGTTTCATTTTGATTGGTCCAATTCCCCTATAAATTGGCGGACAAGGAGCCCTCATTTTCCCACAACTTCCTCTAACTTCTTATATCATCTTCTTCTTTTTGCCCACACAACCTCCGTCTGGAAACAATAAGGTTTCTTTTGTTCGAGCATGATGCATGAGGTAGAAATGGACGAGATGGAGATGGATATGGGGTGTAAAGATGAGATGGTTTTCTACTGTTCGGGCCTGATGCTTGAGATAAAAATGGACGATAGAATTCAACCAGTACTTTTTTCACGCATTCACGTGGAACGGCCATCTCCTCTTTTACACTATCTTCTCCTCCATCCCCTTCATATTTGTACTATAGATCCTCTATTTATAACGAACCTTGTGTCGGTGTTCACCGCCTCTTGGCAATCGGAGTTCTTTTCGGTGTCTTTGAACCGTCGTCATACTTGACAGCCGGGTACAAGGACGCATGCAATGACGACACTCCTATAAGGGCTACGGTGGCAGATAGTTGGCAAACACATCCATAAACTCATCGAAGATGGTCGCTTCGTTGCGTTAGTTAACGTCGTTGCCTACTTACGGCAACCGTAGGCAGGATAGGAGTGTCGTCATTGCAGGCGTCGTTATAGGGTGAAGCACGCAGATCACGCCGACAATAGATCCGGTAAAAATCACCTTCATTGCAAACATCTTACGAAGACAATCATATGTATCAGTTTGTAAAGAGCATGGGGTAATGAATATGTTTTGTTCTGTATCAGTATGTACATCCATATAGTTGAATGGCGGGGTCATTTTGAAAATGTCATCAATTGGAATATGTCTGCGATATAATCTAAAAATTTTCAATCAGTATACGAAGTCGATTGAATATGTAGCCGATTTAATCTAAAATGTCTTCAGATTGATTATGTATCAGAGATAATCTAAAAGTTTGCATGTAAACAAGTTAATTTTATCATAGACGGAATTTAACAACTTGCTTGGAGGGACATTTTCGCGTTCTTTACAATACGTCGATAACGACGCCAGTGGTTGAATGCAGGACGTTGGATGGCGGGCCGTTCCACTTTACTGTAAACTGCATCAGGATGTGCGACGGGAGGTCGAGGAGTGGAAGGCAGGCCTTTGGATGGCGGTCGGGGGTTTCGTTCCAATTTACTATAACCTGCACCAGAATGTGCGACGGGTCGTCAAGGAGTGGAAGGCATGCCGTTGGATGGCGGGCTGGGGTTTTGTTCCACTTCAGGATGTGCGATGAGAGGTCGATGAGTGGAAGGCAGACCGTTGGATGGCGGAGGGACCCGTTGTCTGGGAACGGTGGTGCCCAGTGGGGTGATTGGCATGGCGATGCCTTCACCGGTGATTTGGACCGACACCCCGCGGGCGGCGACGCCTCCACCGGAGGTGGAGGTTGTCACGAAGTAGGCGGTGGAGGGGAGGAGCGGTCCGCCCTAAGTCCCCTGGCGTTAGTTCTCCAAGGGAATTCGGGGAGTGGAAGGCTGGCCGCTCCATGTGTAAGACGAATAACTCGTCGGCGATCCGCCTGAGAAAGGAAGAATTCGTCGGGAAGGAGAGGTCCGGTATCAGGCCAGCGGGAGGTTTCGGCGACGCCGCCCCCGGAGGTGGAGGTCGTCACGGAGTAGGCGTTGGAGGGGAGGAGCGGTCCGCCCTAAGTCCCCTGGTGTAAGTTCTACAAGGGAAGTCGGGGAGTGGAAGACGGGCCGCTCCATGTGTAAGAGTAATAACTCGTTGGCGATCCGCCTGTAAGACGAAGAATTCGTCGGGAAGGAGAGGTCCGGTATCAAAGGAGGGCCTATCCAACGATCGGGCCAACGGGAGGTTTCTTTTGAGAGGGGAGGAGTGTCTAGAGGCAAATCGCCCCAACACCCTGGGATTGTGAGGAGAGATCGAATACGGGGGCTTTTCTTTCTTTGCTTTGATCAATTATGTCTCAGCGTTGAGCAATTAAGAAAGCGGCTACAAAACCACTCATACCTAAGAATTACTCACCGCACACAACCACTCAATCTCAGAATAAGCTCACCGCACAAAACCCACTCAAAACTCAGAATTGATCAGCGCACAAATCCACTCAAAACTCAAAATTGCTCATCGCACACAACCACTCAAACTCAGAAGTGCTCACCGCACACAACCGCTCAAAAATCAGAATTGCTCAGTGCACAAAACCACTCAAACCTCAGAATTGCTTTTGAGGACATTTGTGTCATTTTCCGGGTCAAAGGTCTCCCTGAGAGCTTTCAAATCGCTCCTGCTACATCAATTCTCTCCCATCGCAATTAACGTCTCTTCATCTCTCTGACATCAATCCGCTGTAGATGAGCAGTCATTTGTATATTCACGAGAACCCCTCTGTAGCACGACGGGGTCTTCGATGTAGCCACACATTAACACTACTTCTTCTCATCAATACAATTCGCTGTCATGCGTTCTGCGTTTTGCACATTGAGCAATTCTCGTTTTCTAAACGTTCTGCGTGGTGAGCAATTATGATAGTTACTCGCCTCTGTATTATTTAGCCCGGTGTGCACGACGAATATAATGTATTAAAAAATCTTATTGGAGAGTAGTATTGTTGAGTGTAATTTTCCTATTATGTCATCAAGGCGAAAAACCGTAGGGTTTCATGGTTTTGCGCGGAGAGTAATTAACCTATTTTTTTCCACATTCTAAAATAATTTAGGGATCCCCTTTGGAGATGCTCTAAATGTCGATTCCCGAGATCCATTGCATTACTGTAGGATCACGGACTTTTTATACGCTTCATTATGATTGGTCCAATTTCCCCTATAAATGGCGAACAACGAGCACTCATCTTCTCTAAACTTCGTCTACTTTCTTCTATCATCTTCTTTATTTGCCCACACAACCTCCGTATGGAAACAATAAGTCCTTCAGCTGTTCGTGCATGCTTGATATAGATATGGACGATAGCATTCATCCAGCACTCTTTTCACGTAAAGGTAAATGGTTCATGTAGGAAACTTATGCAACGAAGGGCTATCGTCCATTTATAATCAAGCATCCCCGACAATGCTGGGGGGTGTTGCAACTGCGTTGAGAAAATTTTTCCCAAACAACACTATGAAAAATGTGTTCGATGATCATACCATATTCTTTTGGGGTGATATTGGCTATGCTGTCTCACATGTTTCAGGTAAGCTGCTGGGTGTTGTACCATGATAGATTGTTATTCCCTCCTATTATGAATTGTGGCTATGTATTTGTTTTGCGTGTCTTGCTATACACTCCATATCCATCTCCATCTCTACACTCCATCTCCTCCATCAAACCCTTCATCGTTTCACTATACATCATCTTTGACGCACAGACACTCCATCCTATCCTTTCCGATCTCTTACACTCCCAAACACAACTTCTTATGCAACCCTGTGTTGTTTTACATCTTCTCCGGTAACGGAGTTCCAATCGGTGTCTTTTGTCCTGACTTCATGTTACAACGACGACAGCAATGACGGTAATAAGCGAAACGGTCTACCGACTTTTTAATTCACGACGTCTCCTACAAAGGACAAAGTTCCATGTCATTGCAAACATCTGGTATGACAATCATCTTGAGCAGATCCGGGCAGAAATTCGGCAACTGCAACGTAGATGTGGAGCGCATTGCCCGTGTCGTACATCGCCACAGGGGAATCGGGGTTCCAGGCGTTGTGTTTGACACGGCTACATACTTGACTGCAGGTTACAAGGACATTAATAAATGCAACGAAGATGTGCACCCGATGAACTCGCGGAAGTTGAAGGGGGAAACACGCAGATCACGCGCCACTTCATTGCAAACATCTGTGAAGACACTCAAATCTATCAGTTTGTAAGAGTAAAGGGATATGTATCTGTTTGGATCTGTATCTGTACGTACTTCAGTATGTTAGAATGGGTTGGCCATTTTGGAATGGTCACCGTTTGAATATGTATCAGCGTTAATCTAAAGGTTTGCATGCAGTTTCTGAATCAGATTGACTAGGTATCAGATTTTATATAAAATGTCTTCAGAATGAATAAGTATTGGCCTTAATCACAATTAGGTAAAGTTTCTAAGCGAAGTTTGACTGTTGGCATATGGCGGAATCACAATTTTAGTATGATGAAAATAGGATTGTGAATGATTAACCGTGGGAACAAAAATTACAGCATCCAACAAATATGCTCAAAGCGCACAACTGGCAAAATTAGTCCGTGCGGGGCGCGTTGAGCAAATGGGCTATCGTCGAAACTTTGCTCAACGCGCACACCGGGCATAAGGCTACTAGGTGTGTGCGCGTTTAACAATTGTTGATAAACTACCTTTTATATGCTAAAAAAGCGAACCACCGGCTTTCCTTTTTGCCCGTTGTGCGCGTTGTTTTGCCCGTTGTGCGCGTAATTTTTGCCCGTTGTGCGCGTTGTTTTCCCGTTGTGCTCGTAATTTTGCCCGAGCCTAAGGGCATTATTTTGCTCGTTGTGCGCATTGGTCTATTTTTTAAGAGGCTACAGTTTATCCCAACGCGCAAAGGCATTAATCATTATAGAGCAGAACATCCGGCTGGTAGCAATCCGCTGTATATTAACAATCCCTGCTCTGTATGTTCACCAACACTGATCTGCAGACTCGAGGGGTCTCTTAGAATATTAGTAAGACCAAAGGTTCCAATATATCGCCGTTGTGCGCTGTGAGCATTTCTGTTAACCATTAAAAATTTGCACGGTGCGAGCAGCAATAAATGTGGATATATCAGCTAATTTTATTGAGTGGAAGAGGAGGAGTTTTTTTTCGCACTAACAAAATTTCTCACCGCGCACAAGCGGCCAAAATTATTTGTTCTGATCGTGGTGAATGGTGAGCAATTGTAGTAACCACTAACAAATTGGCTAATAAAGGCGCTCAACGGGCAAAACTTGTCAATGGGAGTTTGTGGTAAGCAATTTTGTCAGACAATAACATATATGATACAATAACCCTACTCTCACTTGGAGTATTGGACACTCTAACAATGACACATTCTCATCGCATAACAATTTGGAACAAAGGTTGATGTTATTAAAAATACCCAGAGCGCAAAACCGGCACTAATATTGCCAGTTCTGCGCGTTGAGCAATTTGGTAGGTAAAGACTTAATTACTCAAAGCGCAAAACGGGCAATATTACTGAAGTGTTGCGCTTGGTGTAATTGGTATGATACACAACATCAATCCATACCGATGATGACATTTGCACATTTCGGAAGCCATGATAAAATTTCATCCGCCAAAGTGGTCCATTTTTATACCAAAAAAAACTTATTACATTGATAAACGTTTTATCTTACAGATACTAAAAACCATCAGCGGTAGCAATATTCATATCTTTTACTTTATCAACGAATGACTGCATCCTCTGCTCGTAACCAGCCGGCCATCCATCGGCCACAGGGTCATGCGATCTTGTCCACACAACTGAAGTCGGAGGGACGTCACCTGCTGGCTGAAGTTGAAGGATAAAAAAGTGATTTCCGTTCACATAACCCAACGTTATGTGGCGTCTAGAGGCTCGGTTTACTGGAGGACTTCTCAATGGAAAAAATGTCACACACATACGATTTGAAATCAAATGTACTACACAGTTGTAGCATGAGGCAATGACATGTCCCATGTCTGGCATCTGCAACCAATTTTCCCGTCCTAGACCTTTATCAGTAATAAAATAGTCCACTGCCTTCAAATTATTATTATATGAAACCTCACTCAGAACACGCCTGTACAAGCCGCTGTATGTCCGCATCTCACGGAGCAAATCAGCTTTGACAGTCCCCCAATCGGAATCTTTCAAGCCCAACTGAACTGCCACAGCCCTGTACCCACAGTTGCCATCTGCATCCACGTCTACGCCGCCCGCCATGAGGGGTTGTAGCTTGTCATGAAAATCCAAATAATATGGTATGAGGAAGTTGGCAGGCAAATCATCAACATAATCATCAGGGGGAAACGAAGGTTTCGGCTTCTTTATTTGAACTTTCGGACGCCTACTACTTTCCTTCGAAGGCCGCCTCTTCCATTTAGGCTTCTCCTTCGCCGCCGCCGTATGCTCCGCAATTGAATGCAACCGTGGAGCCTTAACAGGCTTCCTCCTAACTGTAGGCTTCTCCGTCACATCCGAAAAATGATCAGAAATCTCATCAACCAGGGGAGAAAGTTGTTTAAGCATGACATCCATCTCTTCGTGCTCATCAAAATACGAGGCCACAGCCGTCTCCTCCTCCCTCCCAGCAGTCTGAGCATCCACATTATGATCCCCCGTCTCCACCGTCGCCCCCAACTCCAACGTAAGCTCAGCTTGCATCAACCCAGCATCCTCTATCTTCTCATCCTCCACATCCTCCACATTCGCCTCATCCTCCTGCGGCTCCTCATTCTCCCCAGCTGCATTCTCCCCCTCATCCATCTCAGCAGTCTGGTCAGCCACATTACGTTCCACCGTCCCCGCCGTATCCACCAACTTCCCAGTATGCTCCTCAGCAATCAAATCAGTAGCCACTTCCTTATCATCATCCTCCTCGTTCGCCTTCTCCTCATACACCTTCGGCTCCACAGTCTCAGCCGCTGCATTATCCTCCACCAGTACCTCCTCAGCATTCTGCACCTCCACGTTAAGGGCAACCGTCTCCTCCGTCTCCACCATCTCCCCAATAACATAATCATCTACAGTCAACTCAGCAGCCACTGCATTCTCAGCCTCATCATCCCCATAAACATCATGCACCCTCGGCTCCACATTCTCATCCGCTGCATTAACCTCATCCTCCTCCGCAGCATTATGCTCCTGCCCACTAAGAGCCAACTTCTCAGCAGCCTGCTCCATCGCATTACGATCCACCACATCATCCTGCCAATAAGCAGCCAATGCAGTCGCCTCCTCAGCCTCATCCACCTTCTCCTCATCTCCCTTCTGCTCCTCCTCAACATTATCCACATGCACCACAAGCTCATCACCCACAATTCTACACGGTGATGCTAACTCCTTCAACTTGTTTACCATACCCACACTCTGCCCCCTTAGTAATCGGGAACGTGCATTATAAATTGATTTGATTGGTGTTTCATTGAAGGATTTAGTTTCCTTCAGGCCTTTCAAAATTGCTGACGGCGGCACCTTTCTATTTGCCAAGTCTCGCAATGCTTCCACCTCTTTTCCCTGCAACACCCCGTCGTCGGAATGGCCCGCGACATAATTAGCAGCTTGATGGTTGTGCCTGCCATCAACGACCGTTAAACTCCACTCACCGCCATCGCCCACCTCATTACCACGCAATTTGAACGGGCATCCACACTTGTTGGTTCTAACTGGCCGGTTGCTCTTTCGTACTGGTCGGTGTCCCCTGTAGTTCCCGCTTCTTGCACATGCATAGTAGGCAGCGGGAGTCCTATTGGACGATTTATTCATACTCGACGCACTGGTAACAATCACATGCCCCTGTTGTCGTCCGACGCTCTTTATCCACTGAAAGAGTTCGTCTCTACTTTTAAAACGTTGAAGCGTTGTAAATTCGGCTGTATAATCCATATACACCTGTATCAAACAATTCATACAACTAATTGGACCGGGAACCAAACATTAGTTACATTATTGACGTAAAGAAAAATCAATATTACCTCCGAATTTTTTAGCATCTCCATCAATCTCAACTGTATCTGCAGGAAATTAAAAACCAAAAATTTCGCCTCCTCTTTCTACACATTGTAATTGTAACAAGGATATCAAATAAAATGTACTTAACATTGTATACTTACCAAATCGCGATTTCGACAAATTTAGGTCGAAAACCCCTAAATCGATTGCTCTCGCTTCACCGATTTGTTTGAACGCAGTAGTTGCCACTGTGATGTAAATGTCGAGCCCAGTAATAAAAATCAAATCTTTGGAATTTCCGTCTGTGCGCCTTGAGCAATCTACGAAAAACTGGCCGTTTGATATTCCGCCTTGAGCAATCTGTGGAAGGTTATGGCTGTGAGCGGTGAGCAGAATTTATCAAGGGATGAAAGAGGGTCCAAACGGGTCAAAACAGGTAAAAATTTTAACCCGTTGCGCGTTTCGAGTAAATTCGGTGGTTTAGTTGGCAAATTTTACTCAGCGCGCACAACGGTTATATTTTAGCACGATCCGAACCGTTTTGCGCGCTGAGTAATATTACATGGATTGTCAGGCTTGACATTAGTAACGGTAATCGTTATTAATCGCGATGCTGAGAACGATTTTGACCGCGGTGCGCGCTGAGGAGATCTAAATTTTGTTTTTAATATTTATTCTATTGGATTCCTCATATTCTTATGCCGATGTTAACAACATTATTGATACGTATAAAATAATATAATACCAACGTGATAACTATCATTAGTTGTATTAATTAACACCCTTAAGAAAATCTGGATAGATTGCGTGTGTTATTAAGCATTCAAAATCCAGTATATATCAGTTTGTACCCGTTCACCAAAAAGTTAGTAAGAGGCAAACTTGATTAGTAGGTCTATCGTTGGGCATAACTTATAGATACCATACACCAAAGCACGGCATACAGATGATAACATTTGCACATTTAGGCAGACATGATAAAATTTCATGCTACCAATCTGTCAATATGAAATAAACAATCCACAGTAAAATGATACAACGTTTTATCCTACAATATTTCAATAACGTCAACGGTTGCAATATCGTGCCCAAATACTATTGACTGGAATTGATGCATCCTATCCTCATAAGCAGCCGGCCATCCGGCTGACACATCGGAACGGTATCTTAGCCACATAGTTGAAGTCGGAGGGACAGGACCATATGTGGCAAGTTTAACAATAACGAAGTGATTATTGTTCACATGACCCAACGTTATGTGGCGTCTGGATGATAGGGGTACTGGAGGAGTTCTTAAAGGAAAATATGTCACACACTGATGAGGTGCAAGAATATGTACTACACATTCGTAGCATGAGGCAATGACATGTGCCATTTCTGGCATCTGCATCCACCATTTAGCTTTTGGACGGTCTAACAAATGGCCCAGTGCCACTACATTCTTTTTAAATTCCACGGCACCCATAAGTTGCCGGTACAAGCCGTCGTGGTTCTACATCTCTTCTCGCAAGTCATATTTCACCTGCCTCCATTCGTCCTCACCCAGTCCCAACTGAGCTGCCACAGCCCTATACCCACAGTTTCCGTCTGCTTTCACATCTACGACATGCACTATAAGGGGTCGTAGACACTCAGGAAAAGCGTTCCAATATGGTATTATTATGTCGGCAGCCAAGTCCTCGTCACTATCATCATGTGAAATTGATTGTTTCGGCTTCTTTATTGTACGTTTCCACAACAGTCTACTTCTTCCCTTACCCGGCTTACACGTCAATGTAGACGTATCCGTTAACTCAGCATGCTGCTTAGCAATCTCCGCTACCAGGGTAGAAATTTGAAGACGTAGAACCTCATGCTCCTTCTCAAAGGCCTTAGCCACTGCATTCTCATCATCATCCTCCTCCTCCCCAGCAGTCTGCTCCGCCTCATTACGATCCACCTTATCATCCTCCCCACCCATCTTCCCAGTATGATCCTCCTCCTGCAACTCAGCATGCACTGCATTCTCCCAAAACGCCTCCCCCACCTTCTGATCCCCCCTCATTATTCACAGCCTTCACATTCTCAGCACCTACAATTTTATCAGCTGATGCTAACTCCTTCAACTGTTTTACAATACCAACCTTCTTCCCCCGTTGTAACCGGTTTCGTGCATTATAAATTGCTTTGATTGAGGTAGCACTGAAGTTTTTATTTGCCTTCAGTACTTTCAAAATTTCAGCTGGCCGAACCTTGCTATTCGCCAAGTCACGCACTGTTTCCATCTCCATTCCCTGCAACGTCCCGTCATCGGAATGGCCATCGACATATTTAGCTGCTTCATGGTTGTGCCTGCCACAAACGACTGTTACCTTCCACTCCTCAACGCCCACGCCCACCATATAACCACGCAATGAGAAAGGACATGAACACTTCTTGGTTTTAACAGGCTGGTTGGTCTTTTTTAGCTTTCGGTGTCCCCGATACTCACCGCTTCTTTAACACGCAAAGTACACAGCATGATGCCCTTTGGCCGTTTTACTTAATCTCCCCGAACGTGTAACAATCACATGCCCATGACTTAACCCGACGTTTTGTATCCACTGAAACAGCTCTTTTCTATCCTTGAACAGTTGATTGGTGGTAAAGTCGGTTGTAAAATCCATAGTATCCTGTATCAAACAATTCATAACCTGATCCTCAAAGATTTAATGCATTATTGCCGAGAAGATAAATCAATATTACCTTTGTTAACGGGACTAGTTTGGCCGGGCCCGGAAGAGCCAAGTCAACTACGACTGGTCAACCAGACTACTACGACCTTGGGGCCTCGGCCCAAGGATCTCACGGGCGGGCCGCGCTTCTCCACACATGACGAAGGCCCACTTCCACAATGGAGGAAATCGGGGCCCAAGTCAAGGAAACATTCGCCAAATATGGCAACCGTCCAGAGCCATCATGGCTCGGCTTAATGGCTCAGCTTAATGGCCCGACTTAAATGGCCTTCACTCTATAGCCATCATGGCTCGGCTTAATGGCTCAGTTTAATGGCCCGACTTAAATGGCCATCACTCTCCAGCCATCAAGGCCCGCCAGATATGGCAACCGCCCGAGTCCATCACTCCAGCCATCATGGCCACCTTCAGGACATTCATCTCCTCATCAAGATGGGCGCAATTAGTGGAGGTCAAAACTTCCCACATTTGCACGTCCCCATGAATGATGGCCATGATGTCACATCATGGCACATTATCAGGACGAGTCACCTATATGAGGGGAGGGTGGGCATCATCCAAAGGGACCGCATCTCAGGTAACAAAACCTAAGGTACTCCATCAACGACCTCGTTCCCCCAATTCATCTCCTTCCTCCCCCGCTCGCGCCGAGAGACGCCGTTACGATCTCCTCACGAGTCGGACCGTCTCCGCCGAGCCTCCTTTCTCAGATCTCTATCTGACTTAGGCATCGGAGGGGATTTGGCCGGAACCAAGGTCCGGCCCCCTGACGAGCGTTCTCGTCTGCGCAGGTGGACAGCAGATCAACGGGCCGAGGCTACCCCTCGCCCCTCTCCGACCATTCGATCAACCGGACAGTGAGGCTTCCCCTCACCGTCAGCCTGCCGTGGCCGAGCACGCCCTACCGGGGCCGAGCGTCTTAATCGGGTCCGAGACTCTCCCTCGCCACCAGTCGGCCGTGCATCTACCCGGGCGACTGAGGCTACCCCTCGTCCCCCTTCCAGCCGAGGCCGAGCACACCTGTCCGAGGCCGAGCGTCTCAACCAGGGCCGAGGCTTCCCCTCGCCCCTTCTGCACCGATTCGAAGCCCCCGAGGGACCCAAAGCAGGCCCCTTGACCACGTTGACCGGGTTCTCCACGGTCAACGCTTTGTAGTGAGAAAACACTCTGAAACATCTGGCGCCGTCTGTGGGAACGAGTCGACATCCACGACGTCAACCACATAGGCAATGGCTCGTTCCTTTAATCAAAGATCTGAAGGACCGGACTGCGGAAGTAAAGGCATACCATGTCATCGTACTTTCGCACACTCTCAACTTGTGAGGATTTACCCCTCACGCCCTTCATCCCCAAAACCCCATGGGGAAGAAACACCAGCATTTGGACCTAAAATTCCTTTTCTGCACCAAGGCTTTCTGAAAGATGAAGCCCCCCTTTTCCTAATCTCAAGGTTTAGATTCTCGAGCATGGGTCCGCCGTCATCCGACCTTATTACACCATGTGCTCGACCCATCTCTCACCTTGGCGAGATCCCGCCACACCTTTCAACCCGCTTGACGACGATCTCGACGAGTTCGGTGAGATGAGGTGTGACTCTTCTTCCCCATCTTCGAAGGACAGCGATCCCGTGGGTAAGTTCTTCGATGAGGCGTGGATGGAGACTCCCCCGAAGGGGAAAATGCCACCGGCGATAACGACAGATCCCGCCTGGTAGGGAGTTCAGGACCACGAATCAGCGGATCTCGGCGGTTTCGGGTTCAGGCGATCCCGTCGTGACGCTCACCGGCCATCTCTTCTCCGACAAGAAGCTCGACCCATGCCGGCTGAGGTTGTCCCTACCACCGGAGGACAGGTCGCAGGGGCCGCTAAGATCGAGGGTGAGATCCGAGATCGCGACGTCGGACCATTCGATTTCATCGACGAGGGCTCTGGAACGCACAAAGTCTCTGGCAGAAGCTCCTCTGCCTGAGGAAACGTGAGGACACCTCATCGGCCTCCAAGCCCGATGGCTTCACCATCTACACCAAGCGCAAGATCCGGGATGCTGATGTCATCAAGATCAACCACCCCCCAGTGAACCCCAGGAAGGTGACCATGCTGAGGAGCTCGGACGGCGAAGAATTCGAGATTGAGGAAGCCCGGAGATCTCCGCGAGTATCACGACGAAGATCTTGTTGCCTGCGATCAACAACCGACCCTGCGGTTTTGCAAGTCTACAAAGGAGGCTTGTGCCTTGATCTGCAAATCAAAGACCACCGAGCTCAGGGATTTTCTCTCCCTGAAATTGTCGATCGTTGGTTCTTCATCTGAACAGGCAGATGTTTGTTTCTTCATCTGAACAAGCAGGTATCCACCCGCCTGTGTGTCGGATCGGCTGAGCTGTTCTTATCGTACCAGTCCAGGCCGAGGTCGAGGCCGACCCCAGACGAGGCCGACCCCTGAGGAGGCCGACCAGTTCAGGCCGAGGCCGACCCCAGAAGAGGCCGAAGCCGACCCAGCAAAAAGGTCAAACTGTCCTCTTCCCCCTTTGCTAATTAATTGTGTGCTTTCAGACCACTACAAGAGCATCCCTGACAATTCTCCTCTCTTAAACTTCTTGCGAGATGTTGATAAAAAACCACATCCCCCGGTTTTAACAAATGTCTCACAAAAAGCTTGTCGATAAGGCTGCCATGGTCGCGACAACACCGGAGCACACGGCGACCGACATTGCGGCCTCGGCCAACTTGAGGGAGAGGCGCAAGGAGTGCGTCTAGATCCGGGGACGGGCCAGGAAGACGCGGGGCTACGAGTGGCCTGGCAAGGTCGCCAAGGAGAATGAGATCTCGATCGAGTTCAGACAAGAGACAGCACCGACGACCCTCGCAGGCGTCAGGCTTAGCCCCGACTCGGCCTTCATCGATGGCCCTACCACCATCTCTGGCCATTGTCTCGACGTCCGCCATACCAACACCGTGCTGTCATCGCCAAGCATATGGGCTGAGCTCCCATCACTGTGCCGCCCTTGCCGAGCTACCTTGGTCGTACCGCCAAACAGAAAAAAGCGGGAGCCGGAGCTAGAGCAGGAGCTGGAGCAGAAGCTAGGATCCAGACAAAAGCTATAGCTGGAGCTGGAGCTGAATTTGGAAATAGAACTAGAGCTGTGTCTAGATGAGGCCGACCCATCCAAGAGGAGGCCGACCATTTCAACCGACCCAGGAGGAGGCCGACCAGACAAGTCCGACCGCCTTGCCAAGTATCTGAGTTTCAACGCCAAGCCACCTCGTCGAGCTTACAAAGTTATCCCCACTACGATGGGGCTGTTGAACCAGTCGAGCATCCAAACCGCTCCTCCGACCATGGCCGAGCCGTTTTGCCGAAGCACCACCGTCTGAGTTCGAGCAACCAAGCAGCTCCTCCGATCGAGGCCGACCAGTTCAGGCCGAGACCGAGGCCGACCCCAGAGGAGGCCGACCGGTCCAGACGAGTCGGACCACCCTTCCAAGCCTCCGAGCCACCTTGTCTCAAAGTCGTCCTCATCCTGGCCAAGCCGATCTGGCCGAAGCACCCCCGTCCGAGTTCAAGCACCCGGATCGCTCCTACGACCGTGCTGCTGGGTCCCCGCTTACCGAACAACTCCTGCATCCACCGATCTGGACGAAGCAATGGCAGAGCGCCACCATGGAATCTTCGAAAGGCTTCACAAGGTCCTCACCCTTTTCGCCGGCCGTAAGCCGAGGGGCAACTCCCCTCGCCACCGGGCGGATCTCCTTTGCCAGCCGTAAGCCGAGGGGCAACTCCCCTCGCCACCGGGCGGATATCCTTCACCGGCCGTAAGCCGAGGGGCAACTCCCCTCGCCACCGGGCGGATCTCCTTTGCCGGCCGTAAGCCGAGGGGCAACTCACCTCGCCACTGAGCGGATCTCCTTCGTCGGCCGTAAGCCGAGGGGCAACCCCCCTCGCCACCGAGCGGATCTCCTTCGTCGGCCGTAAGCCGAGGGGCAACCACCCTCGCAACCGAACGAACGGATCGGTCAAAGAGCTGGGGGCAACCCCCAGTAGGCCGAGCACTCCTTCGTCGGCCGTAAGCCGAGGGGCAACTCCCCTCGCCACCGAACGAATCTCCTTCGTCGGCCGTAAGCCGAGGGGCAACTCCCCTCGCCACCGAGTGGATCTCCGTCATCGGCCGTAAGCCGAGGGGCAACCCCCCTCGCCACCGAGCGGATCTCCCTCGTCGGCCGTAAGCCGAGGGGCAACCCCCCTCGCAACCGAACGAACGGATCGGTCAAAGAGCTGGGGGCAACCCCCCCAGTAGGCCAAGCACTCCTTCGTCGGCCGTAAGCCGAGGGGCAACTCACCTCGCCACCGAGCGGATCTCCTTCGTTGGCAGTAAGTCGAGGGGCAACTCCCCTCGCCACCGAACGAATCTCCTTCGTCGGCCGTAAGTCGTGGGGCAACACCCCTCGCCACCGAACGAATCTCCTTCGTCGGCCATAAGTCGAGGGGCAACCCCCCTCGCCACCGAGCGGATCTCCTTCGTCGGCCGTAAGCCGAGGGGCAACCCCCCTCGCAACCGAACGAACGGATCGGTCAAAGAGCTGGGGGCAACCCCCCAGTAGGCCGAGCACTCCTTCGTCGGCCGTAAGCCGAGGGGCAACTCCCCTCGCCACCGAACGAATCTCCTTCGTCGGCCGTAAGCCGAGGGGCAACTCCCCTCGCCACCGAACGAATCTCCTTCACCGGCCGTAAGCCGAGGGGCAACTCACCTCGCCACCGAGCGGATCTCCTTCGTCGGCAGTAAGTCGAGGGGCAACTCCCCTCGCCACCGAACGAATCTCCTTCATCGGCCGTAAGTCGTGGGGCAACTCCCCTCGCCACCGAACGAATCTCCTTCGTAGGCCGTAAGTCGAGGGGCAACTCCCCTCGTCGCCGAACGAATCTCCTTCGTTGGCAGTATGTCGATGGGCGACTCCCCCACGACCGAACGAATCTCGGGCTGACGATTTATCGTCCCCTGCCAAACTCCGCAAGACGGGCCAAAGTTTTGCAGAGAGTACAACTTCTTCCACATTATACTACATCTCCCGACCTCCACCTCAACAATGGTAGAGCTCAGAAGATGGGGGAATGTTAACGGGACTAGTTTGGCCGGGCCCGGAAGAGCCAAGTCAACTACGACTGGTCAACCAGACTACTACGACCTTGGGGCCTCGGCCCAAGGATCTCACGGGCGGGCAGCGCTTCTCCACACATAACGAAGGCCCACTTCCACAATGGAGGAAATCGGGGCCCAAGTCAAGGAAACATTCGCCAAATATGGCAACCGTCCAGAGCCATCATGGCTCGGCTTAATGGCTCAGCTTAATGGCCCGACTTAAATGGCCTTCACTCTATAGCCATCATGGCTCGGCTTAATGGCTCAGTTTAATGGCCCGACTTAAATGGCCATCACTCTCCAGCCATCAAGGCCCGCCAGATATGGCAACCGCCCGAGTCCATCACTCCAGCCATCATGGCCACCTTCAGGACATTCATCTCCTCATCAAGATGGGCGCAATTAGTGGAGGTCAAAACTTCCCACATTTGCACGTCCCCATGAATGATGGCCATGATGTCACATCATGGCACATTATCAGGACGAGTCACCTATATGAGGGGAGGGTGGGCATCATCCAAAGGGACCGCATCTCAGGTAACAAAACCTAAGGTACTCCATCAACGACCTCGTTCCCCCAATTCATCTCCTTCCTCCCCCACTCGCGCCGAGAGACACCGTTACGATCTCCTCACGAGTCGGACCGTCTCCGCCGGGCCTCCTTTCTCAGATCTCTATCTGACTTAGGCATCGGAGGGGATTTGGCCGGAACCAAGGTCCGGCCCCCTGACGAGCGTTCTCGTCTGCGCAGGTGGACAGCAGATCAACGGGCCGAGGCTACCCCTCGCCCCTCTCCGACCATTCGATCAACCGGACAGTGAGGCTTCCCCTCACCGTCAGCCTGCCGTGGCCGAGCACGCCCTACCGGGGCCGAGCGTCTTAATCGGGTCCGAGACTCTCCCTCGCCACCCGTCGGCCGTGCATCTACCCGGGCGACTGAGGCTACCCCTCGTCCCACTTCCAGCCGAGGCCGAGCACACCTGTCCGAGGCCGAGCGTCTCAACCAGGGCCGAGGCTTCCCCTCGCCCCTTCTGCACCGATTCGAAGCCCCCGAGGGACCCAAAGCGGGCCCCTTGACCACGTTGACCGGGTTCTCCACGGTCAACGCTTTGTAGTGAGAAAACACTCTGAAACAACCTTGGATTTTTTTACCGACTTCATCAACCTCAACCGTGGATGAATGCATGTAAAATCAAAATAAGAAAGGCAGATAAACTGTACTTAAAAGTATAGACGTACCAAAGAGTCGATGTTGATAAATTTAGGTCAAAAACCCCTAAATCGATTTCTCTCGATTCAGCTCTTTGTTTGATCTCACCAGTTGACTAAGTGATGTATCCTTCGAGCAATTAAATAAAAATCAAAGCTTTTGGATTTCGGTCTGGGCGACTGGAGCGATCTTTGAAAATACTTGCCGTTTGAAATTCCGCCGTGAGCAATCTGTGTAATTGTCTGTCAATTCGCTGCGAGCAGAAGGTATCACGTGACAATTTCGGGTCCTACCGGGTCATATCGGGTCTACAATAATTTACCCGTTGTGCTGGTTGAGTAAACAAGTCTAGTTTGAAATATTACTAGCAAATAACCCGTCCACATGTGCACGTGGACTTGACCAAAACGGTTGTGGGCGGTGAGCAATTACGGGTTTTGAGTGGTTGTGTGCGCTGAGCAATTCCGAGTTTTGCGTGGTTGTGTGCGTTGAGCAATTCTGTGTTTTGATTGGCTGTGAGCGGTGAGCAATTCCCAGTTTTGCGTGGTTGTGTGCGTTGAGCAATTCCGTGTTTTGATTGGCTGTGAGCGGTGAGCAATTCCCAGTTTTGCGTGGTTGTGTGCGCTGAGCAAGTCCGTGTTTTGCACGGTTGTGTGCGGTGGGCAAACTGCTAGACGGTTTACAGAGGAGAGCAATTTACATTTTTTCCCTCCCACTGTTCGCGATGAGTAATTTACACTATGAACCACTATTTCTACGCATCCGTATATACAAATGCATCGTAACAGCTTCCATATGCGATCAGTTTTGTGACCTAAGGCGGGAAAAGCTAACGAAATAGGGTTTGATCAACAGAAATTATTCTAATTCGCTGAGGTATATAGACTATAAGAGTTCCTGCTTATATCAAACGAAGGTCCTTAAGGCAGTGCAAAAGATTTGTGTCATTGGGTTGGGGTGCCCTAAAATAGTCGACTGCGGCCGCACTGCATCGTAAAGTTGGTAAGCCATTAATTGATGCTAATTAATTTGGTATTTTTTAATAATTTCAGAAATTTATTGCTGCAATGTACATTTCGAACATGATTGCGTAGAAATTACGAAGATTGAGATGGGCTCGGTACACATTGAGGGGATCTGGGATGAAGCGGACAAAGAAGCAAAGGTTTGAAATTATTTTGCTTTGTTAACTGACTAATTTACTAGAAAATAAAGCTTAACATTTAGTGACTATATTGGTATCTGGGACTTAATTCAGCGTATTGTTGAAGGCTCAGAGGTTAATGAAGATTATACAAATCAGTTCACAACAAATAAAATTTTCCCCAGCGTAGAAGAGCTTGGTAAATGGGTAAAAGGGGTCGGTGTGAAAACCGGGAATTTGGTTGTTACAAAATCATCAAATATGAGTACAAAGGGCAATAGGGTCCCAACTTATTATTTTTGTTGTGAAAGAAGTGGGACATATCGGCCACACAGGCCGGATATATCGGCCAAAAAATCAACTCGAAGCAAGAAGTGTTCATGTCCCTTCTACTTGAGGGCTAATCGTGTGGCAACAGATAAGTGGATTTTGACAGTTGTACATGGCAATCACAACCATAAACCCGCAATGTACATCGAGCGACATCCAGATGAGAGGAGGTTCGAAGGTGGGGAGATGGCCACGGTGAGAGACTTGTCACATAGACTGCTTAGGCCAAGGGAAATCTTGAAATACCTGAAGGAAAAGGATAATGCAACATCTACCACAATCAACACTATTTATAAAGCCAGACAGAGGATGAAGGCAGGGGAAATGGCCTGGAGAGCAGAAATGCAGCTATTCCTTAATCTACTGACACAGCGTAATTACATTGTGTATCATGAAGTGGACGATGTGACAACTGCAGTGAGGACTATATTTTGGGCACATCCGCAGTCGGTTGAGTTATTACGAAAATTTCCAGAGATTCTGGTTATGAACTGCGCGTTGAAGACCAACCGCAACAGGCCACCATTGATGGAGATGTATGGGGTGATGTCCACAGATATTCAGTTCGCAGGGGCATTTTGTTACACGGAGGCCGTACGTGAGGAGAACTACTTGTGGGCCTTGGGGAAGTTGAGCTTTTTGCTGCAGGGATACAGGATGCCACGTGTAATTTTGTCAGCACTGGAGCCAGCACTTATGAATGCCATTGGCCATGAATTTCCCCTTGCGGTGCACCAAATATGTAGATTGCACATATCCAAAAATATTGCCAAAAATTGCCAGCCCTCTTTTGAAGATCAAGAAAAATGGTTAGGTTTCATCTCTAGTTGGAATTTATTGGTGGGGGCACGCAAGGAGGAGGAGTATGTTGCTAAACTGAAGGCATTGGAGACCGAGTACAAAGATTACACAAGGGTCGTGAGCTATGTGAAGACATCTTGGTTGGACAAGTACAAGGAGAAGTTTATTTCTGTATGGACAGATGGCAATCTCCACTTTGGAAATGTCAGTACCAACAGAGGGCAGACCAAAAGAGCACAGACTGAACATTCTAAGCTTAAAAGGGCATTGGGTTCATCGGCCTTCAGGTTATCCGCTTCTTGGCCAACCATACATGAATCATTAGAGGGGCAGCATATCGAGATCAAGGCATCATTTGAGAAATCTAAGATCATGTTGCAACATAATGTGCATGGGTTCTTGTTCAAGGAGCTGATAGGATTTACAGCCGCTGCGGCGTTGAAGATAATGTCTGTGGAAGCTGATAAATCTGACCCTATGGGAACGGACCAATGCACAGGTGATTGTCTAGCTAGAATGATTTATGGTGTACCATGTGCCAATGAGATTGGCAAATACACAAGGGAAAATCGCCCCATTCCCTTAGATGCCGTAAATTCTCATTGGAAGCAGCTAGACATGGAGGCTAAGCCGGAATTGATGTCTGAAGAAGATGGGCTTATACATGCTGAATTAGAGCGCATACACATGCTCTATGCTCAACTTGATGGGCCGATGAAGCAGGAGTTGTTAATTAAGTTGAAGGAGCTAGCTACCCCGGCGACAAATCTGATTACAGAGCCGCAAGTTAATGTCGTGTTCAATGGAAGAAGAAAAAGGGATAATAATTTGACAAATGAAGATACAGCCACCCCCATTCATCCTGCTCATTTTGATCATGACTTCGGCGATGCGGCTAGTTGCTCTGCTCAAATTCCACCTGAAGTCTCATCGAAACAAGAAAGCGTCGGCCGTGTCCAGCCGAGACGGTCCCAAAGGATCAAAAATACGTCTGCCCCACCCATTCCTCCTTAACTTGCTAGAAAGAAACCAACTGGCAAAGCCGCGACATCTGGCAGTATGACTGGGGTTTCTGCTACAGCTTCATTTGCAGCAGCTAATTATGAAGCAAAGGACGCTAGAGCCGTTCAAGGAGGCATACCTTATCTTGATCAATTCCCCGCTGCAATCGCCAAATATATATCGAACGTCACAGATGTGACGGCAGATGGGAACTGTGGTTACAGGGCTATATCTTCACATCTAGGGATGGGAGAGGACCAGTGGAAGGTGGTCAGAAGAGAATTGCTTCAAGAGCTGCGTGACCACTATGATGTGTACTCAAAGGTGATGGGTGAGGAAAGTGCACAAGAACAGGTAGTGTCAATTAACTATATGGGTGACCACCCCCCGATGCAATATTGGATGACCTTCCCTGAAGTTGGACATATTATCTCAAGTCGTTATAACTGTGTAATACATCTGCTGTCAATGAAACAATGTCTTTCATTTTTTCCGTTAAGATCAGGACCACACCAAGGTACGAAACGTGGTCCCTTCACCATAGGTTTTGTAAATAATAATCACTTTGTAAATATTCAACTTAAAGATAGAAGCTCGGTCCCACCGGTAATAAGGCAATGGAAGGCTAACCGCCTGCCTGCGGCCGAAGGATGGGTGGAAGGCCTTGAAGAGAGAATGCGACAATTCGAGACATTATTCTGTAAAAATGTAGGCAAATCTCCCACTGTAATTACCGTATCATCAGAGCATTGAATTTATAATTTTGTGCAAATGTAGTGACTGAGTTTATAATGAAAAAATATACTGAATTTTTTGGGATTTTTGTACAAAATCTATGGGATTTCTGCACAACGGGAACTCAACGCGCCATCATGTCTTTGCTTGTTGTGCGCTTTGAACATTTATGTTATGGGATACATTAGCTAAATTCGCACGCCTGGCATAATTTTGCCCGTTGTGAGCTTTGAGCAATTAATGTTACAGCATTAAAAATTTGCTCACCGCGCACAACTGACATAAAGGAGAATGCTGAGAGTTGGACTCATAATTGTGTGCTTTGGTATGTTATTGATGTTGAAGACCGTATACTGCAGTAAATGTGTTATTTATGTTGCATGAAGTGATTTCCACCTCTGCGTATTCTTGAATCTTTCTCTCCTTGACAATGGTCTACTTGAATCTATGGCATAAGTCCAATATCCCAAGTTCGTTTAAAGGAAAACTCTATACGTAACAATCTCGATGCATGTAGAGGCTATGTGAATGCTGGAGAAAATGACTCCAATGAAACACACTGACAAATCAGATTCATCCATACACATCAGGTAAAAGGTGGGACCGGTGTGAGCAATGACAAAAAAATTGTATATCTGGTTCACTGTGATGCTAAGCTCAATTCCAACGCAGTTCACGTGCACTAAGTATATTCCCGGGAAACTTCGATATTTCACACCATCCTTGACCATTTCTGTGATGGCTGTATGCTAATAGTTTTAATATCCACAAGAAATTAAGCAATCGGTGTACGAAGATCGCTAATGGTTGGCAAACAGATAATTAAACTAACAAGCGGTAAAAGACTGGACCAGACGGTGTTCATTGCCAATTGAATGTTCGGGGTTCATTACTAACGCGTAAACCATCACATGTTTACCTCTCAAAATATGAAAACCATTTGGGGTACTAAGATGGCCACGATTCACACAGACGCCTCGCTGGAGGGGGCGTTGGTAGCCAAACCGTCCTACGTTTGGGCCGATCCTCCACCGGACTCCTGACCAGATCGCTGACGCTTCCTCGCCTCAGCCTCATGCCTCACGTCTGCAATCGAGTTTGGAGGAAGCGAGTTTCTCTCCAACTCGGCTATACGAGCCAGGAGACTGCTCTTCTCTACGTACCATCGCTCTTCGGAGCTCTTCCGAACCGCTGACATAGAGGCCGCCCGATCTTTAGCTTTCGCAACCTCCCACTCCGCCTGAGATCTGCGGTCTCTCTCTTTCATCAGCTGCTCCTTCAAATCCTTAAGTTGAGATTCGAAGGAAACCGCCTTTTTCCGCTCGGCAATCAACAATTGCACCACGCGGCGACGCAGTTCCGCCCCGACCAATGATGTCTACAGGGAATCATGGATAAGTAAGACTGTAAGAGTAAGGCAACAGCACAACGAGACGACATTAGAACTTAACCTGGTAACTGCCATAAACGACTGAGTTAGCGAGCCTTTCAATGTCAATTTGACCCAGGACACTTTGGTCAATGGGAAGGATGGAGTTCTCCACCAGCCGACTGGCCACCCCCCTATCCACCAATGCAGACTCGCCGTCCCAGACGGGGAAGAAGGGTCGGTGACGGTTCCCCCTAGTACCTTCCGATGGAACGTCAGTGGGCGGATTCAACAGCAATGCCCCCTCGTACGCCGGTGGGACATAGCCTGCCGGAACGAGACCTCCTCATGGCCACGTATCCCTTAGGGGAGTCTCAGGCAACTGCGGCCGCACATCCCCCCTGTCATGAAGGGAACGGTTATCAGCTACGTCACCGTCTCTTCTTCCCTCTGAAGACTGGCCTTGCAAAGTTTCTTCGTCCCACTGACACGATTTCTCAGCCATATCTGCAGTGAAGGCACAAATCATGGCGAATGGTGATATATCCCCAAATTTGGCGGGATAGATATCCTCCACTTGACCGGACGCATGGCGGGGTTTTCTGGGGTCTTCGCGGCGTTTTTTTGCGGTCTGCTACATTAATACTCCGAGTTTGGCGACAACTCAAATTTTTTGCCGGGTCCTGCATTATGGGTGGCCATCATGCTTCTTGACTCTCTCGCTCTTCCGTTTGTTATTACAAGTATAAACAAACGGCGGATTAATTACTGAGCTCGCAAAACGTGGCAAAATTTGAACCGATGTGCGCGGTGAGCAAACATAATTTAGTCACGCGCAGTATATGCGCAAATGAGGGATAGTTATGCGCGGTCGAATATTTGGATTTATTATCCGAATTTCCTCATCGCGCACATATGGCATTACTGTATACAGTTGTGTGAGGAGATATATTAAACGACTAAAATGTTTTACTTGTCAGAATGGATACAAATATTCGCTGATATGGCGCTTACGTGAAAAACTTATCTCAAACAAAGTACCAGCAAAGTCGGCAATTGGATGAGTAGATGACCGGTCGAATTCTTTGTTTGTGGTCCCACCAACCTCTCACCTCATCCACAATTTCCATCTCTACGTACCATCACTTTTCGTCTTATTAATAGTAACACATTAAAGTGGAGCCCACAGAGGGAAAAAGATAGAATATTTCAACGCAGCACAGCGGAACGACGCGAAACCTACTGCAAATTGCCCAGTTAACAACATTCGAACGCGAAGGTCCGCATATTGTTTAGCGGGCCCCACAATATATTCTCGAGTCTCGACACCCCACTATCCACCCCCATTGAATCTAGTTGGTAGATGATGTGACATTTAATTAGGTATTTTTTCCCATATTTAGTTTACGTGAATTAAGCTATATTCGACGACTCCATGCAAGTCTAAGCGGAAGTTGGCCGGTTATATCATCTCCAAACCACACAGCAACAACACGCCAAATATGGCGTTTCCCTCCATCAACCGCCCTGCAAAACTGGAATCATTTTGCCGGTTTGCTACAGTGCCATCCAAATTTGGAGAGTCAATGTAGCAACTTCCGGTGTATAAAAAAACAGTGTAGAAACCTACATCCAGTTTTTATATGTCTGTTTATTAGACCATACATAGAACATTCATTACGATTCTGTTTGTTTATTTCGATCCCCCTATGGCATTATCCAAAAGGCGGCAGTAAAATAACAACAATCGTGCCAAATAAGAATCTAAATATATATAAAATCCAAAAATTCATAAAACCACATTATAAACTTAGGTGATAAGAGGAACGAAAGTCCAATATCAACATTGAGATACACGAAGGAAACTTAACGTCTCAAATCACAACACATATAGATATAGCATACATGGAGACCATATCACAAAATTCACACATATATATGATATATGATCAACAAATATAGTGCGGAATTAAAATTAAACCCAAATAATAAACAAATGCACACGCAATTATGTTTCAAGTGTTCGGATTACCCAAGTAACTTCCCGCCTTGTTCCCGGTTATCCTACGTCCCTTCCACCCGGATACCTCCGGATACTCAAGTTAGAACACTAACTTGAGGTTGCCTTTAAACCCACTTGTAGCAACCCTACAAGTGAAATCGAATACAATCGATGTCCTTCACTCCTACAACTTGTGAGTAAGCAAACCGCTCTCGCAAACCTAGCACAAAAACAAAATAACGAAAGTTATGAAATTATGAAAGCAACACTTACAATCCCATATGCCTTGAAGTAGAACTTGAAGGAGAAGTGTGTTGTGTGTTGAAGACTCTCTTGGAAGAGAGGAGAAAGCCCTTTCTCTTGACTACACCTATTACCTTGACGATCACGCTCCGTTTGAGTACACATCGCTCCTGCCTTTGCACCGGATCCAGTATATCAGTTCCCGCCTGTTACTCAGGAATCCCTGTCAATAGAGAGGACTACTGCCGTAAAGGTGGAGGCCGAGGTAATAGATCGGGTGCCAAACGGCGGCTCTAGGCTCGACCGATATACATGCACCTAATGGGCATTCACGCTCTGTTTGAATGCACATCGCTCCTGCCTTTGCACCGGCTCCATTATATCAGTTCCCGCCTGTTACTCAGGAATCCCTGTCAATAGAGAGGACTACTGCCGTAAGGGTGGAGGCCGAGGTAATAGATCGGGTGCCAAACGGCGGCTCTAGGCTCGACCGATATACGTGCACCTCATGGGCATTCACGCTCCGTTTGAGTACACATCGCTCCTGCCTTTGCACCGGCTCCATTATATCAGTTCCCACCTGTTACTCAGGAATCCCTGTCAATAGAGAGGACTACTGCCGTAAAGGTGGAGGCCGAGGTAATAGATCGGGTGCCAAACGGCGGCTCTAGGCTCAACCGATATACGTGCACCTCATGGGCATTCACGTTCCGGTTGAATGCACATCGCTCCTGCCTTTGCACCGGCTCCATTATATCAGTTCCCGCCTGTTACTCAGGAATCTCTGTCAATAGAGAGGACTACTGCCGTAAAGGTGGAGGCCGAGGTAATAGATCGGGTGCCAAACGGCGACTCTAGGCTCGACCGATATACGTGCACCTCATGGGAATTCACGCTCCGTTTGAATGCACATCGCTCCTGCCTTTGCACCGGCTCCATTATATCAGTTCCCGCCTGTTACTCAGGAATCCCTGTCAAAAGAGAGGACTACTGCCGTAAAGGTGGAGGCCGAGGTAATAGATCGGGTGCCAAATAGCGGCTCTAGGCTCGACCGATATACGTGCACCTCATGGGCATTCACGTTCCGTTCGAATGCACATCGCTCCTGCCTTTGCACCGGCTCCATTATATCAGTTCCCGCCTGTTACTCAGGAATCCATGTCAATTGAGAGGACTACTGCCGTAAAGGTAGATGCCGAGGTAATAGATCGGGTGCCAAACGGCGGCTCTAGGCTCGACCGATATACGTGCACCTCATGGGCATTCACGCTCCGTTTGAATGAACATCGCTCCTGCCTTTGCACCGGCTCCAGTATATCAGTTCCCGCCTGTTACTCAGGAATCCCTGTCAATAGAGAGGACTACTGCCATAAAGGTGGAGGCCGAGGTAATAGATCGGGTGCCAAACGGCGGCTCTAGGCTCGACCGATATACGTGCACCTCATGGGCATTCACGTTCCGTTTGAATGCACATCGCTCCTGCCTTTGCACCGGCTCCATTATATCAGTTCCCGCCTGTTACTCAGGAATCCCTGTCAATAGAGAGGACTACTGCCGTAAAGCTGAAGGCCGAGGTAATAGATCGGGTGCCAAACGGCGGCTCTAGGCTCGACCGATATACGTGCACCTCATGGGCATTCACGTTCCGGTTGAATGCACATCGCGCCTGCCTTTGCACCGGCTCCAGTATATCAGTTCCCGCCTGTTACTCAGGAATCCCTGTCAATAGAGAGGACTACTGCCGTAAAGGTGGAGGCCGAGGTAATAGATCGGGTGCCAAACGACGGCTTTAGGCTCGACCGATATACGTGCACCTCATGGGCATTCACGCTCCGGTTGAATGCACATCGCTCCTGCCTTTGCACCGGCTCCATTATATCAGTTCCCGCCTGTTACTCAGGAATCCCTATCAATAGAGAGGACTACTGCCGTAAAGGTGGAGGCCGAGGTAATAGATCGGGTGCCAAACGGCGGCTCTAGGCTCGACCGATATACGTGCACCTCATGGGCATTCACGTTCCGGTCGAATGCACATCGCTCCTGCCTTTGCACCGGCTCCATTATATCAGTTCCCGCCTGTTACTCAGGAATCCCTGTCAATAGAGAGGACTACTGCCGTAAAGGTGGAGGCCGAGGTAATAGATCGGCTGCCAAACGGCAGCTCTAGGCTCGACCGATATATGTGCACCTCATGGGCATTCACGCTCCGTTTGAATGCACATCGCTCCTGCCTTTGCACCGGCTCCATTATATCAGTTCCCGCCTGTTACTCAGGATTCCCTGTCAATAGAGAGGACTACTGCCGTAAAGATGGAGGCCGAGGTAATAGATCGGGTGCCAATCGGCGGCTCTAGCCTGGACCGATATACGTGCACCTCATGGGCATTCACGTTCCGTTTGAATGCACATCGCTCCTGAACGTGCAGTGGCTACTAAACAATAGATATTTATAGATCGGTTGCGAGACGCAATCGATATGCCACGTAATGATGAAAGTACAACCGCCATCTCGTACAATCTTATTTCGGAGGTACGTAATGATGAAAGTAAATGATTCTGCTTTCTTCTCAACAATGTTCACGTGTGGTAACTGGAGAATGTGTCAAGTAGAACCTCGGTTTCCGTGTAAGCCCTTAATTACGATTTTTTTTGCCCATTCGAACGGATGCTTTACCCCAGTCGTCTGATGAGATCGTTTTCGTCAGTTCCACTTCCATATGTAATCCAGCGGCTGAGATTAAAATAACCAATCATTATATATATGTGGAGTCAGTAGACGAGGGGTTTCGCGGAAAATTTCATTCCTCTTTCCTTTGATCTGTCGCTCCGTTTTCTTCTTCATCTCAACACTCTCGCATTTCGTACTCGGGTTTCTTCATGCCGCCAAAACGATCTCGTGAGTCGACTTTTTCTGACCCTTGGGGAGTTAGTGATGATGATTCACCGTCACCTGAACACGTTGATCCCCTTCCCTCATCGTTCCCGGCCTATAGACCCATTCTGCGTGATTCGCTTTCGCTTGGTCCAACTCAAGGTGAAGACAATGTGCTGTTGCCTCCTCCTGGGTTTCCTCCTTTACATGCAGGTTCATCAGTTCCATCTCCGGCTGAAAAAGCCCCACTCGAGGACAACAGTAACGGCCTCCTCTCTATGGATGGGATGTCTCGCCGTCAGGACTCTGTTCTGCACATCCTCCGTAGCAAACTTGAGGAGCTTACTACGTTTGTCTCTGCACTTACAGATGAACAACGTCAGCTTAAGGATATACTCATAGGCAATGTAAGCCCCGCATCTGCTGCTTCATCATCCTCCCATCAGCCGGTGAACTTTACTCGTAGATTAGGAGAAATTGAAACCCATCTCTCCAACACCAATCTTGCGATCTCACTTCTGCGTAGCGACTTCGACACTATGATGCTCATAATGTCGAACATACAAGAGAAGATGGAGACTCTGGTGCCCTCTCCTAGAGACATACGTACTGTTGCGCCACCATCACCACCTCCGCCTCCGCCTCCGCCTCCGTCTCCAGGTTTTTGAGGTGGCCGGGCCTTTGGCGCACAAGCCTTTCCCTTGTCTTATATTGTATTTTTGATCATCGACGGAGAAGAGTGTTTGTGGGTAGATATTCTTTGGTGTTTTATGTCATTATGTACGAAATGTAGTTTCAAATTTGTTGTGGTATGTACAGTGTAACGTATAAATGTTGTAGTATGATAGAATTTAGACCTTAATACACTGTCATTTATTTTGATACAATTGCATGACATTATGAAATTGATATATGTGATATATACATCGATGCTTACTTGAATCAATGTCCGAAATTGAAATTACCTATGTAAAAACTTTTTACCGTTATATGATTTACCCAGCGAGCACAACGGGCATAAATTGTGACCGTCCTTATATACGTTGTGATAAAACATTTACGTTTGCACACAATTACTCAGCGCGCACAACGGTCACATAATGAGTTTGACCGATGTGCGGTCTGTGAGCATACCCGTATCTGATTATCCACAATTACTCAGTTCACACAACTGCACGTATTTGTGACCTTTTTGCGCGAGGAGCCAAACTCGTTTTTTGAATTCTAGGGCTGACTAGGACAAGATAAAGAGTGGCTAGGATTTGATCCTGGGAAATCAATGGCTGAGATTGGATTTTATGAAAATTTTAGTTGGAAAACTTAAATTTTAGTGGGAAAAGTGTCTTGGAAACCAAAACTTTGAAATTAGAAGTGTCTATGGAAAGATTGTGGAGATTAAATTTGGTGGGGACCGGGGACGTGCCTTGGGAACCTAAACTTTGAAATTAGAAGTGCCTTGGGAAAGATTGTGAAGATTAAATTTAGGGGAGAAATGCCTTGGAAACCTAAACTTTGAAATAAAAAGTGCCTTGGGAAAGATTATGTAGAAGCATGATCCATTAAATTAAACAAAATAAAAAATTTAGTGTAAAACAATTTAGCGGAACAACTAATTAAATACTTAAAAGTGCCTTGAGTAATATTGTACAAACATAAATAATTTGCTCATATTGCACAACAGCCATTATTTTCCCCGTTGTGCGCGTTGAGCAATTTTGTTATTGGCCTTCAAGTTTGCTCAACGCGCACCGTAAAGGCCAAACCTTCTTGGGAACATCATCTGGCTGAAACAATATGTTGTAGATTCACTCGTCTTTATGTCCAATACAATATCACGCACAGTGACTCTACTGTAGTCTATCGTCCTCATCAATGGGCCAGTCCAATTCGTCTATAAATAGCCTCTCTTCCCACTAGACCTTGTCAACCACTCCACTTCTTAATGATAGTATTCTAACTAATTCTATCTGTTTCTACTTCATACACTATTTTTTCTTCACAATGCTAAATATTTCCCGTTGTTCCTCACTGCTTCGTCTTCAACACACAAAGATGAACAATATACTACCGGCAATTGACGTGTACTGGAAGATGTTATTTGCTCCTTCATATGTTCTACTACAGCAGCGGATTCTTCCGAGAAGAAGCAACCGTGATATATTTTTATATCAGTCCCTAAACGTAAAGTTGCATGTCTTTATACCCTATTTTTTTTTTACTTAAATATGCTTTTTATCGTTCATAATTGATGCTTCTTCAACGCATACAGTGGCATGCGCTGAAGAATCCAGATCAGCCAACTTCGTTAAAGGAGTGGCTACTTATACCGTTATGGACGATCTGGATGCTAGTGATGATGGTGCGTGCTATTGGAGCTGATCATAAATGCCATCTTGCTTGAGCTGTTCAGCATGACTCTGTCACTGTGAACAGTTTTGCGTAGTGGGATTCAATGTACCATTAAGATATTCCCATGATTGAATTTCATACCAGTTCCAAACTGTGAAGTTGCAAAATGTTTAGCTGTAGTTTCAACTTTGTTGTGTAATGTACATAATAATGCATAAATGTTGTAGTATTTTGGAATTCAGACCCTAATACAAAAATGATATAGGTGATATATATGTCCGACGTTGATATTACTGAGCAAACTTGTTTACCGAATATAAATAACATTTATGCATTATGTACACTATAATGCATAATGCTGTAGTTTGTTAGAATTCAGACCTTAATACTATGTCATTTAATTTGATACAATTACAGGACAATACAAAATTGATATAAGGTCATATATACATTGATGCTTACTTGAATCAATGTCCGACATAGATATTCTGATCAAACACTGTTCACCGAACTATAAATTCCCCAGGGCGCACAACAGGCTCATGCTATATGTTGTGATAAACTATTTACGTGTGCACACAGTTACTCGCATGCACAACGTTCGTATCGATTTGTTTGACCGCTGTGCGCGATGAGCAAAACAGTTTCTTGTTATCAACCATTACCCAAATCACACAACTTTTGCTCGCAGAGCCAAACTGTATGCAATTAAACACAATAGACCATCGCACACAACAGTCAGATGCCATGACCGTTGTGCGTGCTGAGCAAAACTGTATTACATGCTCTATTACCCACAGTTAATCATCACGCCATATGGGCAACATTAGGTAAGATTGCGAGCACTGATCAAATTACACGCAAAACGTTCGTAACGAATAATTGCTCTGCGTGCAAAACGGATCAAAATACACCCCGCTGTGCGCGTTGAGAAAAGTGGACGTTACCAATAGTTACTCTGCGCCCACAACGTTCAATACAAAATCCCCATAATTAATAACTTCAGTGCGCACAACGTTCAATAAAAAATCCCAATAATAAAGAAGAAAACAAAATTGGGGGAATTAATTAATGTCAGAGTCACTTCAAACTGACAGGCCAGTAAAAAAAATTACCATTGAACATATCTGATGCGCAATAGTTGATTGAAGGACATTTAAGTGATAAGACAACACATATCAGACCTTTTTTCAGAATAAGACAGCAAAAATATCTACATTTCTTTAATTTGTTAAAATTTGATCCTTAGTGCGGGGTATATAAAAAGGTATACATTTATAAAATATAATACAGCGCGCACAACGGATCAAAATACACCCCGCTGTGCGCGTTGAGCAAAACGATCGTAACGAATAATTCCTCTGCGCGCACAACGTTCAATACATTTAATTCCCATAATACCCATAATTTATTACATCAGCGCGCACAACGTTCAATACATTTAATTGATAAGACAACACATATCCGACTGTTTGCAGAATAAGACAGCAAAAAGATATACATTTCTTTGATTTGTTTAAATTTGTCCCTTAGTGCGAGGTATATAAAAAGGTATACATTTAGAATATATAATACAGCGGGCACAACGGCACAAAATATACACAGCTGTCCGCGTTCAGTGTAATGGTCGTAATGAATACTTACTCTGCGCGCACAACATACATTACAAAATCCTCATAATTAATAACTTCAGCGCGCACAACGTTCAATAAAAAATCCCAATAATAAAGAAGAAACACAAAATTTTTGTAGATTAATTACTGTTCATACTGACAAGAAAGAAAAAAAAATCATAATTGATAAAAATATAATGGCAGCAGTTGATTGATGGGTGTAAGGAAATTTAAGTGATTTGACAACACATATCTGATAGTTTACAGAATAAGACTGCAAAAATATTCACATTTCTTTGATTTGTTAAAATTTTAGTTTTAGTGCGCACCGTGCGGGGTTTTTAAATTGTAAACATTTTGGATATATAATACAGCGCGCATAACGGATCAAAATACACCCGACTGTGCACGTTGAGAAAAACGGTCGTAACGAATAATTACCAAGCGCGCACAACGTTCAATACTAAATTCCCATAATTAATATCTTCAGCACGCACAACGTTGAATAAAAAATCCCAATAATAAAGAAAACACAAAATTGGGTGGAGAATTAATTAATGTTGAGACTGACATGCCAGATAAAAAATTCAAAATTGATGCAAATAAAATGCGGAGCAGTTGATTGATGGGTATATAGACATTTACGTGATAAGACAACACATATCCGACAGTTTACAGAATAAGATAGCAAAAATATTCACATTTCTTTGATTTGTTTAAATTTACGTCTTAGTGCGGATTGTGTGGGGTATTTAAAAAGGTATACATTTATAAAATATAATACAGCGCGCACAGCGGATCAAAATACACCCAGCTGTGCGCGTTGAGCAAAACAGTCGTAACGAATAATTACTCTTCGCGCACAACGTTCTATACAAAATTCCCATAATTAATTACCTCAGCGCGCACACCGTTCAATAAAAAATCCCAATAATAAAGAAAACACAAAATTGGGTGAGAATTAAATAATATTCATACTGATGGGTGTACAGACATTTAAGTGATAAGAAACACATATCTTACTGTTTACAGAATAAGATATAAATGGATGGGTGTACAGAATAGGGTGTACAGACATTTAAGTGTTGATACTCATGGGTCACGCTGTTTGATTTGGGGCGTTCACATCGCTATAAATGGATTTATGAGTAATATTGTATAAACATAAATAATTTGCTCAACTCGCACAACTGCCATATTTTTACCTGTTTTGCGCTTTGAGCAATTTTCTTAGAGGCAATCAATTTTGTTAGCGTCAATTTCTGTAGCCCACAGTAACCCAACTGTAGTCTCAGCCTCATCCATGCGGACCATACCCAGTCCAATTCGTCTATATAAAGTGATTCACTTCCCTCTAGACATCGTCAACCACTACTCCTCTCGATGATAGTGTTCTATATGGTTATACCTATACACTATATTTTCTTTTACATGCTAAATTTTTGTTCTTACTACTGAATCAATGCTTCGTCTCCGACACACAAAGCTAGCCAATAAACTTGCGGCAATTGCCGTGTTGCTGAAATTGAATTCGTCACATTTATATAGGCATCAAAGATGGAGTCTGCTACTTCAGATATCATCAACGATGGTGTTGGCTCCTTCAGAAGAAGCACACGATGTTTTCGAATGCTTCACATTGCCATCAGCCTGAAGGTGCCACCAAGGTATCGGCTCTCAAACTACGCAATCTTCTCTGAAACTGTGCATCCTCATTTGTTTCCATGCACAGAAGAATTTCTTACGTGTGCCATTATTGCATTTCATACCAGTGCAAAAATGTGAAGAATCTCTATTGGAGCTGCTCATAACTGCAATATCCCCAGGAGACACGGTCACGGCATGAGAACTTGTCGTATGAGCAAAACTGTATTCCATTGCTCAAAGTTAATCAGCCTGCCCTACGTCCAAAAGTAGTGACCTTTGTGTCCACTAAGCAAAAATATTAACTATACTGTGATTTGTCACAGTTACTGTCTTCTGCTATGATGATGTATGTTTTTTTTGGAAAAACTTGGACATGCACCGCAAGAGTATCGGTGTATTTACATTTTTCTCTTTTGGTAATCGAAACCAGATGTTTTTTTTGCCGTTGTTCGCGTTGAGTATAAAAAGGTCTACCTTCAAGCAATTTTTCTCTTCGCGCACCACCGCACTCGGATACTAGTTGGAACAACGTCTGGCTGGTATCCATCTGCCATATATTCACGAGCACGAACTGTTACTCTACGGTGTTTCCATCCTCGTACTTGGTCAGTCCAACTCGTCTGTATATGGTTTCCGTACCCACCAGACCTCATCAACCACTACCCCAGGTGATTATAGTTCCTTTATCTGATTCTCTCTGATTCTTCTAATACATTGTTTTTTCTTCAAATTTGTAATTTTGTTGTTGTTCATGAGTGCGTCGTCTACAGCACACAAAGATGGCCAATATACTAGCGGCAAGTGCCGTGATGCAGAAATTGTATACATCACCTTTATATGGCGGCGAAGATGTTCTTTTGCTCCTCTTCGCATGGTCTATTCTTCTTCATTACAGCTTCATTCTCGTTGCGAAGATGTTCTTTTGCTTCTCTTCGCATGATCTTGCAATCATTACAGCTTCATTCTCGTCCATGCCAACTTGCAAAAATTCTTTGACCCTTCGTAAGTTCCGTTCAGAATCATTGCATACATAACTGCTTGATGATAACAACTGTTCTATCTTATATCTATCTAAGTCTAATTATATTTACTTTTTTATTCTATCTTTTTCTAGGGGAGTTTGTACTTGCTGGTATCCCTCCTGCTCCCAAGGGTGTTCGAAGTGTCATGGTTTGCCTTGAGATAGATGCCGACGGTATCTTGAATGCCTCTACAGAGGAAAGTATGTGTGCAGAAAATAAGATCACTATCACTAACGATAAGTGCCACGTAGACCCAGAAGGAGATTGAAAGGATGTTCCTTGAGTCAAAGAAGTATAAAGCAGACGATGCAGCGAACAAGAGAACGGCGGAGATGGAGTGTTATGTTCATTGGAATGCATAAATGTTGTAGTATGTTGGAATTCAGACCTCAATATAATGTCATTTAATGTGATACATTTGCTGCCCATTACACAGACCTTAATACAATGTCATTTAATGTGATACATTTGCAGCCCATTACAAACTTGTGATTAGTGATATATACATTGATGCTTGCTTAAATCAAATTCCAACAATGAATTTTAATGGGAAAAATTAGTGAAAAGTAATATACAAAGATTTACACACCGCGCACAACTGGCAAACGGCGTGAACGTTGTGCGCTTTTATAAATTTTGATCGAGGCCAACGATTTTGCTCACATCGCTCCGCACGTCAGAGGATCTTTATTTGGGAACAGCATCTGTGTAATACATACAATAAATACACGAGGTACAAGATTATTCTGTATATTCACGAGAAATCGTCTGTTGACCTTTATTTAGTAGAAGTGCTACTTTTGTTTATACCAGCTTCCTTTTACCCCTGGACACTAATTAATCATCCCACATAATTGCTCAGCGTGCACAACTTGCAATAGAAATGAAAGTTGTTCGCGCTAAGCAACGCTTTCTACAATTACCGAGTTTTGCTCGTCGCGCACAACGGTGTTATTTAACAATCCGTTGTACGCTCGAAGCTAAACTGTATACAATTACACATTACACACAATTACTCATCGCGATCATATACGGAAGGTCATTCTCCCGCCAGTCTCGTCCTCGGTGACGGGGCCGTGTCGGCCGTCCAACAGGGTTCCCGGGTGTCGACCTGGAATCAGGGGGAGGAAGTAAATGCTCTCACTCGGCGTCTGTTGCAAAAATCCCCTTCATTAAATTCAGAAAAAATTACATATGACTTAAGTACCAAAAAAATTACATATGCCTCGCTCGCGAGCAGCAATCTTACAAAAGTAACGATTCCCAATATTTAGGAAGACGACGCACCGTCGGCTGTAAAGAGGTCCTTTATCGCTCTCCCCACCCTTTCCATCTTGGCGGTGACCCGAGATTTGAAAGCGTCGACCTCTTGCTCCTTCTCAAGAAGCTTGGCCTGAAGGGCAGCAACCTCCTTCCTCGATGCCTCAAGATCAGCTCGGAGTTGAGAACGCTCTCTACCCCACTGATCTTCCAACTGCTTCTTGGCGCATGATAAAGCGGCGAGGCTGGATTTCGCGTCCGAGGCCGCCCAATCCGACTTGCCCTTGGCGGCCATTATCTTCCCCAAATCTTCCTCCAGCTTCTTCACCTGAGCTCTGAGCTCAGAAGCCTCGTTCTCGGCATCCGCCACCCGGCGCTGCCCCTCGATCAGTTCGCGGGCCCTGCGGCGCAGACCTGCCCCGAAAATGGTCACCTGCAGATGGCGACAATCAGCAAAACCAGAAGGGGAAGAAAAATTCGGAATGCACATTGGCAACGAACCTGAAGGCCACTGCGAACGAAGCAGTTGGCCATCGTCTCAAGGTCGACCCCATTCAGGAAATCGACATCCCTTGGCAGAGTGATATTCTCCGCCAGACGAGCCCTCGTCCCAAAGTCCAGGAGGGCCGACTCGGCCGTCCCCACGACGTACGGTGGCCGATAGGTCTCCCCGTGAATCTCCCCATGATGGCCAGACCCAATGCGGTTCGACTGCAGAAGGTGCCTGAACTCTGGAGGTATGGGGCCGACAGAAGGGACCGGAGGATCAATGTCCTCGTATGGCCACCCGTCGTGTGGCGTGCTGGAGGACGATGCGCCCCCAACTCGAGGATCAGAAGGAGCCGCCTTCAAAGACCGCGCAGCTTGACTTGAGGAGCATCCAGCCTCCCCCAACTCCAGCATGCGGTTCCCCGATTCCTCCGATTCCTCCCATTCCTCCCATTCCTCCTCTTCCTCCTCTTCCTCCTCTGCCCTCTTCCTCTTACGGCCTTCTTCATTGGCCCGCTCCATCTCAGAAGTAAACTCTCTGTATGCTCCTCCCGCCATTTTTGTTTCTGGAAGAAATAATAAGATGATGAGATTTCCTCGGAGCGCTAAAGCCATTGGCCTCACCTCCAATTTCTTTTATTACGCGAACGAACGGACAAGATGAGCGAAACGTGTCAGAATTTTGGCAAATACAACGGTTGAGATAGGCGAAAGGTTTTGGCGGCCTTAATCCAAATTCGATGCTTCGAATGTCGTGCCCTATTAAAGGAAATTACCTATCAGTCGGCCTCGATCCGCGTTTATAATCGAGAACGAATCACGGGGGCCAATGTTGAACCCGTGTACGGCGCCGAAAAGGGATGTGGTTATTGCTCATCGCACAAAACGACTCAAACCCTATAATTGCTCTCCGCACACGCCCACTCAAAACTCACAATTGCACACAGCACACAACCATTTTTTTTCCCATCCACGTTTACATGTGAAAGGGTAAATTTATTATTCGTATCACCGTTGCATAATTGTTAAGAAATTCCATGTCACAACTAGTCCTTGCATAAAGTTTGGAAATGGTGCATGTCAGCAGGCAGAGTGTATGTCATATACATCTACTGTAGTAAAGGCAGTAACAACTATACTTATGAACATGTGAAAGCGTGCACGTGCAACAGGCAAGGTGTACAACAATGGATCGACACATGCAACAGGCAGAGTGTAATGCAAGACTGACGTGCATTCAATCATTGAGATACAAAAACAATCAATTCAAAGTGTCAAATAATACATCTTATGCATGTAGTCCTCATCTAAGGGTGTTAGTGTTACGATTTGATGTATGATGAGAGACTTGTACTTTTGCCCATCTTTTTTCGAGTGAGTTGTGAATATGAAGATGTTGGTGTATGTATAAGATGTATCAATGTATCGTTAAAATGGAATATTGTGTGATTTTCTCAGTCTTTTTATCTGTGTTGGAGTTTTACTTGTACTTCCCTGCAAGTGCGAACTACCTGCAGTGTTCTTTCTGCTCTCTTCTTTTATTTCTTTCTACGTAAAAACACTCGTCTTTTCGGGAATACATGATAAGGATTCGTACTTATCGGATAACCCGGGGACCGGGTCGCATTGAATGAAGGCCAGTCGAACGAATTCTCCCGCCCATGGGGAGTGGTATACGAAGTGCCGCCTCTGTGAGACTTTGACACGTGTCCCTTACTGACGGCTTGGATTCGAAGGGACCTTCAGTATAAAGCCTTTCTCCTTTTAAATTCTGCTTTACCCGTTGCTCGTTACCCTGAGTTTCATCTTTTTTGCTCAGATGGTGGGTCGGGATTTCAGTGAAGACGTTCCTAACGTTCCTCACCATCCGCCCTTGGGCACGGCCGAACCTTCGCCCTTCGTGGCGAATCAGATTGATTCGCCCTCCGGTCTCGACCTCGGAGAGGGGGACGTGGCGGCCGTCGAGCAGTGTTCCCGTGTGTTAACCGGGAATGAGGAGAAGAAGAGACGCTCTCACTCGTGGTCTGAAGGTCCCGAGAGGAAGAAGAAGAGGAGAGAGAGTAGTCCAGCTGTCCTTCCGAGTGACCGCTCCTTCAGGGAGAAACTGGCAGACTCTCTGGTATGTCATATCCAGCATGTCGGACCCTTTTTTCTTCAACGACTGTTTTGTTGATGGCGAAATTCATCCCTGCGGTCTTGCAGGTTTACCCAGTTGCTGTAGATGGTCTTGAGGCGGCCTTGGCGCAGGAGCGCCTGAGGGCTGAGGCGGCTGACCAATCAGCCAAGGAGGCCCACCAGTTCAAACTGAGAGTTGCAGAGCTCACCTCGGAGGTGGGATGTTTAACGGAGGCTCTGGCTGTCGCCAAGAGTTCGGCCAAGTATGCTGAGGGTGCACTGTCCCTCGCCCGGGAGGAGCATAGAAAGGCGAAAGGCGCTCTTTGGGCCGATATAGGCGACCTGCGGGAAGTGGCCCATGGTCGGATCGTAGCTGAGGTCCAGAGGGACTATGGGGATGTCCTGGCTCCGAAGATCGTGGAGTCTATCCGTGAGGGATTCCGGGAGTTCTCGGCCATTTTTGCTGCTCAGATCGAGAAGTCCTTCCGGGATGGTTTGGCAGCGTTCGAGGCGCGGGGCCGAAGAATGCTTCCCCGACCTCCGGTTGTCCCTGGTCACCCTACTGGTTCAGGAGAAGACGAATCGCCTGGGGACGCCTCTTCTCGAGCTCCTGCATCATAGGTGGATCAAACCCTTTTTTGTTTCTTCTTTTTGTTCGTTGTACTTGGAGTTATTTTTGATCAATGGAAACAATTTCTAGAATGATTTCTTGACAATTGGCGTGACCTGCTGTAACAGATAAATTATAAGATATGAGATCGACAGCAGCATATAGATTTCTCGAATGATAAGCATCATCCTCATACTCTCATAATTAAAACTTTGGGTATTAAGTTTTAGTTTGTACCCGCAGACCTAGGAATTCAAAGCCACACTAGCTGCATTTTGAACTAAAATACCAGATAAATCATTTTTCATAGATACAGCTTTCAAGAGATTCAGTTTTCAGCACATTTAATGATGGGCTTCATTACATAAATGCTTTTCATACCACTGCCACTTTTTCTTTGTTGATGAGCTTGATGACTGAGCCCACAGGCATGGCCAAAAGGCTGAAGAGGAAATTGACAAACTCTTTGCCCGCTTCCGCGAACAACACTCTCTTCATCCCCTTGTCTATGAAAAGCTTCAACCTCGTTTGGGTGGCCATCTTCACTGCTGCAGCAAACCGGTGATGGTTTGTTTAAGCTATGGTCTCTGGTTGTTTGGGAAGGGTTAGCTTGATATGGTCAGAGTAATATTTGAGCAAGGTTACTTCTTTCTCATGCCTTTCACAGCACTCGAAGTGTTGTGGTTGAATATAATTTGTGGGCATGGAAGCCATTTATAGACGAATTGGACTGCACTTGGATGAGGATGAGCCTACAGTCGAGTGTAGCATTACTCCTTCCTCATGACTGATAACCATCACTCGAAGTGTAGAGATTGAAGAGGGCTTGTCCGTTGGAAAGCCATTTTATAGACGAATTAGACTGCCCTTGGATGAGGATGAGTCTACAGAAGAGACCCCGTGAGTCTACAAAGCAGTGATCGTGAATGTACATAAGATTTTATTCATCGCGCACATCTTCCAAAATTATTTGCTCTCCGCGCAAAACGGCCATATTCTTGCCGGTTGTGCGCGTTGAGCTATTTTGTTTGCTCAACGCGCACCACCACGGTCATACATTATTGGGAACTCAATCTGCTGTAGATTCACGGGCATTCTTCTGTATAATCACAAGCAATTTGCTGTAGACTCACGGGGTCTCTTGTGTTGCCTCCCAGTAACTCTCCTGTAGTCTCATCCTCATCCAATGGCATCCAAAGTCGTCTATAAATGGCTTCCCTTCCCACAAGCCCTCGTCAACCACTACACTTCTTGATGATATTATTCTATCTTATTGTATCTTATTCTAGTTATATGATATTTTCTCTACGACATTCTATTTTTTCCTTCATCACTGCTGCGTCCTCAACACTCAAAGATGGACAATATACTAGCGTCTAGTGACGTGATGCAGAAATTGAATACATCACATATATATTGATTTGAAGATGTTCTTTGCTCCTTCATATGTTCTGTTTGTCGTCATTGAAGCTATCACCTTCCATGCACACCCGTTTCTTCACTGCTTGTATATGCTCCTTGATACTTCGTTGCAGACATCACTGCTCGATGATAATAAATGTTCTATCTTATTCTAAGTCTACCCGTACAATATTTTTACTTAATTATGCTTTGTTATGTGTTCATCACTGATTCTTCTTCAACGCAGACAGGGGGACGGATGGCCAAGATACAATGAAGCAAGTGACGCTGATGCAGCTGCTGGAGCAGCTCATAAATGGCAACAAACTTTAAATTTTTTTCATGGTGGGAATCCCTGTATCCCTAGTATAGTCTAGTGCTTTAATTGCTTAGTCGGGCAAAAACTGTGATGTTGCAAAATGTTTAGATGTAGTTTCTACTTTGTTGTGTTATGTACATTTGAATGCATAAATGTTGTAGCATGTTGGAATACAGATCTTAATACAATGTCATTAAATTTGGGGCTATTGCATCATATTACAAAATTGCGTGATGCTAACTTGAAGTACCCACAATTACTCAGCTCGCACCAACGACAACAGCATTGAACGTTGTGCGAGCTGAGCACAACTGTCTACGATTACCAACATTTACTCATCGATCATAACCGTCAAAGTTATGAACCGTTGTGCGCGTGGGGCTTAACTTCTTACAATTACCCATATTACTCAGCGCGCACATCCGTAACATTATTGAATGTTGTGTGCGCTTATTAGGAAGCCTGTAAAATTACCAAGTTTTGATCAGCGCGCACAACTGGTAAAAGTTGTAAACATTTTGCGCGCGGAGCTAAACTGTATACAATTACCCACCATTACTCATCGCGGATAGCTACATGCCTCATTCTCTTGAATCTTCATTCTCTTCAGCTCTACTGCTTCTGCTTCTTACTCCGTAATCCCATTAATTTTCTTGACATTTGTCAGGTTCTGCAGCAAAATAGAAATTATAAGATATGAGATCTGCAGCATCGGATATAGGTCTCGAATGATAGGCATCATCCTCATAGGCTTATAACCAAGACTTACTGTTTTAATGTTCGATTTGGACCCCCAGCCCTCTTAATTCAACTCCACGATGGCTGCATTTTGGACTAAAAATATAGGAGGCTGCCGTTTTCCAATGACCATTTTTAAAGAGAACCAGTTTACTTACAACCCATTTACACTGATATGTCCGTGACAGATGCATGTAGTATATTTCTTCCAAGCTGATACAAAATTGTTGCCTTTAGGATACAAAAATGTCATCCTTCATATCACAGCCTTGTTAAGTCATCGGGCGAAGATTTTTCCTACAGAGATTATGGAGCAATGATGTTACAATAATTTATACTAGTATATAAAATAGTAACCAGCTGTGCTCATATATACCTTATTTCTACCAGCTGTGCTCATACGACAAGTTCTCATGTCATGACCCTTTTCTGCATAAACACTGCATGTCCTTGTTCTTGTTTGACTTTGTTCTTGTGAGACTTGTATTCCAGACGGAATCCTTGACGCCACTCGTGGTCGGCCTTTAGTTCTAGCTTTTGCAGGATCATGCATAATGACATCATTTACTCCCACTTCTTGTTTGATAGGTGCACTGGACCCCACCTGTGATCTTGGCTCTCCAGAAGCAGTTTGCGCTTTATTAGTCATATTATGCTGGTCCAAAAAACTGTTTGCCCACCCAAAGACGACATCAAACAGAAGGGGATCTCTTGTTACCACCTCCACGACTTTATCGAATGATGAACGAAGTCTCCAGGCTTGAAGTGGAGTAATTTGAGTTATACGCACTCCGTGTACTGTGCTAGTCGACGAGGCCCCAAGACTCATGATGCTATGTCTTGCATTTAGAGTCCACCTGGGTAAAATATATCTCTCAGGGATGGCTTGCATATCATACTTTTGCTTCATCATATATAAAATTTGCGTGCATAGCAAACCTTCAGTTACCGCCCTTGCACACGTACACCTGAACATTCCCTTAGATATATTGCATTGAACATTATGCACGTAGCTCTTTCCATCAATCCGCATATTTACTCTATACATGCTCGTGTCCCCATCCGTGCTCACCCTTTCGTGCCGACAGTATAAAGTATTTTTGAAACGATTTTGAAAAATGGAAAATATGTTTCTAGTATATACCTTTGCGGCATGAACCTCTAACTCATGCATGCCGCTAAATTCTGGTTTGTTCCGCATACAAAAAGTATCTTCTCTCTCATCTTTGTCTCGCTGAAATTTTACGGCTTTATCATATTGATCAATGAACTCGTATAATGGAGTCATACAGTTTACGTATCCATTAAAATACGCGTTCATGCTTTCACTCCTTTGGCTGGACGCCATGCCTACACACAAAACAAGAAATGAATACCATGTGCTGAGTTTATTTTGATCATATATTTTTACACCAATCTCTATCGTATTAACATTCATACCCGCAAAGAAAGTATCCAGTAGGTACGCCTTAATCCAATGCTGTGCTTTCTCATGCATCGTATGCAACCACTTCCAGGCTTTCATTTCATTTTTTTGTTTTTCTGTCAATGGCTCCTGAAATTCCGTTTGGTACTTCTCCATTAAGATGCACCAACAATTCTCAGCTTCTTCAACATTTTGAATGTTCTTACACCAGTTTGCATAGTCTTCTTCAAATTCAGGGTTATAAGAAGACCGCAATGAACGTAGATGCTCATCTTCGTGCAGACTGATATGCCATATGTAATACCTGTGTTTTGTATTTGGAAAAACTCTTTTGATTGCATTGCATATTGCCGGGTCTTGATCGGTGATGATAGCTCCTGGTGCTTTATCCCACATACATGTTAACCACTGTCCGAATAACCAAACAAAGGTTTCTTCCTTCTCATCAGCAAGAAGAGCACATCCAAATAAAATAGACTGTTTATGATGATTGACACCTGTAAAAGGTGCAAAAGGCAACATGAATCTATTTGTCTTATAAGTGACATCAAATACAACAACATCTCCAAACTGGCTGTATGATGTCCTCGCCCTTCCATCAGCCCAAAATATACTCCTGCATACATTCTCTTCATCATGCTCAATAGCATAATAGAACTGAGAGTCTGTAGCTTGCCTTTTAATAAATTGTTCTATTACTCTAATGCATTCCTTCCCAATGTTGTTCTTTCTTTCTACTCTCCCATGATCAATGCATTGTTGCGTAGTAATATTGACATTACTACTACTCGTGGCATTTAGAATCCTTGCAATCTTTGCAGGTCCTACTCCACAGCCACGCATCTGATCAACTAAATTCCTACATGTTCCGTCCATCTGCGATCTTTTATGTGACCGTAGCATCTGGATCTTCGCTGGGCTTTTTATCAACTCATGATTATGATCATCATTAAAGGAGTTTATCCGCCATACTCCTCCGGTGATTTTATGAATTGTCATTCCAGCCATACATCCTTCTCTCTCGTTTTTCCTTCGATTAACGTCCCTCCCTATCTCCCTCTTATCTTTTAAGCTTTTATACCCTTCTTTGTTGCACGTATACTTCCTCCTCGTGGTATTGCCATCTTTTCCCTTTCCCGTAGATCCCTTTCGGGTTGCAAAACCTTTCATTGCTGCATATGTATTATAAAATTGATACGCATCTTCTTCTGTTTGAAATGTCATTCCAACATGTGGGCTGCCTTTTTCACTATCACTATGCCTATCCTCTTGATATACGCTGTTTGCACTGTCATTTTCAGCTTCAATCTCATTTGGCATCTCCTGATCATGCGCATAGGGTTCACTCTCTTCGATTTTAATTTTCTACATTAGAAACAAGTAAAAATATCAGTAATATTGCCGCAGAATGACTGCTATACATGTCTATCCAAGTATCAGTCGATCATCATCAGCATGTTAGTTGAAACCACACTACTATTACTAATCATGTTAAAACCTTGCGTATTATATCTATTCTTTTGCAATCTGATCTAATTGTTACCATCATATTTGATGACAGGATCAAATCCATCAAAAAAAATCAAACATATCAACCGTTTTGCGCGGTGGGCAATATTATGTACGCCATTCGCTCCATGTTGTTGTGCTATATGAGCTGCTTCGGCAAGTTTTGATGGACATCTCATATTGCTCAACGCGCACAACGGGTGCGATGTTTGAAGGGTTGTGCGCGGATAGTAATTTCCATCGCAACACTTCGCTAGTTTGGAAATTACTCACCGCGCAAAACGGGACAAAAATTTAGCCCGTTGTGCGCGGAGAGGAATTTCCAGGCTAATCGTCCAACGGTTGGAAATTGCTCCCCGCGCAAAACCGTTCAAAAATTTATCCCGTTGTTTGCGTTGAGCAATATGAGATGTCCAACAAATTAGGGATGACGATCCTTACCTCGATGGAGGAGAGTAACAGGGGAATCAACGAGAGTGTGATGGCCTGGATTTGGGGGCGATCTTAGGCGTGGGCTGTTGAAATCGAAGACCTTGTGTAAAACTGGGGATCTACTCCAGCTTCTGCGTTTTGCGCGGGAGTGAGCAAAAGAATTGGTGGCGATTGCTCCAGCTTCTGCGTTTTGCGCGGGAGTGAGCAAAAGAATTGGTGGCGATTGTATTTTAGTACAAAAGGGGTTAAAGGTAATTTAGTACAGAGGCGCGTTAAAAAGAGCTTAAAGGGCGTTTTGGTAATTGCACAAAAAGGTAAGATATTACCATGATCGCTGATCGGATCGGACGGTCAGGAGGGGTCGAGCACAGGAATCCCATCTGAGCACGAGCTCAGGCGCATATATATGGGTAAAATGCGCCTGAGCTCGTGCTCAGATGGGATTCCTGCGCTCGACCCCTCCTGACCGTCCGATCCGATCAGCGATCATGGTAATATCTGACCTTTTTGTGCAATTACCAAAACGCCCTTTAAGCTCTTTTTAACGCGCCTCTGTACTAAATTACCTTTAACCCCTTTTGTACTAAAATACAATCGCCACCAATTCTTTTGCTCACTCCCGCGCAAAACGCAGAAGCTGGAGCAATCGCCACCAATTCTTTTGCTCACTCCCGCGCAAAACGCAGAAGCTGGAGTAGATCCCCAGTTTTACACAAGGTCTTTGATTTCAACAGCCCACGCCTAAGATCGCCCCCAAATCCAGGCCATCACACTCTCGTTGATTCCCCTGTTACTCTCCTCCATCGAGGTAAGGATCGTCATCCCTAATTTGTTGGACATCTCATATTGCTCAACGCAAACAACGGGATAAATTTTTGAACGGTTTTGCGCGGGGAGCAATTTCCAACCGTTGGACGATTAGCCTGGAAATTCCTCTCCGCGCACAACGGGCTAAATTTTTGTCCCGTTTTGCGTGGTGAGTAATTTCCAAACTAGCGAAGTGTTGCAATGGAAATTACTATCCGCGCACAACCCTTCAAACATCGCACCCGTTGTGCGCGTTGAGCAATATGAGATGTCCATCAAAACTTGCCGAAGCAGCTCATATAGCACAACAACATGGAGCGAATGGCGTACATAATATTGCCCACCGCGCAAAACGGTTGATATGTTTGATTTTTTGATGGATTTGATCCTGTCATCAAATATGATGGTAACAATTAGATCAGATTGAAAAAGAATAGATATAATACGCAAGGTTTTAACATGATTAGTAATAGTAGTGTGGTTTCAACTAACATGCTGATGATGATCGACTGATACTTGGATAGACATGTATAGCAGTCATGCTGCGGTAATATTACTGATATTTTTACTTGTTTCTAATGTAGAAAATGAAAATCGAAGAGAGTGAACCCTATGTGCATGATCAGGAGATGCCAAATGAGATTGAAGCTGAAAATGACAGTGCAAACAGCGTATATCAAGAGGATAGGCATAGTGATAGTGAAAAAGGCAGCCCACATGTTGGAATGACATTTCAAACAGAAGAAGATGCGTATCAATTTTATAATACATATGCAGCAATGAAAGGTTTTGCAACCCGAAAGGGATCTACGGGAAAGGGAAAAGATGGCAATACCACGAGGAGGAAGTATACGTGCAACAAAGAAGGGTATAAAAGCTTAAAAGATAAGAGGGAGATAGGGAGGGACGTTAATCGAAGGAAAAACGAGAGAGAAGGATGTATGGCTGGAATGACAATTCATAAAATCACCGGAGGAGTAGGGCGGATAAACTCCTTTAATGATGATCATAATCATGAGTTGATAAAAAGCCCAGCGAAGATCCAGATGCTACAGTCACATAAAAGATCGCAGATGGACGGAACATGTAGGAATTTAGTTGATCAGATGCGTGGCTGAGGAGTAGGACCTGCAAAGATTGCAAGGATTCTAAATGCCACGAGTAGTAGTAATGTCAATATTACTACGCAACAATGCACTGATCATGGGAGAGTAGAAAGAAAGAACAACATTGGGAAGGAATGCATTAGAGTAATAGAACAATTTATTAAAAGGCAAGCTACAGACTCTCAGTTCTATTATGCTATTGAGCATGATGAAGAGAATGTATGCAGGAGTATATTTTGGGCTGATGGAAGGGCGAGGACATCATACAGCCAGTTTGGAGATGTTGTTGTATTTGATGTCACTTATAAGACAAATAGATTCATGTTGCCTTTTGCACCTTTTACAGGTGTCAATCATCATAAACAGTCTATTTTATTTGGATGTGCTCTTCTTGTTGATGAGAAGGAAGAAACCTTTGTTTGGTTATTCGGACAGTGGTTAACATGTATGTGGGATAAAGCACCAGGAGCTATCATCACCGATCAAGACCCGGCAATATGCAATGCAATCAAAAGAGTTTTTCCAAATACAAAACACAGGTATTGCATATGGCATATCAGTCTGCACGAAGATGAGCATCTACGTTCATTGCGGTCTTCTTATAACCCTGAATTTGAAGAAGACTATGCAAACTGGTGTAAGAACAGTCAAAATGTTGAAGAAGCTGAGAATTGTTGGTGCATCTTAATGGAGAAGTACCAAACGGAATTTCAGGAGCCATTGACAGAAAAACAAAAAAATGAAATGAAAGCCTGGAAGTGGTTGCATACGATGCATGAGAAAGCACAGCATTGGATTAAGGCGTACCTACTGGATACTTTCTTTGCGGGTATGAATGTTAATACGATAGAGATTGGTGTAAAAATATATGATCAAAATAAACTCAGCACATGGTATTCATTTCTTGTTTTGTGTGTAGGCATGGCGTCCAGCCAAAGGAGTGAAAGCATGAACGCGTATTTTGATGGATACGTAAACTGTATGACTCCATTATACGAGTTCATTGTTCAATATGATAAAGCCGTAAAATTTCAGCGAGACAAAGAGGAGAGAGAAGATACTTTTTGTATGCGGAACAAACCAGAATTTAGCGGCATGCATGAGTTAGAGGTTCATGCCGCAAAGGTATATACTAGAAACATATTTTCCATTTTTCAAAATCGTTTCAAAAATACTTTATACTGTCGGCACGAAAGGGTGAGCACGGATGGGGACACGAGCACGTATAGAGTAACTATGCGGATTGATGGAAATAGCTACGTGCATAATGTTCAATGCAATATATCTAAGGGAATGTTTAGGTGTACGTGTGCAAGGGCGGTGACTGAAGGTTTGCTATGCACGCAAATTTTATATATGATGAAGCAAAAGTATGATATGCAAGCCATCCCTGAGAGATATATTTTACCCAGGTGGACTCTAAATGCAAGACATAGCATCATGAGTCTTGGGGCCTCGTCGACTAGCACAGTACACGGAGTGCGTCTAACTCAAATTACTCCACTTCAAGCCTGGAGACTTCGTTCATCATTCGATAAAGTCGTGGAGGCGGTAACAAGAGATCCCCTTCTGTTTGATGTCGTCTTTGGGTGGGCAAACAGTTTTTTGGACCAGCATAATATGACTAATAAAGCACAAACTGCTTCTGGAGAGCCAAGATCACAGGTGGGGTCCAGTGCACCTATCAAACAAGAAGTGGGAGTAAATGATGTCATTATGCATGATCCTGCAAAAGCTAGAACTAAAGGCCGACCACGAGTGGCGTCAAGGATTCCGTCTGGAATACAAGTCTTACAAGAACAAAGTCAAACAAGAACAAGGACATGCAGTGTTTGTGCAGAAAAGGGTCATGACATGAGAACTTGTCGTATGAGCACAGCTGGTAGAAATAAGGTATATATGAGCACAGCTGGTTACTATTTTATATACTAGTATAAATTATTGTAACATCATTGCTCCATAATCTCTGTAGGAAAAATCTTCGCCCGATGACTTAACAAGGCTGTGATATGAAGGATGACATTTTTGTATCTTAAAGGCAACAATTTTGTATCAGCTTGGAAGAAATATACTACATGCATCTGTCACGGACATATCAGTGTAAATGGGTTGTAAGTAAACTGGTTCTCTTTAAAAAAGGTCATCGGAAAACGGCAGCCTCCTATATTTTTAGTCCAAAATGCAGCCATCGTGGAGTTGAATTAAGAGGCCTGGGGGTCCAAATTGAACATTAAAACAGTAAGTCTTGGTTATAAGCCTATGAGGATGATGCCTATCATTCGAGACCTATATCCGATGCTGTAGATCTCATATCTTATAATTTCTCTGTTGCTGCAGAACCTGACAAATGTCAAGAAAATTAATGGGATTAAGGAGTAAGAAGCAGAAGCAGTAGAGCTGAAGAGAATGAAGATTCAAGAGAATGAGGCATGTAGCTGTCCACGATGAGTAATGGTGGGTAATTGTATACAGTTTAGCTCCGCACGCAAAACGTTTACAACTTTTACCAGTTGTGCGCGCTGATCAAAACTTGGTAATTTTACAGGCTTCCTAATAAGCGCACACAACGTTCAATAATGTTACGGATGTGCGCGCTGAGTAATATGGGTAATTGTAAGCAGTTAAGCCTCACGCGCACAACGGTTCATAACTTTGACGGTTATGATCGATGAGTAAATGTTGGTAATCGTAGACAGTTGTGCTCAGCTCGCACAACGTTCAATGCTGTTGCCGTTGGTGCGAGCTGAGTAATTGTGGGTACTTCAAGTTAGCATCACGCAATTTTGTAATGTGATGCAATTGCCCCAAATTTAATGACATTGTATTAAGATCTGTATTCCAACATGCTACAACATTTATGCATTCAAATGTACATAACACAACAAAGTAGAAACTACATCTAAACATTTTGCAACATCACAGTTTTTGCCCGACTAAGCAATTAAAGCACTAGACTATACTAGGGATACAGGGATTCCCACCATGAAAAAAATTTAAAGTTTGTTGCCATTTATGAGCTGCTCCAGCAGCTGCATCAGCGTCACTTGCTTCATTGTATCTTGGCCATCCGTCCCCCTGTCTGCGTTGAAGAAGAATCAGTGATGAACACATAACAAAGCATAATTAAGTAAAAATATTGTACGGGTAGACTTAGAATAAGATAGAACATTTATTATCATCGAGCAGTGATGTCTGCAACGAAGTATCAAGGAGCATATACAAGCAGTGAAGAAACGGGTGTGCATGGAAGGTGATAGCTTCAATGACGACAAACAGAACATATGAAGGAGCAAAGAACATCTTCGAATCAATATATATGTGATGTATTCAATTTCTGCATCACGTCACTAGACGCTAGTATATTGTCCATCTTTGAGTGTTGAGGACGCAGCAGTGATGAAGGAAAAAATAGAATGTCGTAGAGAAAATATCATATAACTAGAATAAGATACAATAAGATAGAATAATATCATCAAGAAGTGTAGTGGTTGACGAGGGCTTGTGGGAAGGGAAGCCATTTATAGACGACTTTGGATGCCATTGGATGAGGATGAGACTACAGGAGAGTTACTGGGAGGCAACACAAGAGACCCCGTGAGTCTACAGCAAATTGCTTGTGATTATACAGAAGAATGCCCGTGAATCTACAGCAGATTGAGTTCCCAATAATGTATGACCGTGGTGGTGTGCGTTGAGCAAACAAAATAGCTCAACGCGCACAACCGGCAAGAATATGGCCGTTTTGCGCGGAGAGCAAATAATTTTGGAAGATGTGCGCGATGAATAAAATCTTATGTACATTCACGATCACTACTTTGTAGACTCACGGGGTCTCTTCTGTAGACTCATCCTCATCCAAGGGCAGTCTAATTCGTCTATAAAATGGCTTTCCAACGGACAAGCCCTCTTCAATCTCTACACTTCGAGTGATGGTTATCAGTCATGAGGAAGGAGTAATGCTACACTCGACTGTAGGCTCATCCTCATCCAAGTGCAGTCCAATTCGTCTATAAATGGCTTCCATGCCCACAAATTATATTCAACCACAACACTTCGAGTGCTGTGAAAGGCATGAGAAAGAAGTAACCTTGCTCAAATATTACTCTGACCATATCAAGCTAACCCTTCCCAAACAACCAGAGACCATAGCTTAAACAAACCATCACCGGTTTGCTGCAGCAGTGAAGATGGCCACCCAAACGAGGTTGAAGCTTTTCATAGACAAGGGGATGAAGAGAGTGTTGTTCGCGGAAGCGGGCAAAGAGTTTGTCAATTTCCTCTTCAGCCTTTTGGCCATGCCTGTGGGCTCAGTCATCAAGTTCATCAACAAAGAAAAAGTGGCAGTGGTATGAAAAGCATTTATGTAATGAAGCCCATCATTAAATGTGCTGAAAACTGAATCTCTTGAAAGCTGTATCTATGAAAAATGATTTATCTGGTATTTTAGTTTAAAATGCAGCTAGTGTGGCTTTGAATTCCTAGGTCTGCGGGTACAAACTAAAACTTAATATCCAAAGTTTTAATTATGAGAGTATGAGGATGATGCCTATCATTCGAGAAATCTATATGCTGCTGTCGATCTCATATCTTATAATTTATCTGTTACAGCAGGTCACGCCAATTGTCAAGAAATCATTCTAGAAATTGTTTCCATTGATCAAAAATAACTCCAAGTACAACGAACAAAAAGGAGAAACAAAAAAGGGTTCGATCCACCTATGATGCAGGAGCTCGAGAAGAGGCGTCCCCAGGCGATTCGTCTTCTCCCGAACCAGTAGGGTGACCAGGGACAACCGGAGGTCGGGGAAGCATTCTTAGGCCCCGCGCCTCGAACGCTGCCAAACCATCCTGGAAGGACTTCTCGATCTTAGCAGCAAAAATGGCCGAGAACTCCCGGAATCCCTCACGGATAGACTACACGATCTTCGGAGCCAGTACATCCCCATAGTCCCTCTGGACCTCAGCTACGATCCGACCATGGGCCACTTCCCGCAGGTCGCCTATATCGGCCCAAAGAGCGCCTTTCGCCTTTCTATGCTCCTCCCGGGCGAGGGACAGTGCATCCTCAGCATACTTGGCCGAACTCTTGGCGACAGCCAGAGCCTCCGTCAAACATCCCACCTCCGAGGTGAGCTCTGCAACTCTCAGTTTGAACTGGTGGGCCTCCTTGGCTGATTGGTCAGCCGCCTCAGCCCTCAGGCGCTCCTGCGCCAAGGCCGCCTCAAGACCATCTACAGCAACCGGGTAAACCTGCAAGACCGCAGGGATGAATGTCGCCATCAACAAAACAGTCGTTGAAGAAAAAAGGGTCCGACATGCTGGATATGCCATACCAGAGAGTCTGCCAGTTTCTCCCTGAAGGAGCGGTCACTCGGAAGGACAGCTGGACTACTCTCTCTCCTCTTCTTCTTCCTCTTGGGACCTTCAGACCACGAGTGAGAGCGTCTCTTCTTCTCCTCATTCCCGGTTAACACACGGGAACACTGCTCGACGGCCGCCACATCCCCCTCTCCGAGGTCGAGACCGGAGGGCGAATCAATCTGATTCGCCACGAAGGGCGAAGGTTCGGCCGTGCCCAAGGGCGGATGGTGAGGAACGTTAGGAACATCTTCACTGAAATCCCGACCCACCATCTGAGCAAAAAAGATGAAACTCAGGGTAACGAGCAACGGGTAAAGCAGAATTTAAAAGGAGAAAGGCTTTATACTGAAGGTCCCTTCGAATCCAAGCCATCAGTAAGGGACACGTGTCAAAGTCTCACAGAGGCGGCACTTCGAATACCACTCCCCATGGGCGGGAGAATTCGTTCGACTGGCCTTCATTCAATGCGACCTGGTCCCCGGGTTATCCGATAAGTACGAATCCTTATCATGTATTCCCGAAAAGACGAGTGTTTTTACGTAGAAAGAAATAAAAGAAGAGAGCAGAAAGAACACTGCAGGTAGTTCGCACTTGCAGGGAAGTACAAGTAAAACTCCAACACAGATAAAAAGACTGAGAAAATAACACAATATTCCATTTTAATGATACATTGATACATCTTATACATACACCAACATCTTCATATTCACAACTCACTCGAAAAAAGATGGGCAAAAGTACAAGTCTCTCATCATACATCAAATCGTAACACTAACACCCTTAGATGAGGACTACATGCATAAGATGTATTATTTGACACTTTGAATTGATTGTTTTTGTATCTCAATGATTGAATGCACGTCAGTCTTGCATTACACTCTGCCTGTTGCATGTGTCGATCCATTGTTGTACACCTTGCCTGTTGCACGTGCACGCTTTCACATGTTCATAAGTATAGTTGTTACTGCCTTTACTACAGTAGATGTATATGACATACACTCTGCCTGCTGACATGCACCATTTCCAAACTTTATGCAAGGACTAGTTGTGACATGGAATTTCTTAACAATTATGCAACGGTGATACGAATAATAAATTTACCCTTTCACATGTAAACGTGGATGGGAAAAAAAATGGTTGTGTGCTGTGTGCAATTGTGAGTTTTGAGTGGGCGTGTGCGGAGAGAAATTATAGGGTTTGAGTCGTTTTGTGCGATGAGCAATAACCACAGCCCTTTTCGGCGCCGTACACAGGTTCAACATTGGCCCCCGTGATTCGTTCTCGATTATAAACGCGGATCGAGGCCGACTGATAGCTAATTTCCTTTAATAGGGCAAGGCATTCGAAGCATCGAATTTGGATTAAGGCCACCAAAACCTTTCGCCTATCTCAACCGTTGTTTTTGCCAAAATTCCGACACGTTTCGCTCATCTTGTCCGTTCGTTCGCGTAATAAAAGAAATTGGAGGTGAGGCCAATGGCTTTAGCGCTCCGAGGAAATCTCATCATCTTATTATTTCTTCCAGAAACAAAAATGGCGGGAGGAGCATACAGAGAGTTTACTTCAGAGATGGAGCGGGCCAATGAAGAAGGCCGTAAGAGGAAGAGGGCAGAGGAGGAAGAGGAGGAAGAGGAGGAATGGGAGGAATGGGAGGAATCGGAGGAATCGGGGAACCGCATGCTGGAGTTGGGGGAGGCTGGATGCTCCTCAAGTCAAGCTGCGCGGTCTTTGAAGGCGGCTCCTTCTGATCCTCGAGTTGGGGGCGCATCGTCCTCCAGCACGCCACACGACGGGTGGCCATACGAGGACATTGATCCTCCGGTCCCTTCCGTCGGCCCCATACCTCCAGAGTTCGGCCACCTTCTGCAGTCGAACCGCATTGGGTCTGGCCATCATGGGGAGATTCACGGGGAGACCTATCGGCCACCGTACGTCGTGGGGACGGCCGAGTCGGCCCTCCTGGACTTTGGGACGGGGGCTCGTCTGGCGGAGAATATCACTCTGCCAAGGGATGTCGATTTCCTGAATGGGGTCGACCTTGAGACGATGGCCAACTGCTTCGTTCGCAGTGGCCTTCAGGTTCGTTGCCAATGTGCATTCCGAATTTTGCTTCCCCTTCTGGTTTTGCTGATTGTCGCCATCTGCATGTGACCATTTTCGGGGCAGGTCTGCGCCGCAGGGCCCGCGAACTGATCGAGGGGCAGCGCCGGGTGGCGGATGCCGAGAACGAGGCTTCTGAGCTCAGAGCTCAGGTGAAGAAGCTGGAGGAAGATTTAGGGAAGATAATGGCCGCCAAGGGCAAGTCGGATTGGGCGGCCTCGGACGCGAAATCCAGCCTCGCCGCCTTGTCAAGCGCCAAGAAGCAGTTGGAAGATCAGTGGGGTAGAGAGCGTTCTCAACTCCGAGCTGATCTTGAGGCATCGAGGAAGGAGGTTGCTGCCCTTCAGGCCAAGCTTCTTGAGAAGGAGCAAGAGGTCGACGCTTTCAAATATCGGGTCACCGCCAAGATGGAAAGGGTGGGGAGAGCGATAAAGGACCTCTTTACAGCCGACGGTGTGTCGTCTTCCTAAATATTGGGAATCGTTACTTTTGTAAGACTGCTGCTCGTGAGCGAGGCATATGTAATTTTTTTTTGGTACTTAAGTCATATGTAATTTTTTCTGAATTTAATGAAGGGGATTTTTGCAACAGACGCCGAGTGAGAGCGTTTACTTCCTCCCCCTGATTCCAGGTCGACACTCGGGAACCCTGTTGGACGGCCGACACGGCCCCGTCACCGAGGACGAGACTGGCGGGAGAATGACCTTCCGTATATGATCGCGATGAGTAATTGTGTGTAATGTGTAATTGTATACAGTTTAGCTCCGAGCGCACAACGGATTATTAAATAACACTGTTGTGCGCGAAGAGCAAAACTCGGTAATTGTAGAAAGCGTTGCTTAGCGCGAACAACTTTCATTTCTGTTGCAAGTTGTGCACGCTGAGCAATTATGTGGGATGATTAATTAGTGTCCAGGGGTAAAAGGAAGCTGGTATAAACAAAAGTAGCACTTCTACTAAATAAAGGTCAACAGACGATTTCTCGTGAATATACAGAATAATCTTGTACCTCGTGTATTTATTGTATGTATTACACAGATGCTGTTCCCAAATAAAGATCCTCTGACGTGCGGAGCGATGTGAGCAAAATCGTTGGCCTCGATCAAAATTTATAAAAGCGCACAACGTTCACGCCGTTTGCCAGTTGTGCGCGGTGTGTAAATCTTTGTATATTACTTTTCACTAATTTTTCCCATTAAAATTCATTGTTGGAATTTGATTTAAGCAAGCATCAATGTATATATCACTAATCACAAGTTTGTAATGGGCTGCAAATGTATCACATTAAATGACATTGTATTAAGGTCTGTGTAATGGGTAGCAAATGTATCACATTAAATGACATTATATTGAGGTCTGAATTCCAACATACTACAACATTTATGCATTCCAATGAACATAACACTCCATCTCCGCCGTTCTCTTGTTCGCTGCATCGTCTGCTTTATACTTCTTTGACTCAAGGAACATCCTTTCAATCTCCTTCTGGGTCTACGTGGCACTTATCGTTAGTGATAGTGATCTTATTTTCTGCACACATACTTTCCTCTGTAGAGGCATTCAAGATACCGTCGGCATCTATCTCAAGGCAAACCATGACACTTCGAACACCCTTGGGAGCAGGAGGGATACCAGCAAGTACAAACTCCCCTAGAAAAAGATAGAATAAAAAAGTAAATATAATTAGACTTAGATAGATATAAGATAGAACAGTTGTTATCATCAAGCAGTTATGTATGCAATGATTCTGAACGGAACTTACGAAGGGTCAAAGAATTTTTGCAAGTTGGCATGGACGAGAATGAAGCTGTAATGATTGCAAGATCATGCGAATAGAAGCAAAAGAACATCTTCGCGACGAGAATGAAGCTGTAATGAAGAAGAACAGATCATGCGAAGAGGAGCAAAAGAACATCTTCGCCACCATATAAAGGTGATGTATACAATTTCTGCATCACGGCACTTGCCGCTAGTATATTGGCCATCTTTGTGTGCTGTAGACGACGCACTCATGAACAACAACAAAATTACAAATTTGAAGAAAAAACAATGTATTAGAAGAATCAGAGAGAATCAGATAAAGGAACTATAATCACCTGGGGTAGTGGTTGATGAGGTCTGTTGGGTACGGAAACCATATACATACGAGTTGGACTGACCAAGTACGAGGATGGAAACACCGTAGAGTAACAGTTCGTGCTCGTGAATATATGGCAGATGGATACCAGCCAGACGTTGTTCCAACTAGTATCTGAGTGCGGTGGTGCGCGAAGAGAAAAATTGCTTGAAGGTAGACCTTTTTATACTCAACGCGCACAACGGCAAAAAAAACATCTGGTTTCGATTACCAAAAGAGAAAAATCTAAATACACCGATACTCTTGCGGTGCATGTCCAAGTTTTTCCAAAAAAAACATACATCATCATAGCAGAAGACAGTAACTGTGACAAATCACAGTATAGTTAATATTTTTGCTTAGTGGACACAAAGGTCACTACTTTTGGACGTAGGGCGGGCTGATTAACTTTGAGCAATGGAATACAGTTTTGCTCATACGACAAGTTCTCATGCCGTGACCGTGTCTCCTGGGGATATTGCAGTTATGAGCAGCTCCAATAGAGATTCTTCACATTTTTGCACTGGTATGAAATGCAATAATGGCACGCGTAAGAAATTCTTCTGTGCATGGAAATAAATGAGGATGCACAGTTTCAGAGAAGATTGCGCAGTTTGAGAGCCGATACCTTGGTGGCACCTTCAGGCTGATGGCAATGTGAAGCATTCGAAAACATCGTGTGCTTCTTCTGAAGGAGCCAACACCATCGTTGATGATATCTGAAGTAGCAGAATCCATCTTTGATGCCTATATAAATGTGACGAATTCAATTTCAGCAACACTGCAATTGCCGCAAGTTTATTGGCTAGCTTTGTGTGTCGGAGACGAAGCATTGATTCAGTAGTAAGAACAAAAATTTAGCATGTAAAAGAAAATATAGTGTATATGTATAACCATATAGAACACTATCATCGAGAGGAGTAGTGGTTGACGATGTCTAGAGGGAAGTGAATCACTTTATATAGACGAATTGGACTGGGTATGGTCCGCATGGATGAGGCTGAGACTATAGTTGGGTTACTGTGGGCTACAGAAATTGACGCTAACAAAATTGATTGCCTCTAAGAAAATTGCTCAAAGCGCAAAACGGGTAAAAATATGGTAGTTGTGCGAGTTGAGCAAATTATTTATGTTTATACAATATTACTCATAAATCCATTTATAGCGATGTGAACGCCCCAAATCAAACAGCGTGACCCATGAGTATCAACACTTAAATGTCTGTACACCTTATTCTGTACACCCATCCATTTATATCTTATTCTGTAAACAGTAAGATATGTGTTTCTTATCACTTAAATGTCTGCACACCCATCAGTCTGAATATTATTTAATTCTCTCCCAATTTTGTGTTTTCTTTATTATTGGGATTTTTTATTGAACGTTGTGCGCGCTGAGGTAATTAATTATGGGAATTTTGTATAGAACGTTGTGCGCGAAGAGTAATTATTCGTTACGACTGTTTTGCTCAACGCGCACAGCTGGGTGTATTTTGATCCGCTGTGCGCGCTGTATTATATTTTATAAATGTATACCTTTTTAAATACCCCGCACAATCCGCACTAAGACGCAAATTTAAACAAATCAAAGAAATGTGAATATTTTTGCTATCTTATTCTGTAAACTGTCGGATATGTGTTGTCTTATCACGTAAATGTCTATATACCCATCAATCAACTGCTCCGCATTTTATTTGCATCAATTTTGATTTTTTTATCTGGCATGTCAGTCTCAACATTAATTAATTCTCCACCCAATTTTGTGTTTTCTTTATTATTGGGATTTTTTATTCAACGTTGTGCGCGCTGAAGATATTAATTATAGGAATTTAGTATTGAACGTTGTGCGCGCTTGGTAATTATTCGTTACGACCTTTTTTCTCAACGCGCACAGCCGGGTGTATTTTGATCCGTTGTGCGCGTTGTATTATATATCCAAAATGTTTATAATTTAAAAACCCCGCACGGTGCGCACTAAAACTAAAATTTTAACAAATCAAAGAAATGTGAATATTTTTGCAGTCTTATTCTGTAAACTATCAGATATGTGTTGTCAAATCACTTAAATTTCCTTACACCCATCAATCAACTGCTGCCATTATATTTTTATCAATTATGATTTTTTTTTCTTTCTTGTCAGTATGAACAGTAATTAATCTACAAAAATTTTGTGTTTCTTCTTTATTATTGGGATTTTTTATTGAACGTTGTGCGCGCTGAAGTTATTAATTATGAGGATTTTGTAATGAATGTTGTGCGCGCAGAGTAAGTATTCATTACGACCATTACACTGAACGCGGACAGCTGTGTATATTTTGTGCCGTTGTGCCCGCTGTATTATATATTCTAAATGTATACCTTTTTATATACCTCGCACTAAGGGACAAATTTAAACAAATCAAAGAAATGTATATCTTTTTGCTGTCTTATTCTGCAAACAGTCGGATATGTGTTGTCTTATCAATTAAATGTATTGAACGTTGTGCGCGCTGATGTAATAAATTATGGGTATTATGGGAATTAAATGTATTGAACGTTGTGCGCGCAGAGGAATTATTCGTTACGACCGTTTTGCTCAACGCGCACAGCGGGGTGTATTTTGATCCGTTGTGCGCGCTGTATTATATTTTATAAATGTATACCTTTTTATATACCCCGCACTAAGGATCAAATTTTAACAAATTAAAGAAATGTAGATATTTTTGCTATCTTATTCTGAAAAAAGGTCTGATATGTGTTGTCTTAACACTTAAATGTCCATCAATCAACTATTGCGCATCAGATATGTTCAATGGTAATTTTTTTACTGGCCTGTCAGTTTGAAGTAACTCTGACATTAATTAATTCCCCCAATTTTGTTTTCTTCTTTATTATTGGGATTTTTTATTGAACGTTGTGCGCGCTGAAGTTATTAATTATGGGGATTTTGTATTGAACGTTGTGGGCGCAGAGTAACTATTGGTAACGTCCACTTTTCTCAACGCGCACAGCGGGGTGTATTTTGATCCGTTTTGCGCGCAGAGCAATTATTCGTTACGAACGTTTTGCGTGTAATTTGATCAGTGCTCGCAATCTTACCTAATGTTGCCCATATGGCGTGATGATTAACTGTGGGTAATAGAGCATGTAATACAGTTTTGCTCAGCACGCACAACGGTCATGGCATCTGACTATTGTGTGCGATGGTCTATTGTGTTTAATTGCATACAGTTTGGCTCTGCGAGCAAAAGTTGTGTGATTTGGGTAATGGTTGATAACAAGAAATTGTTTTGCTCATCGCGCACAGCGGTCAAACAAATCGATACGAACGTTGTGCATGCGAGTAACTGTGTGCACACGTAAATAGTTTATCACAACATATAGCATGAGCCTGTTGTGCGCCCTGGGGAATTTATAGTTCGGTGAACAGTGTTTGATCAGAATATCTATGTCGGACATTGATTCAAGTAAGCATCAATGTATATATGACCTTATATCAATTTTGTATTGTCCTGTAATTGTATCAAATTAAATGACATAGTATTAAGGTCTGAATTCTAACAAACTACAGCATTATGCATTATAGTGTACATAATGCATAAATGTTATTTATATTCGGTAAACAAGTTTGATCAGTAATATCAACGTCGGACATATATATCACCTATATCATTTTTGTATTAGGGTCTGAATTCCAAAATACTACAACATTTATGCATTATTATGTACATTACACAACAAAGTTGAAACTACAGCTAAACATTTTACAACTTCACAGTTTGGAACTGGTATGAAATTCAATCATGAGAATATCTTAATGGTACATTGAATCCCACTACGCAAAACTGTTCACAGTGACAGAGTCATGCTGAACAGCTCAAGTAAGATGGCATTTATGATCAGCTCCAATAGCACGCACCATCATCACTAGCATCCAGATCGTCCATAACGGTATAAGTAGCCACTCCTTTAACGAAGTTGGCTGATCTGGATTCTTCAGCGCATGCCACTGTATGCGTTGAAGAATCATCAATTATGAACGATAAAAAGCATATTTAAGTAAAAAAAATAGGGTATAAAGACATGCAACTTTACGTTTAGGGACTGATATAAAAATATATCACGGTTGCTTCTTCTCGGAAGAATCCGCTGCTGTAGTAGAACATATGAAGGAGCAAATAACATCTTCCAGTACACGTCAATTGCCGGTAGTATATTGTTCATCTTTGTGTGTTGAAGACGAAGCAGTGAGGAACAACGGGAAATATTTAGCATTGTGAAGAAAAAATAGTGTATGAAGTAGAAACAGATAGAATTAGTTAGAATACTATCATTAAGAAGTGAAGTGGTTGACAAGGTCTAGTGGGAAGAGAGGCTATTTATAGACGAATTGGACTGGCCCATTGATGTGGACGATAGACTACAGTAGAGTCACTGTGCGTGATATTGTATTGGACATAAAGACGAGTGAATCTACAACATATTGTTTCAGCCAGATGATGTTCCCAAGAAGGTTTGGCCTTTACGGTGCGTGTTGAGCAAACTTGAAGGCCAATAACAAAATTGCTCAACGCGCACAACGGGGAAAATAATGGCTGTTGTGCAATATGAGCAAATTATTTATGTTTGTACAATATTACTCAAGGCACTTTTAAGTATTTAATTTGTTGTTCCGCTAAATTGTTTTACACTAAATTTTTTATTTTGTTTAATTTAATGGATCATGCTTCTACATAATCTTTCCCAAGGCACTTTTTATTTCAAAGTTTAGGTTTCCAAGGCATTTCTCCCCTAAATTTAATCTTCACAATCTTTCCCAAGGCACTTCTAATTTCAAAGTTTAGGTTCTCAAGGCACGTCCCCGGTCCCCCCCAAATTTAATCTCCACAATCTTTCCAAAGACACTTCTAATTTCAAAGTTTTGGTTTCCAAGACACTTTTCCCACTAAAATTTAAGTTTTCCAACTAAAATTTTCATAAAATCCAATCTCAGCCATTGATTTCCCAGGATCAAATCCTAGCCACTCTTTATCTTGTCCTAGTCAGCCCTAGAATTCAAAAAACGAGTTTGGCTCCTCGCGCAAAAAGGTCACAAATACGTGCAGTTGTGTGAACTGAGTAATTGTGGATAATCAGATATGGGTATGCTCACAGACCGCACATCGGTCAAACTCATTATGTGACCGTTGTGCGCGCTGAGTAATTGTGTGCAAACGTAAATGTTTTATCACAACGTATGTAAGGACGGTCACAATTTATGCCCGTTGTGCTCGCTGGGTAAATCATATAACGGTAAAAAGTTTTTACATAGGTAATTTCAATTTCGGACATTGATTCAAGTAAGCATCGATGTATATATCACATATATCAATTTCATAATGTCATGCAATTGTATCAAAATAAATGACAGTGTATTAAGGTCTAAATTCTATCATACTACAACATTTATACGTTACACTGTACATACCACAACAAATTTGAAACTACATTTCGTACATAATGACATAAAACACCAAAGAATATCTACCCACAAACACTCTTCTCCGTCGATGATCAAAAATACAATATAAGACAAGGGAAAGGCTTGTGCGCCAAAGGCCCGGCCACCTCAAAAACCTGGAGACGGAGGCGGAGGCGGAGGCGGAGGTGGTAATGGTGGCACAACAGTACGGATGTCTCTAGGAGAGGGCACCAGAGTCTCCATCTTCTCTTGTATGTTCGACATTATGAGCATCATAGTGTCGAAGTCGCTACGCAGAAGTGAGATCGCCAGATTGGTGTTGGAGAGATGTGTTTCAATTTCTACTAATCTACGAGTAAAGTTCACCGGCTGATGGGAGGATGATGAAGCAGCAGATGCGGGGCTTACATTGCCTATGAGTATATCCTTAAGCTGGCGTTGTTCATCGGTAAGTGCAGAGACAAACGTAGTAAGCTCCTCGAGTTTGCTACGGAGGTTGTGCAGAACAGAGTCCTGACGGCGAGACATCCCATCCATAGAGAGGAGGCCGTTACTGTTGTCCTCGAGTGGGGATTTTTCAGCCGGAGATGGAACTGATGAACCTGCATGTAAATGAGGAAACCCAGGAGGAGGCAACAGCACATTGTCTTCACCTTGAGTTGGACCAAGCAAAAGCGAATCACGCAGAATGGGTCTATAGGCCGGGAACGATGAGGGAAGGGGATCAACGTGTTCAGGTGACGGTGAATCGTCATCACTAACTCCCCAAGGGTCAGAAAAAGTCGACTCACGAGATCGTTTTGGCGGCATGAAGAAACCCGAGTACGAAATGCGAGAGTGTTGAGATGAAGAAGAAAACGGAGCGACAGATCAAATGAAAGAGGAATGAAATTTTCTACGAAACCCCTCGTCTACTGACTCCACGTATATATAATGATTGGTTATTTTAATCTCAGCCACTGGATTACATATGGAAGTGGAACTGACTAAAACGATCTCATTAGACGACTGGGGTAAAGCATACGTTCGAATGGGAAAAAAAAATCGTAATTAAGGGCTTACACGGAAACCGAGGTTCTACTTGACTCATTCTCCAGTTACCACACGTGAACATTGTTGAGAAGAAAGCAGAATCATTTACTGTCATCATTACGTACCTCCGAAATAAAATTGTACGAGATGGCGGCTGTACTTTCATCATTACGTGGCATACCGATTGCGTCTCGCAACCGATCTATAAATATCTATTGTTTAGTAGCCACTGCACGTTCAGGAGCGATGTGCATTCAAACGGAACGTGAATGCCCATGAGGTGCACGTATATCGGTCCAGCCTAGAGACGCCGATTGGCACCCGATCTATTACCTCGGTCTCCATCTTTACGGCAGTAGTCCTCTCTATTGACAGGGAATCCTGAGTAACAGGCGAGAACTGATATAATGGAGCCGGTGCAAAGGCAGGAGCGATGTGCATTCAAACGGAGCGTGAATGCCCATGAGGTGCACGTATATCGGTCGAGCCTAGAGCCGCCGTTTGGCACCCGATCTATTACCTCGGCCTCCACCTTTACGGCAGTAGTCCTCTCTATTGACAGGGATTCCTGAGTAACAGGCGGGAACTGATATAATGGAGCCGGTGCAAAGGCAGGAGCGATGTGCATTCGACCGGAAGGTGAATGCCCATGAGGTGCACGTATATCGGTCGAGCCTAGAGCTGCCGTTTGGCACCCGATCTATTACCTCGGCCTCCACCTTTACGGCAGTAGTCCTCTCTATTGACAGGGATTCCTGAGTAACAGGCGGGAACTGATATAATGGAGCCGGTGCAAAGGCAGGAGCGATGTGCATTCAAACGGAGCGTGAATGCCCATGAGGTGCACGTATATCGGTCGAGCCTAGAGCCACCGTTTGGCACCCGATCTATTACCTCGGCCTCCACCTTTACGGCAGTAGTCCTCTCTATTGACAGGGATTCCTGAGTAACAGGCGGGAACTGATATAATGGAGCCGGTGCAAAGCCAGGAGCGATGTGCATTCAACCGGAACGTGAATGCCCATGAGGTGCACGTATATCGGTCGAGCCTAGAGCCGCCGTTTGGCACCCGATCTATTACCTCGGCCTCCACCTTTACGGCAGTAGTCCTCTCTATTGACAGGGATTCCTGAGTAACAGGCGGGAACTGATATAATGGAGCCGGTGTAAAGGCAGGAGCGATGTGTACTCAAACGGAGCGTGAATGCCCATGAGGTGCACGTATATCGGTCGAGCCTAGAGCCGCCGTTTGGCACCCGATCTATTACCTCGGCCTCCACCTTTACGGCAGTAGTCCTCTCTATTGACAGGGATTCCTGAGTAACAGGCGGGAACTGATATAATGGAGCTGGTGCAAAGGCAGGAGCGATGTGCATTCAAACGGAGCGTGAATGCCCATGAGGTGCACGTATATCGGTCGAGCCTAGAGCCGCCGTTTGGCACCCGATCTATTACCTCGGCCTCCACCTTTACGGCAGTAGTCCTCTCTGTTGACAGGGATTCCTGAGTAACAGGCGGGAACTGATATACTGGAGCCGGTGCAAAGGCAGGAGCGATGTGTACTCAAACGGAGCGTGATCTTCAAGGTAATAGGTGCAGTCAAGAGAAAGGGCTTTCTCCTCTCTTCCAAGAGAGTCTTCAACACACAACACACTTCTCCTTCAAGTTCTACTTCAAGGCATATGGGATTGTAAGTGTTGCTTTCATAATTTCATAACTTTCTTTATTTTGTTTTTGTGCTAGGTTTGCGAGAGCGGTTTGCTTACTCACAAGTTGTAGGAGTGAAGGACATCGATTGTATTCGATTTCACTTGTAGGGTTGCTACAAGTGGGTTTAAAGGCAACCTCAAGTTAGTGTTCTAACTTGAGTATCTGGAGGTATCCGGGTGGAAGGGACGTAGGATAACCGGGAACAAGGCGGGAAGTTACTTGGGTAATCCGAACACTTGAAACATAATTGCGTGTGCATTTGTTTATTATTTGGGTTTAATTTTAATTCCGCACTATATTTGTTGATCATATATCATATATATGTGTGAATTTTGTGATATGGTCTCCATGTATGCTATATCTATATGTGTTGTGATTTGAGACGTTAAGTTTCCTTCGTGTATCTCAATGTTGATATTGGACTTTCGTTCCTCTTATCACCTAAGTTTATAATGTGGTTTTATGATTTTTTGGATTTTATATATATTTAGATTCTTATTTGGCACGATTGTTGTTATTTTATTGCCGCCTTTTGGATAATTCCATAGGGAGATCGAAATAAACAAACAGAATCGTAATGAATGTTCTATGTGTGGTCTAATAAACAGACATACAAAAACTGGATGTAGGTTTCTACACTGTTTTTTTATACACCGGAAGTTGCTACATTGACTCTCCAAATTTGGATAGCACTGTAGCAAACCGGCAAAATGATTCCAGTTTTGCAGGGCGGTTGATGGAGGGAAAACGCCATATTTGGCGTGTTGTTGCTGTGTGGTTTGGAGATGATATAACCAGCCAACTTCTGCTTAGACTTGCATGGAGTCGTCGAATATAGCTTAATTCACGTAAACTAAATATGGGAAAAAATACCTAATTAAATGTCACATCATCTACCAACTAGATTCAATGGGGGTGGATAGTGGGGTGTCGAGACTCGAGAATATATTGTGGGGCCCGCTAAACAATATGCCTTCGCGTTCGAATGTTGTTAACTGGGCAATTTGCAGTAGGTTTCGCGTCGTTCCGCTGTGCTGCGTTGAAATATTCTATCTTTTTCCCTCTGTGGGCTCCACTTTAATGTGTTACTATTAATAAGACGAAAAGCGATGGTACGTATAGATGGAAATTCCGGATGAGGTGAGAGGTTGGTGGGACCACAAACAAAGAATTCGACCGGTCATCTACTCATCCAACTGCCGACTTTGCTGGTACTTTGTTTGAGATAAGTTTTTCACGTAAGCGCCATATCAGCGAATATTTGTATCCATTCTGACAAGTAAAACATTTTAGTCGTTTAATATATCTCCTCACACAACTGTATACAGTAATGCCATATGTGCGCGATGAGGAAATTCGTATAATAAATCCAAATATTCGACCGCGCACAACTATCCCTCATTTGCGCATATACTGCGCGTGACTAAATTATGTTTGCTCACCGCGCACATCGGTTCAAATTTTGCCCCGTTTTGCGAGCTCAGTAATTAATCCGCCGTTTGTTTATACTTGTAATAACAAACGGAAGAGCGAGAGAGTCAAGAAGCAAGATGGCCACCCATAATGCAGGACCCGGCAAAAAATTTGAGTTACCGCCAAACTCGGAGTATTAATGTAGCAGACCGCAAAAAAACGCCGCGAAGACCCCAGAAAACCCCGCCATGCGTCCGATCAAGTGGAGGATATCTATCCCGCCAAATTTGGGGATATATCACCATTCGCCATGATTTGTGCCTTCACTGCAGATATGGCTGAGAAATCGTGTCAGTGGGACGAAGAAACTTTGCAAGGCCAGTCTTCAGAGGGAATAAGAGACGGTGACGTAGCTGATAACCGTTCCCTTCATGACAGGGGGGATGTGCGGCCGTAGTTGCCTGAGACTCCCCTAAGGGATACGTGGCCATGGGGAGGTCTCGTTCTGGCAGGCTATGTCCCACCGGCGTACGAGGGGGCATTGCTGTTTAATCCGCCCACTGACGTTCCATCAGAAGGTACTAGGGGGAACCGTCACCGACCCTTCTTCCCCGTCTGGGACGGCGAGTCTGCATTGGTGGATAGGGGGGTGGCCAGTCGGCTGGTGGAGAACTCCATCCTTCCCATTGACCAAAGTGTCCTGGGTCAAATTGACATTGAAAGGCTCGCTAACTCAGTCGTTTATGGGAGTTACCAAGTTAAGTACTAATGTCGTCTCGTTGTGCTGTTGCCTTACTCTTACAGTCTTACTTATCCATGATTCCCTGCAGACATCATTGGTCGGGGCGGAACTGCGTCGCCGAGTGGTGCAATTGTTGATTGCCGAGCAGAAAAAGGCGGTTTCCTTCGAATCTCAACTTAAGGATTTGAAGGAGCAGCTGATAAAAGAGAGAGACCGCAGATCTCAGGCGGAGTGGGAGGTTGTAAAAGCTAAAGATCGGGCGGCCTCTATGTCAGCGGTTCGGAAGAGCTCCGAAGAGCGATGGTACGTAGAGAAGAGCAGTCTCCTGGCTCGTATAGCCGAGTTGGAGAGAAACTCGCTTCCTCCAAACTCGATTGTAGACGTGAGGCATGAGGCTGAGGCGAGGAAGCGTCAGCGATCTGGTCGGGAGTCCGGTGGAGGATCGGCCCAAACGTAGGACGGTTTGGCTACCAACGCCCCCTCCAGCGAGGCGTCTGGGTGAATCGTGGCCATCTTAGTACCCCAAATGGTTTTCATATTTTGAGAGGTGAACATGTGATGGTTTACGCGTTAGTAATGAACCCCGAACATTCAATTGGCAATGAACACCGTCTGGTCCAGTCTTTTACCGCTTGTTAGTTTAATTATCTGTTTGCCAACCATTAGCGATCTTCGTACACCGATTGCTTAATTTCTTGTGGATATTAAAACTATTAGCATACAGCCATCACAGAAATGGTCAAGGATGGTGTGAAATATCGAAGTTTCCCGGGAATATACTTAGTGCACGTGAACTGCGTTGGAATTGAGCTTAGCATCACAGTGAACCAGATATACAATTTTTTTCTCATTGCTCACACCGGTCCCACCTTTTACCTGATGTGTATGGATGAATCTGATTTGTCAGTGTGTTTCATTGGAGTCATTTTCTCCAGCATTCACATAGCCTCTACATGCATCGAGATTGTTACGTATAGAGTTTTCCTTTAAACGAACTTGGGATATTGGACTTATGCCATAGATTCAAGTAGACCATTGTCAAGGAGAGCAAGATTCAAGAATACGCAGAGGTGGAAATCACTTCATGCAACATAAATAACACATTTACTGCAGTATACGGTCTTCAACATCAATAACATACCAAAGCACACAATTATGAGTCCAACTCTTAGCATTCTCCTTTATGTCCGTTGTGCGCGGTGAGCAAATTTTTAATGCTGTAACATTAATTGCTCAAAGCTCACAACGGTCAAAATTATGCCAGGCGTGTGAATTTAGCTACTGTATCCCATAACATAAATGTTCAAAGCGCACAACAAGCAAAGACATGATGGCGCGTTGAGTTCCCGTTGTGCAGAAATCCCATAGATTTTGTACAAAAATCCCAAAAAATTCAGTATATTCTTTCATTATAAACTCAGTCACTACATTTGCACAAAATTATAAATTCAATGCTCTGATGATACGGTAATTACAATGGGAGATTTGGCTACATCTTTACAGAATAATGTCTCTAATTGTCGCATTCTCTCTTCAAGGCCTTCCACCCATCCTTCGGCTGCAGGCAGGCGGTTAGCCTTCCATTGCCTTATTACCGGTGGGACCGGGCTTCTATCTTTAAGTTGAATATTTACAAAGTGATTATTATTTACAAAACCTATGGTGAAGGGACCACGTTTCGTACCTTGGTGTGGTCCTGATCTTAACGGAAAAAATGAAAGACATTGTTTCATTGACAGCAGATGTATTACACAGTTATAACGACTTGAGATAATATGTCCAACTTCAGGGAAGGTCATCCAATATTGCATCGGGGGGTGGTCACCCATATAGTTAATTGACACTACCTGTTCTTGTGCACTTTCCTCACCCATCACCTTTGAGTACACATCATAGTGGTCACGCAGCTCTTGAAGCAATTCTCTTCTGACCACCTTCCACTGGTCCTCTCCCATCCCTAGATGTGAAGATATAGCCCTGTAACCACAGTTCCCATCTGCCGTCACATCTGTGACATTCGATATATATTTGGCGATTGCAGCGGGGAATTGATCAAGATAAGGTATGCCTCCTTGAACGGCTCTAGCGTCCTTTGCTTCATAATTAGCTGCTGCAAATGAAGCTGTAGCAGAAACCCCAGTCATACTGCCAGATGTCGTGGCTTTTCCAGTTGGTTTCTTTCTAGCAAGTTGAGGAGGAATGGGTGGGGCAGACGTATTTTTGATCCTTTGGGACCGTCTCGGCTGGACACGGCCGACGCTTTCTTGTTTCGATGAGACTTCAGGTGGAATTTGAGCAGAGCAACTAGCCGCATCGCCGAAGTCATGATCAAAATGAGCAGGATGAATGGGGGTGGCTGTATCTTCATTTGTCAAATTATTATCCCTTTTTCTTCTTCCATTGAACACGACATTAACTTGCGGCTCTGTAATCAGATTTGTCGCCGGGGTAGCTAGCTCCTTCAACTTAATTAACAACTCCTGCTTCATCGGCCTATCAAGTTGAGCATAGAGCATGTGTATGCGCTCTAATTCAGCATGTATAAGCCCATCTTCTTCAGACATCAATTCCGGCTTAGCCTCCATGTCTAGCTGCTTCCAATGAGAATTTACGGCATCTAAGGGAATGGGGCGATTTTCCCTTGTGTATTTGCCAATCTCATTGGCACATGGTACACCATAAATCATTCTAGCTAGACAATCACCTGTGCATTGGTCCGTTCCAATAGGGTCAGATTTATCAGCTTCCACAGACATTATCTTCAACGCCGCAGCGGCTGTAAATCTTATCAGCTCCTTGAACAAGAACCCATGCACATTATGTTGCAACATGATCTTAGATTTCTCGAATGATGCCTTGATCTCGATATGCTGCCCCACTAATGATTCATGTATGGTTGGCCAAGAAGCGGATAACCTGAAGGCCGATGAACCCAATGCCCTTTTAAGCTTAGAATGTTCAGTCTGTGCTCTTTTGGTCTGCCCTCTGTTGGTACTGACATTTCCAAAGTGGAGATTGCCATCTGTCCATACAGAAATAAACTTCTCCTTGTACTTGTCCAACCAAGATGTCTTCACATAGCTCACGACCCTTGTGTAATCTTTGTACTCAGTCTCCAATGCCTTAAGTTTAGCAACATACTCCTCCTCCTTGCGTGCCCCCACCAATAAATTCCAACTAGAGATGAAACCTAACCATTTTTCTTGATCTTCAAAAGAGGGCTGGCAATTTTTGGCAATATTTTTAGATATGTGCATTCTACATATTTGGTGCACCACAAGGGGAAATTCATGGCCAATGGCATTCATAAGTGCTGGCTCCAGTGCTGACAAAATTACATGTGGCATCCTGTATCCCTGCAGCAAAGAGCTCAACTTTCCCAAGGCCCACAGGTAGTTCTCCTCACGTACGGCCTCCGTGTAACAAAATGCCGCTGCGAACTGAATATCTGTGGACGTCACCCCATACATCTCCATCAATGGTGGCCTGTTGCGGTTGGTCTTCAACGCGCAGTCCATAACCAGAATCTCTGGAAATTTTCGTAATAACTCAACCGACTACGGATGTGCCCAAAATATAGTCCTCACTGCAGTTGTCACTTCATCCACTTCATGATACACAATGTAATTACGCTGTGTCAGTAGATTAAGGAATAGCTGCATTTCTGCTCTCCAGGCCATTTCCCCTGCCTTCATCCTCTGTCTGGCTTTATAAATAGTGTTGATTGTGGTAGATGTTGCATTATCCTTTTCCTTCAGGTATTTCAAGATTTCCCTTGGCCTAAGCAGTCTATGTGACAAGTCTCTCACCGTGGCCATCTCCCCACCTCCGAACCTCCTCTAATCTGGATGTCGCTCGATGTACATTGCGGGTTTATGGTTGTGATTGCCACGTACAACTGTCAAAATCCACTTATCTGTTGCCACACCATTAGCCCTCAAGTAGAAGGGACATGAACACTTCTTGCTTCGAGTTGATTTTTTGGCCGATATATCCGGCCTGTGTGGCCGATATGTCCCACTTCTTTCACAACAAAAATAATAAGTTGGGACCCTATTGCCCTTTGTACTCATATTTGATGATTTTGTAACAACCAAATTCCCGGTTTTCACACCGACCCCTTTTACCCATTTACCAAGCTCTTCTATGCTGGGGAAAATTTTATTTGTTGTGAACTGATTTGTATAATCTTCATTAACCTCTGAGCCTTCAACAATACGCTGAATTAAGTCCCAGATACCAATATAGTCACTAAATGTTAAGATTTATTTTCTAGTAAATTAGTCAGTTAACAAAGCAAAATAATTTCAAACCTTTGCTTCTTTGTCCGCTTCATCCCAGATCCCCTCAATGTGTACCGAGCCCATCTCAATCTTCGTAATTTCTACGCAATCATGTTCCAAATGTACATTGTAGCAATAAATTTCTGAAATTATTAAAAAATACCAAATTAATTAGCATCAATTAATGGCTTACCAACTTTACGATGCAGTGCGGCCGCAGTCGACTATTTTAGGGCACCCCAACCCAATGACACAAATCTTTTGCACTGCCTTAAGGACCTTCGTTTGATATAAGCAGGAACTCTTATAGTCTATATACCTCAGCGAATTAGAATAATTTCTGTTGATCAAACCCTATCTCGTTAGCTTTTCCCGCCTTAGGTCACAAAACTGATCGCATATGGAAGCTGTTACGATGCATTTGTATATACGGATGCGTAGAAATAGTGGTTTATAGTGTAAATTACTCATCGCGAACAGTGGGAGGGCAAAAATGTAAATTGCTCTCCTCTGTAAACCGTCTAGCAGTTTGCCCACCGCACACAACCGCGCAAAACACGGACTTGCTCAGCGCACACAACCACGCAAAACTGGGAATTGCTCACCGCTCACAGCCAATCAAAACACGGAATTGCTCAACGCACACAACCACGCAAAATTGGGAATTGCTCACCGCTCACAGCCAATCAAAACACGGAATTTCTCAACGCACACAACCATGCAAAACTCGGAATTGCTCAGCGCACACAACTACTCAAAACCCGTAATTGCTCACCGCCCACAACCGTTTTGGTCAAGTCCACGTGCACATGTGGACGGGTTATTTGCTTGTAATATTTCAAACTAGACTTGTTTACTCAACCAGCACAACGGGTAAATTATTGTAGACCCGATATGACCCGGTAGGACCTGAAATTGTCCCGTGATACCTTCTGCTCGCAGCGAATTGACAGACAATTACACAGATTGCTCACGGTGGAATTTCAAACGGCAAGTATTTTCAAAGATCGCTCCAGTCGCCCAGACCGAAATCCAAAAGCTTTGATTTTTATTTAATTGCTCAAAGGATACATCACTTAGTCAACTGGTGAGATCAAACAAAGAGCTGAAACGAGAGAAATCGATTTAGGGGTTTTGACCTAAATTTATCAACATCGACTCTTTGGTACGTCTATACTTTTAAGTACAGTTTATCTGCCTTTCTTATTTTGATTTTACATGCATTCATCCACGGTTGAGGTTGATGAAGTCGGTACAAAAATCCAAGGTAATATTGATTTATCTTCTCGGCAATAATGCATTAAATCTTTAAGGATCAGGTTATGAATTGTTTGATACAGGATACTATGGATTTTACAACCGACTTTACCACCAATCAACTGTTCAAGGATAGAAAAGAGCTGTTTCAGTGGATACAAAACGTCGGGTTAAGTCATGGGCATGTAATTGTTACACGTTCGGGGAGATTAAGTAAAACGGCCAAAGGGCATCATGCTGTGTACTTTGCGTGTGAAAGAAGCGGTGAGTATCGGGGACACCGAAAGCTAAAAAAGACCAACCAGCCTGTTAAAACCAAGAAGTGTTCATGTCCTTTCTCATTGCGTGGTTATATGGTGGGCGTGGGTGTTGAGGAGTGGAAGGTAACAGTCGTTTGTGGCAGGCACAACCATGAAGCAGCTAAATATGTCGATGGCCATTCCGATGACGGGACGTTGCAGGGAATGGAGATGGAAACAGTGCGTGACTTGGTGAATAGCAAGGTTCGGCCAGCTGAAATTTTGAAAGTACTGAAGGCAAATAAAAACTTCAGTGCTACCTCAATCAAAGCAATTTATAATGCACGAAACCGGTTACAACGGGGGAAGAAGGTTGGTATTGTAAAACAGTTGAAGGAGTTAGCATCAGCTGATAAAATTGTGGGTACTGAGAATGTGAAGGCTGTGAATAATGAGGGGGGATCAGAAGGTGGGGGAGGCGTTTTGGGAGAATGCAGTGCCTGCTGAGTTGCAGGAGGAGGATCATACTGGGAAGATGGGTGGGGAGGATGATAAGGTGGATCGTAATGAGGCAGAGCAGACTGCTGGGGAGGAGGAGGATGATGATGAGAATGCAGTGGCTAAGGCCTTTGAGAAGGAGCATGAGGTTCTACGTCTTCAAATTTCTACCCTGGTAGCGGAGATTGATAAGCAGCATGCTGAGTTAACGGATACGTCTACATTGACGTGTAAGCCGGGTAAGGGAAGAAGTAGACCGTTGTGGAAAAGTACAATAAAGAAGCCGAAACAATCAATTTCACATGATGATAGTGACGAGGACTTGGCTGCCAACATAATAATACCATATTGGAACGCTTTTCCTGAGTGTCTACGACCCCTTATAGTGCATGTCGTAGATGTGAAAGCAGACGGAAACTGTGGGTATAGGGCTGTGGCAGCTCAGTTGGGACTGGGTGAGGACGAATGGAGGCAGGTGAAATATGACTTGCGAGAAGAGATGCAGAACCACGACGACTTGTACCGGCAACTTATGGGTGCCGTGGAATTTAAAAAGAATGTAGTGGCACTGGGCCATTTGTTAGACCGTCCAAAAGCTAAATGGTGGATGCAGATGCCAGAAATGGCACATGTCATTGCCTCATGCTACGAATGTGTAGTACATATTCTTACACCTCATCAGTGTGTGACATATTTTCCTTTAAGAACTCATCCAGTACCCCTATCATCCAGACGCCACATAACGTTGGGTCATGTGAACAATAATCACTTCGTTATTGTTAAACTTGCCCCATATGGTCCTGTCCCTCCGACTTCAAGTATGTGGCTAAGATACCGTTCCGATGTGTCAGCCGGATGGCCGGCTGCTTATGAGGATAGGATGCATCAATTCCAGTCAATAGTATTTGGGCACGATATTGCAACCGTTGACGTTATTGAAATATTGTAGGATAAAACGTTGTATCATTTTACTGTGGATTGTTTATTTCATATTGACAGATTGGTAGCATGAAATTTTATCATGTCTGCCTAAATGTGCAAATGTTATCATCTGTATGCCGTGCTTTGGTGTATGGTATCTATAAGTTATGCCCAACGATAGACCTACTAATCAAGTTTGCCTCTTACTAACTTTTTGGTGAACTGGTACAAACTGATATATACTGGATTTTGAATGCTTAATAACACACGCAATCTATCCAGATTTTCTTAAGGGTGTTAATTAATACAACTAATGATAGTTATCACGTTGGTATTATATTATTTTATACGTATCAATAATGTTGTTAACATCGGCATAAGAATATGAGGAATCCAATAGAATAAATATTAAAAACAAAATTTAGATCTCCTCAGCGCGCACCGCGGTCAAAATCGTTCTCAGCGTCACGATTAATAACGATTACCGTTACTAATGTCAAGCCTGACAATCCATGTAATATTACTCAGCGCGCAAAACGGTTCGGATCGTGCTAAAATATAACCGTTGTGCGCGCTGAGTAAAATTTGCCAACTAAACCACCGAATTTACTCGAAACGCGCAACGGGTTAAAATTTTTACCCGTTTTGACCCGTTTGGACCCTCTTTCATCCCTTGATAAATTCTGCTCACCGCTCACAGCCATAACCTTCCACAGATTGCTCAAGGCGGAGTATCAAACGGCCAGTTTTTCGTAGATTGCTCAAGGCGCACAGACAGAAATTCCAAAGATTTGATTTTTATTACTGGGCTCGACATTTACATCACAGTGGCAACTACTGCGTTCAAACAAATCGGTGAAGCGAGAGCAATCGATTTAGGGGGTTTCGACCTAAATTTGTCGAAATCACGATTTGGTAAGTATACAATGTTAAGTACATTTTATTTGATATCCTTGTTACAATTACAATGTGTAGAAAGAGGAGGCGAAATTTTTGGTTTTTAATTTCCTGCAGATACAGTTGAGATTGATGGAGATGCTAAAAAATTCAGAGGTAATATTGATTTTTCTTTACGTCAATAATGTAACTAATGTTTGGTTCCCGGTTCAATTAGTTGTATGAATTGTTTGATACAGGTGCATATGGATTATACAGCCGAATTTACAACGCTTCAACGTTTTAAAAGTAGAGACGAACTCTTTAAGTGGATAAAGAGCGTCGGACGACAACATGGGCATGTGATTGTTACCAGTGCGTCGAGTATGAATAAATCGTCCAATAGGACTCCCGCTGCCTACTATGCATGTGCAAGAAGCGGGAACTACAGGGGACACCGACCAGTACGAAAGAGCAACCGGCCAGTTAGAACCAACAAGTGTGGATGCCCGTTCAAATTGCGTGGTAATGAGGTGGGCGATGGCGGTGAGTGGAGTTTAACGGTCGTTGATGGCAGGCACAACCATCAAGCTGCTAATTATGTCGCGGGCCATTCCGACGACGGGGTGTTGCAGGGAAAAGAGGTGGAAGCATTGCGAGACTTGGCAAATAGAAAGGTGCCGCCGTCAGCAATTTTGAAAGGCCTGAAGGAAACTAAATCCTTCAATGAAACACCAATCAAATCAATTTATAATGCACGTTCCCGATTACTAAGGGGGCAGAGTGTGGGTATGGTAAACAAGTTGAAGGAGTTAGCATCACCGTGTAGAATTGTGGGTGATGAGCTTGTGGTGCATGTGGATAATGTTGAGGAGGAGCAGAAGGGAGATGAGGAGAAGGTGGATGAAGCTGAGGAGGCGACTGCATTGGCTGCTTATTGGCAGGATGATGTGGTGGATCGTAATGCGATGGAGCAGGCTGCTGAGAAGTTGGCTCTTAGTGGGCAGGAGCATAATGCTGCGGAGGAGGATGAGGTTAATGCAGCGGATGAGAATGTGGAGCCGAGGGTGCATGATGTTTATGGGGATGATGCGGCTGAGAATGCAGTGGCTGCTGAGTTGACTGTAGATGATTATGTTATTGGGGAGATGGTGGAGACGGAGAAGACGGTTGCCCTTAACGTGGAGGTGCAGAATGCTGAGGAGGTACTGGTGGAGTATAATGCAGCGGCTGAGACTGTGGAGCCGAAGGTGTATGAGGAGAAGGCGAACGAGGAGGATGATGATAAGGAAGTGGCTACTGATTTGATTACTGAGGAGCATACTGGGAAGTTGGTGGATACGGCGGGGACGGTGGAACGTAATGTGGCTGACCAGACTGCTGAGATGGATGAGGGGGAGAATGCAGCTGGGGAGAATGAGGAGCCGCAGGAGGATGAGGCGAATGTGGAGGATGTGGAGGATGAGAAGATAGAGGATGCTGGGTTGATGCAAGCTGAGCTTACGTAGGAGTTGGGGGCGACGGTGGAGACGGGGGATCATAATGTGGATGCTCAGACTGCTGGGAGGGAGGAGGAGACGGCTGTGGCCTCGTATTTTGATGAGCACGAAGAGATGGATGTCATGCTTTAACAACTTTCTCCCCTGGTTGATGAGATTTCTAATCATTTTTCGGATGTGACGGAGAAGCCTACAGTTAGGAGGAAGCATGTTAAGGCTCCACGGTTGCATTCAATTGCGGAGCATACGGCGGCGGTGAAGGAGAAGCCTAAATGGAAGAGGCGGCCTTCGAAGGAAAGTAGTAGGCGTCCGAAACTTCAAATAAAGAAGCCGAAACCTTCGTTTCCCCCTGATGATTATGTTGATGATTTGCCTGCCAACTTCCTCATACCATATTATTTGGATTTTCATGACAAGCTACAACCCCTCATGGCGGGCGGCGTAGACGTGGATGCAGATGGCAACTGTGGGTACAGGGCTGTGGCAGTTCAGTTGGGCTTGAAAGATTCCGATTGGGGGACTGTCAGAGCTGATTTGCTCCGTGAGATGCGGACATACAGCGGCTTGTACAGGCGTGTTCTGAGTGAGGTTTCATATAATAATAATTTGAAGGCAGTGGACTATTTTATTACTGATAAAGGTCCAGGACGGGAAAATTGGATGCAGATGCCAGACATGGGACATGTCATTGCCTCATGCTACAACTGTGTAGTACATTTGATTTCAAATCGTATGTGTGTGACATTTTTTCCATTGAGAAGTCCTCCAGTAAACCGAGCCTCCAGACGCCACATAACGTTGGGTTATGTGAACGGAAATCACTTTTTTATCCTTCAACTTCAGCCAGCAGGTGACGTCCCTCCGACTTCAGTTGTGTGGACAAGATCGCATGACCCTGTGGCCGATGGATGGCCGACTGGTTACGGGCAGAGGATGCAGTCATTCGTTGATAAAGTAAAAGATACGAATATTGCTACCGCTGATGGTTTTTAGTATCTGTAAGATAAAACGTTTATCAATGTAATAAGTTTTTTTTGGTATAAAAATGGACCACTTTGGCAGATGAAATTTTATCATGGCTTCCGAAATGTGCAAATGTCATCATCGGTATGGATTGATGTTGTGTATCATACCAATTACACCGAGCGCAACACTGCAGTAATATTGCCCGTTTTGCGCTTTGAGTAATTAAGTCTTTACCTACCAAATTGCTCAACGCGCAGAACTGGCAATATTAGTGCCGGTTTTGCGCTCTGGGTATTTTTAATAACATCAACCTTTGTTCCAAATTGTTATGCGATGAGAATGTGTCATTGTTAAAGTGTCCAATACTCCAAGTGAGAGTAGGGTTATTGTATCATATATGTTATTGTCTGACAAAATTGCTTACCACAAACTCCCATTGATAAGTTTTGCCCGTTGAGCGCCTTTATTAGCCAATTTGTTAGTGGTTACTACAATTGCTCACCATTCACCACGATCAGAACAAATAATTTTGGCTGGTTGTGCGCGGTGAGCAATTTTGTTAGTGCGAAAAAAAACTCCTCCTCTTCCACTCAATAAAATTTGCTGATATATCCACATTTATTGCTGCTCGCACCGTGCAAATTTTTAATGGTTAACAGAAATGCTCACAGCGCACAACGGCGATATATTGGAACCTTTGGTCTTACTAATATTCTAAGAGACCCCTCGAGTCTGCAGATCAGTGTTGGTGAACATACAGAGCAGGGATCGTTAATATACAGCGGATTGCTACCAGCCGGATGTTCTGCTCAATAATGATTAATGCCTTTGCGCGTTGGGATAAACTGTAGCCTCTTAAAAAATAGCCCAACGCGCACAACGGGAAAAATAATGCCCTTAGGCTCGGGCAAAATTACGAGCACAACGGGAAAACAACGTGCACAACGGGCAAAAATTACGCGCACAACGGGCAAAACAACGCGCACAACGGGCAAAAAGGAAAGCCGGTGGTTCGCTTTTTGAGCATATAAAAGGTAGTTTATCAACAATTGTTAAACGCGCACACACCTAGTAGCCTTATGCCCGGTGTGCGCGTTGAGCAAAGTTTCGACGATAGCCCATTTGCTCAACGCGCCCTGCACGGACTAATTTTGCCAGTTGTGCGCTTTGAGCATATTTGTTGGATGCTGTAATTTTTGTTCCCACGGTTAATCATTCACAATCCTATTTTCATCATACTAAAATTGTGATTCTGCCATATGCCAACAGTCAAACTTCGCTTAGAAACTTTACCTAATTGTGATTAAGGCCAATACTTATTCATTCTGAAGACATTTTATATAAAATCTGATACCTAGTCAATCTGATTCAGAAACTGCATGCAAACCTTTAGATTAACACTGATACATATTCAAACGGTGACCATTCCAAAATGGCCAACCCATTCTAACATACTAAAGTACGTACAGATACAGATCCAAACAGATACATATCCCTTTACTCTTACAAACTGATACATTTGAGTGTCTTCACAGATGTTTGCAATGAAGTGGCGCGTGATCTGCGTGTTTCCCCCTTCAACTTCCGTGAGTTCATCGGGTGCACATCTTCGTTGCGTTTATTAACGTCCTTGTAACCTGCAGTCAAGTATGTAGCCGTGTCAAACACAACGCCTGGAACCCCGATTCCCCTGTGGCGATGTACGACACGGGCAATGCGCTCCACATCTACGTTGCAGTTGCCGAATTTCTGCCCTGATCTGCTCAAGATGATTGTCATACCAGATGTTTGCAATGACGTGGAACTTTGTCCTTTGTAGGAGACGCCGTGAATTAAAAAGTCGGCAGACCGTTTCGCTTATTACCGTCATTGCTGTCGTCGTTGTAACATGAAGTCAGGACAAAAGACACCGATTGGAACTCCGTTACCGGAGAAGATGTAAAACAACACAGGGTTGCATAAGAAGTTATGTTTGGGAGTGTAAGAGATCGGAAAGGATAGGATGGAGTGTCTGTTCGTCAAAGATGATGTATAGTGAAACGATGAAGGGTTTGATGGAGGAGATGGAGTGTAGAGATGGAGATGGATATGGAGTGTATAGCAAGACACGCAAAACAAATACATAGCCACAATTCATAATAGGAGGGAATAACAATCTATCATGGTACAACACCCAGCAGCTTACCTGAAACATGTGAGACAGCATAGCCAATTTCACCCCAAAAGAATATGGTATGATCATCGAACACATTTTTCATAGTGTTGTTTGGGAAAAATTTTCTCAACGCAGTTGCAACACCCCCCAGCATTGTCGGGGATGCTTGATTATAAATGGACGATAGCCCTTCGTTGCATAAGTTTCCAACATGAACCATTTACCTTTACGTGAAAAGAGTACTGGATGAATGCTATCGTCCATATCTATATCAAGCATGCACGAACAGCTGAAGGACTTATTGTTTCCATACGGAGGTTGTGTGGGCAAATAAAGAAGATGATAGAAGAAAGTAGACGAAGTTTAGAGAAGATGAGTGCTCGTTGTCCGCCATTTATAGGGGAAATTGGACCAATCATAATGAAGCGTATAAAAAGTCCGTGATCCTACAGTAATGCAATGGATCTCGGGAATCGACATTTAGAGCATCTCCAAAGGGGCTCCCTAAATTATTTTAGAATGTGGAAAAAAAATAGGTTAATTACTCTCCGCGCAAAACCATGAAACCCTACGGTTTTTCGCCTTGATGACATAATAGGAAAATTACACTCAACAATACTACTCTCCAATAAGATTTTTTAATACATTATATTCGCCGTGCACACCGGGCTAAATAATACAGAGGCGAGTAACTATCATAATTGCTCACCGCGTAGAACGTTTAGAAAACGAGAATTGCTCAATGCGCAAAACGCAGAACGCATGACAGCGAATTGTATTGATGAGAAGAAGTAGAGTTAATGTGTGGCTACATCGAAGACCCCGTCGTGCTACAGAGGGGTTCTCGTGAATATACAAATGACTGCTCATCTACAGCGGATTGATGTCAGAGAGATGAAGAGACGTTAATTGCGATGGGAGAGAATTGATGTAGCAGGAGCGATTTGAAAGCTCTCAGGGAGACCTTTGACCCGGAAAATGACACAAATGTCCTCAAAAGCAATTCTGAAGTTTGAGTGGTTTTGTGCGCTGAGCAATTCTGATTTTTGAGCGGTTGTGTGCGGTGAGCACTTCTGAGTTTGAGTGGTTGTGTGCGATGAGCAATTTTGAGTTTTGAGTGGATTTGTGCGCTGATCAATTCTGAGTTTTGAGTGGGTTTTGTGCGGTGAGCTTATTTTGAGATTGAGTGGTTATGTGCGGTGAGTAATTCTGAGGTATGAGTGGTTTTGTAGCCGCTTACTTAATTGCTCAACGCTGAGACATAATTGATCAAAGCAAAGAAAGAAAAGCCCCCGTATTCGATCTCTCCTCACAATCCCAGGGTGTTGGGGCGATTTGCCTCTAGACACTCCTCCCCTCTCAAAAGAAACCTCCCGTTGGCCCGATCGTTGGATAGGCCCTCCTTTGATACCGGACCTCTCCTTCCCGACGAATTCTTCGTCTTACAGGCGGATCGCCAACGAGTTATTACTCTTACACATGGAGCGGCCCGTCTTCCACTCCCCGACTTCCCTTGTAGAACTTACACCAGGGGACTTAGGGCGGACCGCTCCTCCCCTCCAACGCCTACTCCGTGACGACCTCCACCTCCGGGGGCGGCGTCGCCGAAACCTCCCGCTGGCCCGATACCGGACCTCTCCTTTCCGACGAATTCTTCCTTTCTCAGGCGGATCGCCGACGAGTTATTCGTCTTACACGTGGAGCGGCCAGCCTTCCACTCCCCGAATTCCCTTGGAGAACTAACGCCAGGGGACTTAGGGCGGACCGCTCCTCCCCTCCAGCGCCTACTCCGTGACAACCTCCACCTCCGGTGGAGGCGTCGCCGCCCGCGGGGTGTCGGTCCAAATCACCGGTGAAGGCATCGCCATGCCAATCACCCCACTGGGCACCACCGTTCCCAGACAACGGGTCCCTCCACCATCCAACGGTCTGCCTTCCACTCATCGACCTCCCATCGCACATCCTGAAGTGGAACGAAACCCCAGCCCGCCATCCAACGGCATGCCTTCCACTCCTTGACGACCTGTCGCACATCCTGGTGCAGGTTATAGTAAATTGGAACGAAACCCCCGACCGCCATCCAAAGGCCTGCCTTCCACTCCTTGACCTCCCGTCGCACATCCTGATGCAGTTTACAGTAAAGTGGAACGGCCCGCCATCCAACGTCCTGCATTCAACCACTGGCGTCGTTATCGATGTATTGTAAAGAACGCGAAAATGTCCCTCCAAGCAAGTTGTTAAATTCCGTCTATGATAAAATTAACTTGTTTACATGCAAACTTTTAGATTATCTCTGATACATAATCAATCTGAAGACATTTTAGATTAAATCGGCTACATATTCAATCGACTTCGTATACTGATTGAAAATTTGTAGATTATATCGCAGACATATTCCAATTGATGACATTTTCAAAATGACCCCGCCATTCAACTATATGGATGTACATACTGATACAGAACAAAACATATTGATTACCCCATGCTCTTTACAAACTGATACATATGATTGTCTTCGTAAGATGTTTGCAATGAAGGTGCTTTTTACCGGATCTATTGTCGGCGTGATCTGCGTGCTTCACCCTACAACGACGCCTGCAATGACGACACTCCTATCCTGCCTACGGTTGCCGTAAGTAGGCAACGACGTTAACTAACGCAACGAAGTGACCATCTTCGATGAGTTTATGGATGTGTTTGCCAACTATCTGCCACCGTAGCCCTTATAGGAGTGTCGTCATTGCAGGCGTCCTTGTACCCGGCTGTCAAGTATGACGACGGTTCAAAGACACCGAAAAGAACTCCGATTGCCAAGAGGCGGTGAACACCGACACATGGTTCGTTATAAATAGAGGATCTATAGTACAAATATGAAGGGAATGGAGGAGAAGATAGTGTAAAAGAGGAGATGGCCGTTCCACGTGAATGCGTGAAAAAAGTACTGGTTGAATTCTATCGTCCATTTTTATCTCAAGCATCAGGCCAGAACAGTAGAAAACCATCTCATCTTTACACCCCATATCCATCTCCATCTCGTCCATTTCTACCTCATGCATCATGCTCGAACAAAAGAAACCTTATTGTTTCCAGACGGAGGTTGTGTGGGCAAAAAGAAGAAGATGATATAAGAAGTTAGAGGAAGTTGTGGGAAGATGAGGGCTCCTTGTCCGCCAATTTATAGGGGAATTGGACCAATCAAAATGAAACTAAACTGTTTTTCGCCTTGATCAACAATGATGCCAATTGGAAAATTACTCCCAACAATACTAATCTCCACTAATCCTTTTAAAAACATTTTATTCGACGCGCACACCGTGCTAAATAATACAGGATCGAGTAACAAACTAACAATCAGAATTGCTCACCGCGCAAAACGCATGGAAAAATGGAATTGCTCAAGGCGCACAACGCACAACGCATGGCAGCGATTTTTATTGGTTTACGAGGATGCGACCAAAGTAGAGTTAATGTGTGGCTCCATCGAAGACCCCGTCATGCTACAGGAGGGGTTCTCGTGAATATACAAAAGACTGCACGTCAATCTACAGCTGATTGATACCAGACATGTGCAGTTCTCAAGAATGTTTGACCGGCCGGTGGGAGGTGAGCTGGAAAAATTAATAGCTGCTAACATAATTGCACAAAGCTAGGAAAAAACAAATTTATGGCAGTTGTGCGCGATGAGCAAATTTTTAATGGTTTAAATAATTGCTCATAGCGAACAACAAGAAACGACAGGTGTAGACGCTATGAGTCGTTGTGCGCTTTAACATGTGTTCGCTTTGAGCATCTAAGGTATTTTATAGACAATGGTTTAACGCGCACAACCAATCTGAAGACATATTCAATCGAATTCAACTATATTGATGTACATACTGATACAGACCCAAACTGATTCATTAGCCTATGCTCTTACAAACTGATACATATGATTGTCTACGTAGATGTTTGCAATGAAGGGCTCGCTGTAGGATAACGGACTTATACTCATCAATTTTAATGGTTTTAACCCCCGCGCACGACGGGGTTAATTTTGCCCGTCGTGCGCTCGGATGGAAATTGCTGCACACTTTTAGATTTAAGTCTTATTATACTTGTTCAATCTGAAAACATTGTAGATTAAACCGGATACTTATTCACTCTGACTCAGAAACTACATACAAACTTTAAAAATAAATCTGATACCTTTTCAATCTGAAGGCATATTCAATAGAATTCACAAACTGCTTGCAAAATTTTAGATTAAATCTCATACATATTCAAATTGATGACATTTTGAAAATTAACCAGCCATTCAAATATATTGCTGTACATACAGACTGATACAGATCCAAACTGATTCATTAGCCTATGCTCTTACAAACTGATACATATGATTAAGCCTGGATGGCGTCCCTTGGTCACATAGGTTGGCGGTGGATGGCTACTGTCCCTCTGGCTCTGAGGCACAAGCACTCCTTCCTGTTGTTTTCGATCTCTTGTCTCGCATCCAAATTGAAGAATAAAATGAAGCAGAATCGCGTCGGAATACGGAAAAAGGTGAAATTCGTGTAAGCATCGATCCAGAGGTTCTCGAATGCTTCATTGGCTGCGAGCCCTTGCGGTGTACATCGACCACGTTTACAGTTACCGTGCTCAGCGTATTTGTCATGCAATCCGAAGGCATCTGTTGATCCCAGTATTCTAGCGCTGAAGCTTCCGGGTCTGGAAAATCAAACATTTCATCCTGGTAACAAAACAGAATGCTTAATGCCATCATACATACATACGTAGTTTTGAATTATTCAGAGGAAATAATTAGAAAATTTGTACTTACTCCAATGACTAGATCCTCCAGGTTCGGACAGCTATTCAGCAAGCATGATAGGATTGAAAACGTCGTTGTTGTGCAGGGTATCCGTCTGAGGGTGAGTTCTTTCATCTTCGGCAAGAGACACCACAGAGTAACGGGCATGATATAGATATCTGATATGGACGATAGCATTCATTTAGCTGTTCGTCCATTTATAATCAGGCATGCCCGAAAAAGGGTTTCCAGATGTGAGGATTTCGCCTTCCACGAACAGCTGAAGGACTTAATGTTTCAATAGGAAGGTTGTGGGGGCAAATAAAGAAGAAGATGATGGAAGAAAGTAGATGAAGTTGTGAGAAGATGAGTGCTCCATGTCCGCCAATTTTATAGGTGAATTGGAGCGATCAAAATGAAGCGTATAATAAGTCCTTGATCCTACAGTAATGCAATGGATCTCGGGAATCAACAATTATTTACTCAACGCGCAAACCGCGGAATACCAACGCGAAAATCGCGTAATCCCAATTATTTTAGCATCTGGATCAAAATTGGATAATTACTCTCCGCGCATAACAAGGAAACTCATCGATTTTTCACCTTGATCAACATTGATGGTAATATGAAAATTACTCCCGACAATACTACTCTCCACTAAGATTTTTTAATACATTTTATTCGACACGCACCCCGGGCTAAATAATACAGAAGAGAGAAACTATTATAATTGATCCTCGCGCAAAACGCATGGAAAATGGGAATTGCTCAATGCGCACAACGCAGATGGGTCACTGAGGATGTGACTGCTGCAGTACCATATTAACTGTGGGGCTACATCGAAGACCCCGTCAAGCTACAGAAGGGTGCTCGTGAATAAGAAAATACTGCTCCTCAATCTACTGCTGATTGATACCAGACATATGATTTTCCCAAGAATGTATGACCAGTGGCAAGTGAGCTGGCAATATTTATATTTTGGCCGTTGTGCGCGGTGAGCAAATTTTTAATGTTTTAAAAATTTGCTCAAAGCGCACAACAAGTATCGCCAGATGTTCACTTTGACCCGGTGTGTGCGTTCAGCAAATATAATGCTGTACATACATACTGATACAGATCCAAACTGATTCATTAGCCTATGCTCTTACAAACTGAAACATGTGATTGTCGATGTGATCTGCGTGCTTTCCCGTCAACTTCCACGAGTTCACCGGGCGACCATCTTCGTTCCGTTTATTACCGTCGTTGCAGATTTTCTGCCATCATCGACTGGATATGAGTGTAGTCATAGCATGCGTCGGTGTAACCTGCAGTCGGGTATGTATCCGTTTCAAAGACACCTAGAGAAACTCCGATTCACATGAGGCGTCGAACAACACCAACAGATCAAAATACTAAACACCGCTGGTCTTTGAACAACTTACAAGCTCAGATGCAGAACTGCATGCGGCGATGTGTTCCAGTAAGAGAATACTAAACCCTGCATGCGGCCCCAACCTCGTCGCATCTCTTCGTTACAACCTCCTCAAGATCTGCTAAGGCGCACGTAGGTGGAGGATCTTCGTTGTAGACAATGAAGGCGGATCCTACGGAGAACACACTGGCATTTGATGCGTCCATCACCTGGTCAACATTCATCCGGACGGTTCGACCGGCAGCTAGATCCACCTTTTCGAGGAAGCCCCTTTAAGGAGGCTCGAACTGATCGGTGAAGTAAAAGCTTAATCCAGAGAAGATCTTCACCGCCTGTAAGAGACCAATATAAGAGACAAATATGATATGTGCACTACTGGACATGGGCCTCCGCACACGCATACACAAGGAAAAGTGTTCATAAGATGGCTTCCTCTGATAATTATCCAAAGACTCAAATAGTTCAAAACATTTTCCAATTCAAATAGTTCAAAGGCGCGACATGCCGTCATTGGCATGTCATTACAGTCACTTCCCTGTTCGTTTTGTAATTTCTGTCGCTTTACTTGAGCATTATCACCATTATCTGTTCGGACGAGGAAATGGATGTGTGACTCTTCACATCATTTGATTTTCTGGAAATCTGAGACAACCATGCCTTTTGTGTTTCCGCACAGGTTCCAGGCTTCCAGCTTCTGCATTATGAGACAATTATGATCTGCTTTATCCACAGTCAGATTTGGCCAATTTGCCTGCGAGCCAAGAGATCGAAAAGAAAGGAGGGAGTGCTTGTGCCTCAGAGAGACGGTACCCATGCACCGCCAACCTAATTGACCCAGAGCAGCCAATCAGGGCGCAAAGGCCCGGGGGGCCATTCTTCTCTTCGCAGACCAGGGAGAGAAGCATATTAGGGAGGCAACTGCATCAGCCTGTAGTCCTCCGATTTCATACGTTTCTCCCGGGCATTCACGGCATTCACGATCCATTTATCCTACAGTAATGCTAGGGATCTCGGGAATGAACATCTTATTTACTCAACGCGTAATCCCACCGAGAAAAACGAGTAATCCTAACTCTTTTAGGCTCACAGCTGAAAAAGAGGCAATTTACTCTCCCCACACGACAAGGAAACTGAACCGTTTTGCGCCTTGAATTACTCTCCGTCAAAGACTCGAAAAATTATTTATTTTCTAGCGCAACAAAAACAATCAAATTGTTTCTGTTGTGCGTGCGGGTTAATTGGTTCCACTATAAGCCCTTGTGTGTAATGTGGAGTCCTCAGATGTGAGACCGTGTGTGTACAGCGGTTGGATATTGATTAACACTATGACTTTTTAACCACCTCGCACGACGCGCACGACGGCTAATTGATATCAGCCCTTTGTTGCGTTTATTAACGTCATGGATTGGTAACGGCTATTTATTACAAATATTTTACAAATAACGTGACCAAATTTAATAATTTTAGTACCGATGGAAATATCTCAATTATACATACTACATGAGACCAATATTGGATATTTTTCGAGCAAATTTAAAATATTTACAACATTACAAGAAATACTAAATACTTAAAAATTAAAAAAAATTAACATTGAAGAATAATATTATTTATAGTTTTCTTTCATGCAGGAACAATGAATTAGATTAACCCATTATAACGATAAATATTTTTCATTAGTAAAGCTTAAACAAAGAAAAAATAGGATTTGAAGATGGTGAGTTGGAGTTGCCCATCCTCAAAAATAGCATCTTTTAGAGATATTCCATTTTGAAAGGGGGTTTTTAGAGATTTGTGGTGGAGTTGTTATATGGAATTGGAGCGATCAAAATGAAGCGTATAATAAGTCCTTGATCCTACAGTAATGCAATGGATCTCGGGAATCAACAATTATTTACTCAACGCGCAAACCGCGGAATACCAACGCGAAAATCGCGTAATCCCAATTATTTTAGCATCTGGATCAAAATTGGTTAATTACTCTCCGCGCATAACAATGAAACTCAACGATTTTTCGCCTTGATCAACATTGATGCTAATAGGAAACTTACTCCAAACAATACTACTCTCCACTAAGATTTTTTAATACATTTTATTCGACACGCACCCCGGGCTAAATAATACAGAAGAGAGAAACTATTATAATTGATCACCGCGCAAAACGCATGGAAAACGGGAATTGCTCAATGCGCGCAACGCAGATGGGTCAATGAGGATGTGACTGCTGAAGTACCATATTAACTGTGTGGCTACATCGAAGACCCCGTCAAGCTACAGAAGGGTGCTCGTGAATAAGAAAATACTGCTCCTGAATCTACAGCTGATTGATACCACACATATGATTTTCCCAAGAATGAGTCGTGCTTTTTACACCCCTATGCGTAGGGGTGTATGTGCATTCGTTTTCCAAAATTAGTAAAGTCTATTAATTTCAATGTCAAAATATTTTGGATCTTTCCTATTTTAAGATCAACTTGGCACTAAATACTATATACACCCCTATGAGTAGGGGTGTATATAGCACATATCCCAAGAATTTATGACCGGTGGCAAGTAAGGTGGAAAAATTTATAGCCGTTACATAAGGGCTCAATGTTCAGTACCAAAAAATTACTCACAGCGCACAACAAGTAAGGCCAGGTGTTAATTTTGAGCCGGTGTGCGCGTTCAGCAAAATTTGTAATGGTTAACATAATGGCGCAAAGCGCACAACATGCAGAATTATGCCGGTTATTCGCGTGACGCAAAAGTTGCGTCGAAGACAAATTTGCTCAACGCCCCCACGGGAATAAATTTGCCCGTTTTGCGCTTTGAGCATATTTGTGAGATGCTATAAGTTTACTCCCACTGCGCGCCACCGCAGTGAATCAATCAAATTCCAAATTTCATCATACTTAGTCTGAATTCCAACAGATTTAAGTCTTATTATACTTGTTCAATCTGAAAACATTGTAGATTAAACCGGATACTTATTCACTGACTCAGAAACTACATACAAACTTTAAAAATAAATCTGATACCTTTTCAATCTGAAGGCATATTCAATAGAATTCAGAAACTGCTTGCAAAATTTTAGATTAAATCTCATACATATTCAAATTGATGACATTTTGAAAATTAACCAGCCATTCAAATATATTGCTGTACATACAGACTGATACAGATCCAAACTGATTCATTAGCCTATGCTCTTACAAACTGATACATATGATTAAGCCTGGATGGCGGCCCTTGGTCACATAGGTTGGCGGTTCATGGCTACCGTCCCTCTGAGGCAACAGCAATCCCTCCTTTTGTTTTCGATCTCTTGGTTCGAATCCAAATTGAATAAGAAAATGAAGAACAATCGAGTGGGAATATGGTGAAATTACGGTAACCATTGATCCAGACGTTCTAGAATGCTTCGTTGGATGCGAGCCCTTGCGCCCCCCCTATGTTCCAGGTTCAAAAATCCATGTTTTTGAACCTGGAACATTGGCGGGCGCAACGGCTCGCATCCAACGAAGCATTCTAAAACGTCTGGATCAATGGTTACCGTAATTTCGATACTTCCTGGGCCCGAGGACGTTGTTCGTGCTTCAATCTTGAAGGGTATTCCGAAGGAGCGGACAAAGTTCGATGATCTAAAGAAGGATGAGATGATCCTCGATCGCTAAAAGCAAAAAAATGAACTGTTAAAAGCTTGGGGGAGGCGTCCACAACAATCTATAACCATCTAGTTACCTCGGTCGACCATCATCGTTACGTTTATTATCGTCGTTGCCGACTGTCGGCAACAGTGAAACATGATAGGAGTGTCGTCATTGCACGCGTCGTTGTAACCGGCTGTCAAGTATGTATCATACTTGACACAATGTGCTGGTTATGTCCCCCTGACCAGTACTTCTTGGGCGGTTGACCTGGGTGCCCAGTTTCGGGGACGGTCATATGGAAACCCTTTTTCGGGAATGCCTGATTATAAATGGACGAACAGCTGAATGAATGCTATCGTGCATGCTTGATAGCAATATCTGATATCTATATCAAGCATGCACGAACAGCTGAAGGACTTAATGTTTCAATAGGAAGGTTGTGGGGGCAAATAAAGAAGAAGATGATGGAAGAAAGTAGATGAAGTTGTGAGAAAATGAGTGCTCCATGTCCGCCAATTTTATAGGTGAATTGGAGCAATCAAAATGAAGCGTATAATAAGTCCTTGATCCTACAGTAATGCAATGGATCTCGGGAATCAACAATTATTTACTCAACGCGCAAACCACGGAATACCAACGCGAAAATCGCGTAATCCCAATTATTTTAGCATCTGGATCAAAATTGGTTAATTACTCTCCGCGCATAACAAGGAAACTCATCGATTTTTCGCCTTGATCAACATTGATGGTAATAGGAAAATTACTCCCGACAATACTACTCTCCACTAAGATTTTTTAATACATTTTATTCGACACGCACCCCGGGCTAAATAATACAGAAGAGAGAAACTATTATAATTGATCCTCGCGCAAAACGCATGGAAAATGGGAATTGCTCAATGCGCACAACGCAGATGGGTCACTGAGGATGTGACTGCTGCAGTACCATATTAACTGTGGGGCTACATCGAAGACCCCGTCAAGCTACAGAAGGGTGCTCGTGAATAAGAAAATACTGCTCCTGAATCTACTGCTGATTGATACCAGACATATGATTTTCCCAAGAATGTATGACCGGTGGCAAGTGAGCTGGCAAAATTTATATTTTGGCCGTTGTGCGCGGTGAGCAAATTTTTAATGGTTTAGAAATTTGCTCAAAGCGCACAACAAGTATCGCCAGATGGTCACTTTGACCCGGTGTGCGCGTTCAGCAAATTTGTTATGGCGAACATAATTGCGCAAAGCGCAAAACATGCAGAATTATGACCGTTGTGCGCGTTAAGCTCTATAGTTGCGTCTGTAACGACTGGTTTCCTTGTATCTGAATTTATTATAATATAATATATGTCTTGGTGGATTTTCTCCTCTTGTGTGGTTTTCATCTCCGTAACTCTCATTTTCGATCGATTCGTCGTATTTTCTTGATTCTTCCTTAGGATCGTCGATTTCGAAGTACGTCGTTTGTGACAGGCTTCATAACGGTCATATCTAACTATTAGATCAAGCCCAGGAGTCTTAGGATTCGATCACGGGGCCTCGCGCTCCGTATCGGAACTTTTGGTGCTCATTAGTCGGTATGAGAAGGGGCACCGACCGACTAGATGACGATCCAGTCGGTCGGCAATCCTTCTTGGACCGACTAGTGAGCTTTCTAAATTTTCTCAGGAGTTACTGTTTATCGTTAGTCGGTCTAAGAAGAGTTGTTGACCGACTAGGTTGCAAACTAGTCGGTCGGCAATGCTTCTTGAACTGACTAACACATCATCTTAATTTTGGTTGAGTTACTGTTTACTCTTAGTCGGTCTAAGAACGTTCATCGACCGACTAGTTGCTAAACTCGTCGGTCAGTACTTGTTCATGGACCGACTAACTCTAATTCCTATTTTCGTTCAGGAGTTACTGTTTACACTTAGTCGGTCTGAGTTGGTCGACCGACCGACTAGTTGCCAAACTAGTCGGTCAGTGGTTGTTCTTTGACCGACTAGTCTGTATTGAAACCCTAATTTCTGGGCAGCCGCCAGCCTAGCCTATTTAAACCCAACCCAAACGTTTTCTTCTCCCTCAACACGAACCAAAACCCTAAAATCTTCCCCCTTGAGCCCCCATCTTCCTCCAAGCTTCAATCCTTCATTCCAAGCCCTAAATCCATCATCCAATCCATCCTTTCACTCTATCTACCACTCATCTTCCCCAAAATCTCACCAAAATCCATCAAATCCCCAAAATCCCCCAAAACCCTAGTTTCTCCAAACTTCCCCAATCCTTTCCAGATCTGGTCCTAGGGTTCCCCGGAGTGTTTCTTCCGCCTCCTCTCGGTAAGAAATCGATCTACCGTTGTTTTCTCATCCTATTGTAATTTTTATGAAACCCTAATAAAATACTTGTGTTTTGATGATTGTTCCCCATAACAGCGACTCCCTGTAGACTAGCATCCGGGTGACGAAGTGGTCGTCATCCCCGGTGCTAGGCAAGTGAAACTTGCCACTTAGGGTTTAGGCCATGTTTTAGGCCATTTGCTTGTTGTAGGCGTAAAAGAGGCTAGGCGACGAAATGATACTCGCCTAGGCACAAATTGGGGAACTAGCTTGACAACGAAGCTAGTTCCGACATATATCATGTTGCACAATTACCATGTCATGTTTACTTTCCGTTAACGGTACGCGAATTAATTGTCATGTCATTGCATTCTTTAAGTGTTGCCGTGATTGCGTAGCTTCGCTACAATGTTTGTGTTCCTGGCTCGTGTTCCAGAAGCGAGCCCTGTAGTTGGAAACCCCAACGCTCGATATTGAATTGTGAAATAGAATGCGAGCTTATGTGCGGGGCAACCCCGGCTCACTAGCTGAGCTCATGTGCGGGGACCCTGGCTCCATTACGTGTGGGTATTGGGGGGTAAGAGTTAAGCGACCAATCAACTGGGAGTCTGCCCGATCAGCAACTGCAGTGGTAAGGCGTAAACTCTTTGGGTGGGGTAGTTGTTAAGCGGCCAATCAGCGAATGTGAACCCATTCAGCTGTAAGGCGTAAACATCTACAAAACAACGTGAAATGGTGAATTGATTGGAATTGATAGTAGCTTGGCTACTCTTGTCTTGTCTTGTCCCGATGATTGCTCTCAAGTACAAATCGTCTTGCCATGTCTTAATTGTGCACTCATGTTATAACGGCCATGTCATGCATACTAAACTGCTAGGTTGTTAGTTGCCTCACTTTCAGTTTCCTTGCCCAAGTCTTTTAGACTTGCTGACATGTGCTCCTTTCTCTTTTGGGTGACGCATGTTAGACCTTGAGCCTGAGTTGCCAGCTGAGGGTGAGGTGTTTGCGGACGCCGAGCTTGAGCCCGTGTTGGACGGGGAGTACGTGGACACTGGGGACCAGTCCTAGTGTCTCCGTTGTGTTTTATTTTTGTTAGACAATTGTTTTGTTATCGGTGTGTGGCACATATACTTATTTATGTCGTTGCTTTTGCTTGGCCTTGTTCTGGGCCCTTAGACTCTTTCCTTTAGCCTGATAGCTTTTCTGTGATGTTGAATACTTTGTGGACAAACTTTGGGATTGGTATTTCATATCCGTCTTATATTATTATTGTTGTTGTTTCGATTGCAATTACAGGGACCTGCTTATACTAAATTGACGCTTATCGGGTTTGGGGCTTCACCGCTCCACTCCCGTGCGGACCTTTTCACGTCTCGCCTCCATTTTAGGGAAGCGGGTCGTGACAGGTTTTAGTGGTGGCCCATGCAGGTCTTCTGTAACTGCAATTATCGGGATAACGATAATAATGCAAGATTGTCCCACAAATAATTTCGACCTCTGAGCCCTAAGCTATGAGTCTAATTGTTTCGTTTTCTGCGTCATTAGATGGCAGGAAGGCGGATCACCCGTGGTGGTGGTAGTGGTGCGCCCCCTCATGATGAGGAGCCTGAGCGGGAGCCCACTAATGGAGAGATGATGAGGATGATGTTGCAAATGATGCAGGTTCAGCAGGGTGTGCTTCTGCAGGTGCAGAATGCTCCGGTGGCTCGAGCTGCTCGGGTGGTGGAAGCCCCTCGCCCTGAGCCCGGGGCGAAGCAGTTCAGAGAGCTGGGTCCTGCGTATTTTGATGGAACCGAAGGTCCCCTAGCTGCTGATGAATGGATGAGGAATATCGAGGACAATCTGAAGATGTCCAAGGTCAACGAAGTTAGTTGGGTTGACTTGGCGAAGCGCCAGCTGAAGGATAACGCCAGGAATTGGTGGGATGCTGAAGAAAAGATGTTGGTAGAGCCGATCGTCTGGGCTACCTTCAAGGCCAGATTTGATAGTGAGTTCTTCCCGAAGGCTGCCAGGGAAGAGATGCTGCAGCGTTTTATCGATCTGAAGCAGGGGAACTCGTCGGTGGACATGTACCACCAGGAGTTCATGAGGCTAAGTCGGTTTGCACCAAAGATGGTGCAGGACGCTGAGAAGAGAGCTCAGAGGTTTCTGCAGGGGCTTGCTTCAGAGCTCCAGAGCTTTGTGACCTCTTCTGACCGGGAATCTTATCAGAAGGTTTTGGTCGCTGCCAAGAGGCAGGAGCTGCTTGTGAACCAGAGGAAGGGGTCTGTTGTTGGTGCTGTGAGGAGGCCTGTGGAGCAGGCGAGAGCTGTGGTTAGACCTGGATTCAGGCCTAATCAGTCCGCTCAGTTTAAGAGGCCGGGAGGGCCTATTCTGAAGTCTTTCCATTTCTGCGGCAAGCCTGGCCATATCAAGGATCAGTGCCGGAAGTTTTTGGGCCAGTTTCTGGTCTGCGGTGATGCCTCCCATGTCGCGAGAGATTGTCGGCATGCGAATCAGCTGCGGAGGGCACCTATTGCTGCCCCGCCATTGCAACAGAGAGCCCCGGTGCCCGCTGGTCGTGGGGTGCCCCTCGTTCCGCAGGGGCAGGCTTTTCGGCAGGCCGCTCTGCCGAGGAGGCAGGCATTTCTGATGACTGAGGAGGAGGTTTTGGCCTTGGATGAGGTCATTGCAGGTAACTTTCGATCTAGATTGTTCCTTCCTTAATTAATTGATTGTTAAATTATGTGAATGCTTGTGTATGGTGTTGCTAGAATAAGATTTGATCGATTCGACTGTTTGTTAGGTGTGGTTTTGGTTTGCACGTTCCCTGCCCGAGTCCTCTTTGACTCAGGTGCATCAATGTGCATTTTGGCCCAGAGCTTCGTGGAGAAGCATTCCTTGTCGACGTCCCCTCTCTCCAAGAGTTGGAATATCGTCACAAGGAATGGAGTAGTCACGGTGCATCGTGGGTGCAGTCCTTGCTCTGTGGTGGTTTGTGGACATGAGCTTTATGCTGATTTTATTGTCCACAACATCACCAACTACGATGCGGTCTTTGGGATGGATTGGCTTGCGAGCTTCTATGCTACGATCGACTGCAGGAGGAAGAAGGTGGTGTTCGAGATTCCCGGACATCCAGTATTTGAGTTCAGTCGTGGTAGCAGTTCGCTTGGTCCTGTCAGATTTCGGGTCAGGCCGGTAGAGGCTGTAGCTATGCAGATGGAGCTGGAATGGCCAGCTGTGGTGCGAGATTTTGGCGACGTCTTCCCCGAGGAGATGTCTGGTTTGCCGCCTGATCGAGCTCTGGAATTTTTCTATTGACCTCGTTCCAGGTGCGCAGCCGATTTCGAAGGCGCCGTATCGTATGGCACCCGCAGAATTGGAAGAGTTGCGGAAGCAGTTGGATGAGCTTTTGCAGCAGGGTTATATTAATCCTAGTGTGTCTCCGTGGGGAGCACCGGTGTTGCTGGTTAAGAAGAAGGATGGTTCGCGTCGCATGTGCGTGGACTATCGGGGATTGAATGCGGTGACCATTAAGAATAAATACATGTTGCCTCGCATCGATGATATTTTTGATCAGCTTGGAGGTTCGAGGGTGTTTTCTAAATTGGATTTGAGGAGTGGTTACCATCAGTTGAAGGTGAAGAGGGATGATGTTCCGAAGACAGCGTTCAGGACGAAGTATGGACACTACGAGTTTGTGGTTATGCCTTTCGGCGTAACTAACGCGCCCGCAGTTTTCATGAATCTGATGAACCTGATTTTCTACGAATTTCTGGATAAGTTTGTCGTTATCTTCATTGACGACATTCTGATATATTCAAAGTCGGAGGAAGAGCATGCATCGCACTTGAGGACGGTGTTGGAAATCTTGAGGAAGCATCGTTTGTATGCTAAGTTTTCGAAGTGCGAGTTTTGGCTGGATCGAGTTGCTTTTCTGGGGCATGTGGTGACTGGGGATGGTATTTCTGTGGATCCCGAGAAGATTCGGGCCATCAGGGAGTGGCCTGTTCCGTCGTCTGCGTCTGAGATTCGGAGTTTCCTTGGACTTGCTGGTTACTATCGGCGATTCATTAAGGACTTTTCTCGTATTGCTGAGCCGATGACCAGGTTGACGCGGAAGGATGTTGCTTTTGTTTGGTCGGGTGATTGTGAGAGTGCTTTCGGTGTTCTGAAGGAGAGGTTGACGAGTGCCCCTATTCTTGTCGTGCCTGACCGCAGCGGTGGATTTGAGATCTTTTGCGATGCTTCTGGCAAGGGTCTCGGTTGTGTGTTGCATCAGCACGGGCATGTTGTGGCGTATGCGTCTCGTCAGCTTAAGGTTCATGAGAAGAATTATCCGACGCATGATTTGGAGTTGGCTGTCGTTGTGTTTGCTCTTAAGATTTGGAGGCACTTCTTGTTGAGTGAGAAAGTGAAAATCTTCACAGATCACAAAAGCTTGAAGTATATTTTCACTCAGAAAGAGCTCAACATGCGACAGCGTCGATGGTTGGAGCTTATGGCGGATTATGAGATTGATTTGCAGTATCACCCTGGCAAGGTGAATGTGGTTCCTGATGCGCTGAGTAGGCTTCCAGCGGTGATGATTTTGACCTCACAGTGGAGATTGCAGCAGGATTTTTGCGAGTCTGGAGTGGATATTGTTCTTCCTGGGGAGGCTTCTTCGTTGATGTACATGCAGGTACAGTCGACGATCGTGGATCGGATTAAGGCTGGCCAGGCTGAGGATCCGAAACTGGTGAGGATTCGGGAGATGGTGGAAGCCGGTCTGCGGACTGACTTTTTGATTCATGAGGATGGCTCGCTGAGGTTTGGAGCCAGGTTGTGTGTGCCGGCTGGGGATATCAGAGAGGAGTTGATGGTGGAGGCACACAGTTCGCCGTATTCTGGGCATCCTGGTGGCACCAAGATGTACCAGGATCTTCGTCTGAATTATTGGTGGCATGGTATGAAGAGGAGCGTGGCTCGGAGTGTAGCCAAGTGCTTGGTTTGCCAGCAAGTGAAGGCGGAGCATCAGCGTACGGCCGGGTTGCTACAACCGCTTCCGATTCCGGAGTGGAAGTGGCAGCACATCACTATGGATTTCGTGACTGGACTACCTCGGAGTCCGAAGTAGAATGACGCGATTTGGGTGATCGTAGATCGATTGACCAAATCTGTGCACTTTATTCCGTTCCGAGTGGGGCAGTCCACGGAGGTGCTAGCGAGGAGATATATGGAGGAAGTCGTGCGACTTCATGGAGTCCCCGTGAGTATCGTGTCAGACAGAGACACGAGGTTCACATCTCAGTTTTGGCAGAGTTTGCAGAAGAGTTTGGGTACGCGTCTGAGTATCAGCACGGCGTACCATCCGCAGACGGATGGCCAGTCCGAGAGGACGATTCAGATTTTGGAAGACATGCTGAGGGCGTGCATGTTGGATTTCAAGGGTTCGTGGGAGGACCATCTACATTTGGTGGAGTTTTCCTACAACAACAGCTTACAGGCGAGTATTGGCATGGCGCCTTTCGCCGCTCTTTATGGGAGAAAATGTCGATCGCCATTGAGTTGGGATGACGTTGGAGATCGGGAGTTGTTGGGGCCTGAGATGATCGTGGGGGCCGTGGATATTGTCAGGAATATTCGGGAGAGGTTGAGGATTGCTCAGGACCGTTTTAAGCATTGGGCGGATGCTAAACGTCGTCCTTTGGAATTTCAGCCGGGCGACCATGTGTTCTTGAAGATTTCCCCGAATCGTGGTGTGATTCGTTTTGGGAAGCGTGGGAAGTTGAGCCCGCGATACATTGGACCATTTGACATTATGGAGAGGGTTGGCGAGGTAGCGTATCGCTTGGCCTTGCCGCCATCTTTGGAAGGAGTTCACAATGTTTTCCATGTGTCGCAGCTTCGTCGATACGTTAGCGACCCATCTCATGCGGTGGATTTTTCGGAGATTACCGTTCGCCCTGATTTGACGTATGACCAGTATCTGGTGCAGATTCTGGAAAGGCGTCAGAAATCACTTCGGAACAAGATTGTCAATCTTGTGAGAGTGATGTGGCGACACGGTTCGCCGGGAGAGTCCACTTGGGAGAGAGAAGATGAGATGCGAGAGCGTTTCCCACTTTTGTTTCCGGACTCGTGAGTATTCGGAAATTCCGAAGACGGAATTTTTCTTAAGTTGGGGAGGATGTAACGACTGGTTTCCTTGTATCTGAATTTATTATAATATAATATATGTCTTGGTGGATTTTCTCCTCTTGTGTGGTTTTCGTCTCCGTAACTCTCATTTTCGATCGATTCGTCGTATTTTCTCGATTCTTCCTTAGGATCGTCGATTTCGAAGTACGTCGTTTGTGACGGGCTTCATAACGGTCATATCTAACTATTAGATCAAGCCCAGGAGTCTTAGGATTCGATCACGGGGCCTCGCGCTCCGTATCGGAACTTTTGGTGCTCATTAGCCGGTATGAGAAGGGGCACCGACCGACTAGATGATGATCCAGTCGGTCGGCAATCCTTCTTGGACCGACTAGTGAGCTTTCTAAATTTTCTCAGGAGTTACTGTTTATCGTTAGTCGGTCTAAGAAGAGTTGTTGACCGACTAGGTTGCAAACTAGTCGGTCGGCAATGCTTCTTGAACCGACTAACACATCATCTTAATTTTGGTTGAGTTACTGTTTACTCTTAGTCGGTCTAAGAACGTTCATCGACCGACTAGTTGCTAAACTCGTCGGTCAGTACTTGTTCATGGACCGACTAACTCTAATTCCTATTTTCGTTCAGGAGTTAATGTTTACACTTAGTCGGTCTGAGTTGGTCGACCGACCGACTAGTTGCCAAACTAGTCGGTCAGTGGTTGTTCTTTGACCGACTAGTCTGTGTTGAAACCCTAATTTCTGGGCAGCCGCCAGCCTAGCCTATTTAAACCCAACCCAAACGTTTTCTTCTCCCTCAACACGAACCAAAACCCTAAAATCTTCCCCCTTGAGCCCCCATCTTCCTCCAAGCTTCAATCCTTCATTCCAAGCCCTAAATCCATCATCCAATCCATCCATTCACTCTATCTACCACTCATCTTCCCCAAAATCTCACCAAAATCCATCAAATCCCCAAAATCCCCCAAAACCCTAGTTTCTCCAAACTTCCCCAATCCTTTCCAGATCTGGTCCTAGGGTTCCCCGGAGTGTTTCTTCCGCCTCCTCTCGGTAAGAAATCGATCTACCGTTGTTTTCTCATCCTATTGTAATTTTTATGAAACCCTAATAAAATACTTGTGTTTTGATGATTGTTCCCCATAACAGCGACTCCCCGTAGACTAGCATCCGGGTGACGAAGTGGTCGTCATCCCCGGTGCTAGGCAAGTGAAACTTGCCACTTAGGGTTTAGGCCATGTTTTAGGCCATTTGCTTGTTGTAGGCGTAAAAGAGGCTAGGCGACGAAATGATACTCACCTAGGCGCAAATTGGGGAACTAGCTTGACAACGAAGCTAGTTCCGACATATATCATGTTAAACAATTACCATGTCATGTTTACTTTCCATTAACGGTACGCGAATTAATTGTCATGTCATTGCATTCTTTAAGTGTTGCCGTGATTGCGTAGCTTCGCTACAATGTTTGTGTTCCTGGCTCGTGTTCCAGAAGCGAGCCCTGTAGTTGGAAACCCCAACGCTTGATATTGAATTGTGAAATAGAATGCGAGCTCATGTGCGGGGCAACCCCGGCTCACTAGCTGAGCTCATGTGCGGGGACCCTGGCTCCATTACGTGTGTGTATTGGGGGTAAGAGTTAAGCGACCAATCAACTGGGAGTCTGCCCGATCAGCAACTGCAGTGGTAAGGTGTAAACTCTTTGGGTGGGGTAGTTGTTAAGCGGCCAATCAGCGAATGTGAACCCATTCAGCTGTAAGGCGTAAACATCTACAAAACAACGTGAAATGGTGAATTGATTGGAATTGATAGTAGCTTGGCTACTCTTGTTTTGTCTTGTCCCGATGATTGCTCTCAAGTACAAATCGTCTTGCCATGTCTTAATTGTGCACTCATGTTATAACGGCCATGTCATGCATACTAAACTGCTAGGTTGTTAGTTGCCTCACTTTCAGTTTCCTTGCCCAAGTCTTTTAGACTTGCTGACATGTGCCCCTTTCTCTTTTGGGTGATGCATGTTAGACCTTGAGCCTGAGTTGCCAGCTGAGGGTGAGGTGTTTGCGGACGCCGAGCTTGAGCCCGTGTTGGACGGGGAGTACGTGGACACTGGGGACCAGTCCTAGTGTCTCCGTTGTGTTTTATTTTTGTTAGACAATTGTTTTGTTATCGGTGCGTGGCACCTATACTTATTTATGTCGTTGCTTTTGCTTGGCCTTGTTCTGGGCCCTTAGACTCTTTCCTTTAGCCTGGTGGCTTTTCTGTGATGTTGAATACTTTGTGGACAAACTTTGGGATTGGTATTTCATATCCGTCTTATATTATTATTGTTGTTGTTTCGATTGCAATTACAGGGACCTGCTTATACTAAATTGACGCTTATCGGGTTTGGGGCTTCACCGCTCCACTCCTGTGCGGACCTTTTCACGTCTCGCCTCCATTTTTGGGAAGCGGGTCGTGACAGCGTCGATGACAAATTTGCTCAACGCCCACACGGGAATAAATTTGACCGTTTTGCGCTTTGAGCATATTTGTGAATTGCAATAATTTTAATTCCACCGCGCACCAGCTCATTGAATCAATCACATTCCAAATTTCATCATACTTAAACACGCACAACCAGCAGAATTATGCCCGTTGTGCGCATTTAGGTAAAGTCATGACAAATTTGCTCAACGTCCCCACGGGAATAAATTTGACCGTTTTGCGCTTTGAGCATATTTGTGAGATGCTATAATTTTAATTCCACCTCGCACCAGCGCATTGAATCAATCACATTCCAAATTTCATCATACTTAAACACGCACAACCAGCAGAATTATGCCCGTTGTCCGCATTTAGCTAAAGTGTAGATTAAGTCTCGTACATATTCTAGTTGATGTTATTTTGAAAATGACCCAGCCATTCAAATATATTGATGTACATACTGATACAGATCCAAACTGATTCATTAGCCTATGCTCTTACAAACTGAAACATGTGATTGTCGGTGTGATCTGCGTGCTTCCCCGTCAACTTTCGCAAGTTCACCCGTCGACCATCTTCGTTCCGTTTATTACCGTCGTTGCCGATTTTCTGACATCATCGGTTGGATATGAGTGTAGTCATAGCATGCGTCGGTGTAACCTGCAGTCGGGTATGTAGCCGTTTCAAAGACACCGAGGAACTCCGATTCACATGAGGCATCGAACAACACCAAATGGTTGCATAACAAATAGAATGAGCTTTTTATCTTTGCGATCGGAAAGAACAGGAGGGAGTGTTTGTGTGTCATAGACGAGGTATAGTGAAATGATGAAGGATTTAATGGTTTGGATGGAGTTTATAAAGAGGAGATGGATATGGAGTGTATAGTCGAGGAGTGGAAGGCGAAATGCTCACATATGGAAGGCATTCATCGGGCGTGTATGCCCTGGAGAAGCGTATGAAATCAGAGGCATAAATACTGATGCAGACGCCTCCCGAATATGCTTCTCTCCCTGGTCTGCGAAGTGCGAAGAGATGAATGGCCCCCCTGGCCTTCCCTGGATGTCTGCACTGGGTCACATAGGTTGGCGGTGCATGGCTACCGGCCCTCTGAGGCACAAGCACTCCCTCCTGTTCTTTTCGATCTCTTGTCTCGCAGCCAAAATTGGAAATCCCCAGGAGGACAGGGACAATTATGATCTACTTCATCCACAGTCAGGTTTGCCCAATTTGGCTGCGAGCCAAGAGATCGAAAAGATCAGAAGGGAGTGCTTGTGCCTCAGAGAGACAGTAGCCATGCACCGCCAACCTAATTGACCCAGAGAAGCCAACCAGGGCGCAAAGGCCCGAGGGGGCCATTCTTCTCTTCGCAGACCAGGGAGAGACGCATATTCGGGAGGCGTCTGCATCAGCCTGTAGGCCTCCGATATCATACGCTTCTCCAGGGCATACACGGCATTCACGGTCCATTTATAGCGAAAAACGACCGATCAAATTGATGAGTATTAAGTCCGTTATCCTACAGTAATGCTAAGGATCTCGGGAATGAACATCTTATTTACTCAACGCGTAATCCCACCGAGAAAAACGCGTAATCCTAAGTATTTTAGGCTCAGCTGAAAAAGAGGCAAATTACTCTCCCCACACGACAAGGATACAAACTGAGGGGTTCTCTTGAATATACAAAAGACTGTTCGTAAATCTACAGCTGATTGATACCAGACATGTGCATTTCTCAAGAATGTTTGACCGGGTCGGTGGGACGTGAGCTGGAAAAATTAATAGCCGCTTACATAATTGCTCAACGCCCAGAACCAACTAATTTATGGCCGTTGTGCGCGTTGATGATATTTATAATGGTTTTTTTAATTGCGCAAAGTGCACAACAAGCACAGACAGAGCCAGCTGTTTGCTTTGATCATCTAAGGTATTTTATGAACAATTGTTTAACGCGCACAACCAGCAGAATTTACTCGTTGTGCGCGTTAAGCTGATGTTTCATCGATGACTAATTTTCTCAACACGACAACGTGAATAAATTTAATCATACTTATTCTGAATCCCAATCAAGGCTACATGCAAGCTTTTAGATTTAAGTCTTATTATACTTGTTCAATCTGGAAACATTGTACATTAAACCGGATACTTATTCACACTGACTCTGAAACTACATGCAAACTTTAAAATTAAATCTGATACTTATTCAAGCTGAAGGCATATTCAATCGAATTCAACTATATTGATGTACATACTCATGCAGACCCAAACTGATTCATTAGCCTATGCTCTTACAAACTGATACATATGATTGTCTACGTAGATGTTTGCAATGAAGGGCTCGCTGTAGGATAACGGACTTATACTCATCAATTTGAATGGTCAATTTCACTATAAATGGACCATGAACGCCCTCAAAAATTTCGCTTTGTGTTTGACATTACCCTCAAAAATTACTCACACCGCAACATCTGTATATACTGTATATTCACGAGCTCAACAACTGTAGACTCACGGGTTCTTTCCATGACTCACAGTAAATCAACTGTAGTCTCATCCTCATCCATGGGCAGTCCAATTCCTCATAACTGCAGCATTCAAAAGCCTATTTAATACTCGTTTAATATTTGACTGTTTGAATTCATAACAGCTATTTTTTGAACTCTATTTATATCCCTCTTCTTTCCTCAAGAAATTACACGGAAAAATTGCTTCCTCCAAAAATTCTTCTTTGCTTCATCCCGTTCTCCTGGGTAGCTGTACTGTGCAAAATCCAAAGTCTCTTCCCAAGTGTTGACGCGGACAGGGGCTGCTGTGTTAACCTTCGGGAGCAACCGGCAACAGCGATTACCACCGAGGTCGTGCCACTTCGGTTTCAATTACATTTTCTAAGTATTCTGCTTCTCGGATCTTCCTCGTATAGCCACGGTATTCTACGTATTTTTCTTGCAATATTTTTGTTTCTTAGTTTAACCAGACAAATTCTAACCATTTCTTCGTTCTGCTTGATGTAGATATATACCATGGTAAATGGAAGATAAAATTGAAAGTTACTCCTGCTATTTCAATGTGGACCATTTCCTTCATGATGTAGATGCCTGTAAAGAGAATGTGATGGCGGTAGAAGACGACTCCAATGAAATCAGTCTAACTTCGCAACCAAAATGCACCTTCAAATCTTCCCAGAAGATCTCAGCGGTCAACGTAGTAGCATTTGCAACCAAAATGCACCTTCAAATCTTCCCAGAAGATCTCAGCTGTCAGCGGACCTTCTAAGATACAGTTGCATTTTCTTCCTTTCTTGCGTCTGAAAGTAGTGATTTTCCAAGTTTTCCATTTGGTAAGTATATACTTTTAAATACACTGTAGGTGAAATTCTTATTCAATTGGGTGGAAAATGATGTACACATTTGGTGATTTTACATGCATGCAGATACGGAACTTACGAAATGGAATACCTCGCAAATAGCACGCTGAGGCCAGCTGAAATTTTGAAAGTCATGTAGGAAAATCCAACCTTCCATGCAAATAAATTTATAATGCACGTCACCGATTAAAAAGGGACAACAAGAATGTTGTCGCTTTGCATGTAAAACTTCCAATATGATTCCTGCTGTTTACTTTGCATGTGAAAGAAGCGGGGTTTACAGGTGACACCGAAAGGAAAAAACGACTGACAGGCCAGTTAAAACCAAGAAGTGTCAATGTCTGTTCTCATTGCGTGGTAATGGTGGGCGTCGGCATCGGCGTTGGCGGTGAGGAGTGAAGGTTAACAGTCGTTGAGGGCAGGCACCATCAAGCTGCTAATTATGTCGAGGGCCATTCCGATGAAGGGCAGTAGCAGGGAATGGAGATGGATCATTGAGAGATTTGCAAATAGCACGCTGAGGCCGGCTGAGATTTTGAAAGTCATGTAGGAAAATCCAACCTTCCATGCAAATCAATTTATAATGCACGTCACCGAGTAAAAAGGGACACCAAGAATGTTGATATTGAAAAAAATTCGGTATAACATTGATGTTAGGTTTTGTGCAAAATAATCACTTGTTGTAAGAAATTAAAAGATATGTTTACCCATATTGCTACCGTCGTATGAAAATTTCACCACACTTGTCACTTGTGCTTTTTAAGCCCCGCGGACGACGCGCACGACGTGCGTAATTTTGCCCGTCGTGCGTGTGAATGGAATATGCTCCACACTTGTACGTTTTAGCCCCGCGCACGACGCGCACGACGGGGGAAAATTTTTCCTCTCGAACGCACAGATGGAAATTGCTTCACACTAGGCGTTTAAACCCATGCGCACGACGAGGGTAAGTTTGCCCGTCGTGCGCGCGGATGGAAATTGCTTTACAGATTGCGTTTTCCCCCTCACGCACGACGAGGGTAATTTGGCCCGTCGTGCGCACGGCTGTAAATTGCTCCTCACTTGTGCGTTTGCCCGCACAGGACGCGCACGACGGGGGTAAGTTTGCCCGTCGTGCGCGCGGATGGAAATTGCTTTACATATTACGTTTTCCCCCTCGCGCACGACGGGGGTAATTTGGCCCGTTGTGCGCACGGGTGTAAATTAATATCCACTTGTGCGTTTGCCGGAACACGACGCGCACGACGGGGGTAATTTTGCCCGTCGTGCGCGCGGATGGAAATTGCTTGACACTTGTGCGTTTTAACCCCCGCGGACGACGCGCACGACGGGGGTTATTTTGCCCGTTGTGCGCACGGATGGAAATTGCTGCACACTTGTGCGTTTTAACCCCCGCGGATGACGGGTTTAATTTTGTCCGTCGTGCGCTCGGATGGAAATTGCTTTACAGATTGCGTTTTCCCCATCGCGCACGACGGGGGTAATTTGGCCCGTCGTGCGCACGGCTGTAAATTGCTCCACACTTGTGTGTTTGCCCGCTCACGATGCGCACGACGGGGGTTATTTTGCCCGTCGTGCGCGCGGATGGAAATTGACCGACACTTGTGCGTTTTAAGCCCCGCGGACGACGCGCACGACGGGGGTAATTTTGTCCGCTGTGCGCTCGGATGGAAATTGCTCCACACTAGGCGTTTAAACCCACGCGCACGACGGGGGTAAGTTTGCCCGTCGTGCGCGCGGATGGAAATTGCTTTACAGATTGCATTTTCCCCCTCGCGCACGACGGGGTAATTTGGCCCGTCGTGCGCACGGCTGTAAATTGTTCCTCACTTGTGCGTTTGCCCGCACAGGACGCGCACGACGGGGGTAATTTTGCCCGTCGTGCGCGCGGATGTGAATTTCTTCACACTAGGCGTATTAACCCACGCGCACGACGGGGGTAAGTTTGCCCGTCGTGCGCGCGGATGGAAATTGCTTTACATATTGCGTTTTCCTCCTCGCGCACGACGGGGGTAATTTAGCCCGTTGTGCGCACGGCTGTAAATTATTCCACACTTGTGCATTTGCCCTCACAAGATGCGCACGACGGGGGTAATTTTGCCCGTCGTGCGCGCGGATGGAAATTGCTCGTCACCTATGTGTTTTAACCCCCGCGGACGACGCGCACGACGGGTGTTATTTTGCCCGTCGTGCGCGCCGATGGAAATTGCTTCACACAGTAGGCGTTTTAACCCCCGCGCATGACGGGGTTAATTTTGCCCGTCGTGCGCTCGGATGGAAATTGCTGCACACTTTTAGATTTAAGTCTTATTATACTTGTTCAATCTGAAAACATTGTAGATTAAACCGGATACTTATTCACTCTGACTCAGAAACTACATACAAACTTTAAAAATAAATCTGATACCTTTTCAATCTGAAGGCATATTCAATAGAATTCACAAACTGCTTGCAAAATTTTAGATTAAATCTCATACATATTCAAATTGATGACATTTTGAAAATTAACCAGCCATTCAAATATATTGCTGTACATACAGACTGATACAGATCCAAACTGATTCATTAGCCTATGCTCTTACAAACTGATACATATGATTAAGCCTGGATGGCGGCCCTTGGTCACTTTGGTTGGCGGTGCATGGCTACCGTCCCTCTGAGGCAACAGCAATCCCTCCTTTTTGTATTCGATCTCTTGGTTTGAATCCAAATTGAATAAGAAAATGAAGAACAATCGAGTGGGAATATGGTGAAATTACTGTAACCATTGATCCAGACGTTCTAGACTGCTTCGTTTGATGCGAGCCCTTACGCCCGCCTATGTTCCAGGTTCAAAAATCCATGTTTTTGAACCAGGAACATTGGCGGGCGCAACGGCTCGCATCCAACGAAGCATTCTAGAACGTCTGGATCAATGGTTACAGTAATTTCGATACTTCCTGGGCCCGAGGACGTTGTTCGTGCTTCAATCTTGAAGGGTATTCCAAAGGAGCGGACAAAGTTCGATGATCTTAAGAAGGATGAGATGATCCTCGATCGCTAAAAGCAAAAAAATGAACTGTTAAAAGCTTGGGGGAGGCGTCCATAACAATCTATAACCATCTAGTTACCTCGGTCGACCATCGTCGTTACGTTTATTATCGTCGTTGCCGACTGTCGGCAACCAGTACTTCTTGGGCGGTTGACCTGGGTGCCCAGTTTCGGGGACGGTAATATGGAAACCCTTTTTCGGGAATCCCTGATTATAAATGGACGAACAGCTGAATGAATGCTATCGTGCATGCTTGAATCTTGATAGCAATATCTGATATCTATATCAAGCATGCACGAACAGCTGAAGGACTTACTGTTTCAATAGGAAGGTTGTGGGGGCAAATAAAGAAGAAGATGATGGAAGAAAGTAGATGAACTTGTGAGAAGATGAGTGCTCCATGTCCGCCAATTTTATAGGGGAATTGGAGCAATCAAAATGAAGCGTATAATAAGTCCTTGATCCTACAGTAATGCAATGGATCTCGGGAATCAACAATTATTTACTCAACGCGCAAACCACGGAATACCAACGCGAAAATCGCGTAATCCCAATTATTTTAGTATCTGGATCAAAATTGGTTAATTACTCTCCGCGCATAACAAGGAAACTCATCGATTTTTCGCCTTGATCAACATTGATGGTAATAGGAAAATTACTCCCGACAATACTACTCTCCACTAAGATTTTTTAATACATTTTATTCGACACGCACCCCGGGCTAAATAATACAGAAGAGAGAAACTAGTATAATTGATCCTCGCGCAAAACGCATGGAAAATGGGAATTGCTCAATGCGCACAACGCAGATGGGTCACTGAGGATGTGACTGCTGCAGTACCATATTAACTGTGGGGCTACATCGAAGACCCCGTCAAGCTACAGAAGGGTGCTCGTGAATAAGAAAATACTGCTCCTGAATCTATTGCTGATTGATACCAGACATATGATTTTCCCAAGAATGTATGACCGGTGGCAAGTGAGCTGGCAAAATTTATATTTTGGCCGTTGTGCGCGGTGAGCAAATTTTTAATGGTTTAGAAATTTGCTCAAAGCGCACAACAAGTATCGCCAGATGGTCACTTTGACCCGGTGTGCGCGTTCAGCAAATTTGTTATGGCTAACATAATTGCGCAAAGCGCACAACATGCAGAATTATGACCGTTGTGCGCGTTAAGCTCTATAGTTGCATCGATGACAAATTTGCTCAACGCCCACACGGGAATAAATTTGACCGTTTTGCGCTTTGAGCATATTTGTGAATTGCAATAATTTTAATTCAACCGCGCACCAGCTCATTGAATCAATCACATTCCAAATTTCATCATACTTAAACACGCACAACCAGCAGAATTATGCCCGTTGTGCGCGTTTAGCTAAAGTGTAGATTAAATCTAATACATATTCTAGTTGATGTTATTTTGAAAATAACCCAGCCATTCAAATATATTGATGTACATACTGATACAGATCCAAACTGATTCATTAGCCTATGCTCTTACAAACTGAAACATGTGATTGTCGGTGTGATCTGCGTGCTTCCCCGTCAACTTCCGCGAGTTCACCGGGCGACCATCTTCGTTCCGTTTATTACCGTCGATGCCGATTTTTTGCCATCATCGGCTGGCTATGAGTGTAGTCATAGCATGCGTCGGTGTAACCTGCAGTCGGGTATGTAGCCGTTTCAAAGACACCGAGGAACTCCGATTCACATGAGGCGTCGAACAACACAAAATGGTTGCATAACAAATAGAATGAGCTTTTTATCTTCGCGATCGGAAAGAACAGGAGGGAGTGTTTGTGTGTCATAGACGAGGTATTGTGAAATGATGAAGGATTTAATGGTTTGGATGGAGTTTATAAAGAGGAGATGGATATGGAGTGTATAGTCAAGGAGTGGAAGGCGAAATGCTCACATATGGAAGGCATTCATCGGGCATGCATGTTTATAAATGGACGATAGCCCTTCGTTGTGTTTATTACCACCATTGCGTAAGTTTCCAACAGCAACCATTTAGCTTTACGTGAAAAGATAACTGGTTGAATTCCATCTTCCATTTCTACCGTACGCGTCAGGCATTAGGGCTCGATGTAGGATAACGGAGTATACTCATCAATTTGAATGGTCAATTTCACACTAAATGGACCGTGAATGCCCTGGAGAAGCGTATGAAATCGAAGGACTACAAGCTGATGCTGTCGCCTCCCGAATATGCTCATATCCCTAGTCTGCGAAGTGCGAAGAGATGAATGGCCCCCCTGGCCTTTGCGCCCTGGATGTCTGCACTGGGTCACATAGGTTGGCGGTGCATGGCTACCGGCCCTCTGAGGCACAAGCACTCCCTCCTGTTCTTTTCGATCTATTGGCTCGCAGCCAAAATTGGAAATCCCCAGGAGGAAAGGGACAATTATGATCTGCTTCATCCACAGTCAGATTTGCCCAATTTGGCTGCGAGCCAAGAGATCGAAAAGAACAGAAGGGAGTGCTTGTGCCTCAGAGAGACGGTAGCCATGCACCGCCAACCTAATTGACCCCAAGCAGCCAACCAGTGCGCAAAGGCCCGGGGGGCCATTCTTCTCTTCGCAGACCAGGGAGAGAAGCATATTCGGGAGGCGACTGCATCAGCCTGTAGGCCTCCGATTTCATACGCTTCTCCAGGACCTTCACGGCATTCACGGTCCATTTATAGTGAAAAACGACCGATCAAATTGATGAGTATTAAGTCTGTTATCCTACAGTAATGCTAAGGATCTCGGGAATGAACATCTTATTTACTCAACACGTAATCCCACCGAGAAAAACGCGTAATCCTAAGTATTTTAGGCTCAGCTGAAAAAGAGGCAATTTACTCTCCCCACAGGAGTACAGGACAAGGATACCGAACCGTTTTGCGCCTTGAATTACTCTCCGTCGAACACTTGAAAAATTATTTATTTTCCAGCGCATCAAAAACAATCAAATTGTTTCTGTTGTGAGTGTGGTTTAATTGGTTCCACTATAAGCCCTTGTGTGTAATGTGGATTGTGAAGTCCTCAGATGTGAGACCGTGTGTGTACAGCGGATGGACATTGATTCACACTATGACTTTTAACCACCGCGCACGACGCGCACAACGGATTATTGCTATCAGCCCTTCGTTGCGTTTATTACCGTCATAGCTTGGTAACGGCTATTTATTACAAATGTATTTTACAAGGCACATGACCAAATTTAATAAGTTTAGAACCGATGGAAATATCTCAATTATACATACTACCTGAGACCAATATTGGATATTTTTCGAGCAAATTTTAAAATATTTACAACCTTACAAGAAATACTAAATACTTAAAAATTAAAATAATTAACATTGAAGAATAATATTATTTAAAGTTTTCTTTCATGCAGAAACAATGTATTAGATTAACAATGTATGCAGAAACAAGTATCGCCAGGTGTTCACTTTGAGCCGGAGTGCGCGTTCTCAAATTTGTTATGGCTAACATAATTGCGCAAAGCGCACAACATGCAGAATTATGCCCGTTTAGCGCGTTAAGCTCTATAGTTGCGTCGATGACAAATTTGCTCAACGCCCCCACGGGAATAAATTTGACCGTTTTGCTCTTTAATCATATTTGTGAGATGCTATAAGTTTACTCCCACTGCGCGCCACCGCAGTGAATCAATCAAATTCCAAATTTCATCATACTTAATCTGAATCCCAACCACGCCTACATCCAAACTTTTAGATTTAAGTCTTATTATACTTGTTCAATCTAAAAACATTGTAGATTAAACCGGATACTTATTCACTCTGACTCAGAAACTACATACAAACTTTAAAAATAAATCTGATACCTTTTCAATCTGAAGGCATATTCAATCGACTTCATAAACTGCATGCAAAATTTTAGATTAAATCTCATACATATTCAAATTGATGACATTTTGAAAATTACCCAGCCATTCAAATATATTGATATACATACTGAATTACTGATACAGATCCAAACTGATTCATTAGCCTATGCTCTTACAAACTGAGGGGTTCTCGTGAATATACAAAAGACTGTTCGTAAATCTACAGCTGATTGATACCAGACATGTGCATTTCTCAAGAATGTTTGACCGGTCGGTGGGACGTGAGCTGGAAAAATTAATAGCCGCTTACATAATTGCTCAACGCCCAGAACCAACTAATTTATGGCCGTTGTGCGCGTTGATGATATTTATAATGGTTACTTTAATTGCGCAAAGTGCACAACAAGCACAGCCAGATCCAGCTGTTCGCTTTGAGCATCTAAGGTATTTTATGAACAATTGTTTAACGCGCACAACCAGCGGAATTTACTCGTTGTGCGCGTTAAGCTGATGTTTCATCGATGACAAATTTTCTCACCACGACCACAGGAATATATTTAATCATACTTATTCTGAATCCCAATCAAGCCTACATGCAAGCTTTTAGATTTAAGTCTTATTATACTTGTTCAATCTGGAAACATTGTAGATTAAACCGGATAACTTATTCACTCTGACTCAGAAGCTACATGCAAACTTTAAAATTAAATCTGATACTTATTCAAGCTGAAGGCATATTCAATCGAATTCAACTATATTGATGCACATACAGATACAGACCCAAACTGATTCATTAGCCTATGCTCTTACAAACTGATACATATGATTATCTACGTGGATGTTTGCAATGAAGGGCTCGCTGTAGGATAACGGACTTATACTCATCAATTTGAATGGTCAATTTCACTATAAATGGACCGTGAACGCCCTCAAAAATTTCGCTTTGTGTTGGACATTACCCTCAAAAATTACTCACACCGCAACATTTGTATATACTGTATATTCACGAGCTCAACAACTGTAGACTCACGGGTTCTTTCCATGACTCACAGTAAATCAACTGTAGTCTCATCCTCATCCATGGGCAGTCCAAATCGTCTATAATAAATGGCGTCTCATTCTAAAATGTTGGTAACTGCTAATTTGATTGCAGCATTCAAAACCTCTCAATAAATACGCAGTTAAAGCCTCGCTTTAATACGCAGCATTCAAAGCCTATTTTAATACTCGTTTAATATTTGACCGTTTGAATTCATAACAGCTATTTTTTGAATTCTATTTATATCCCACTGCCTTCCTCAAGAAAATACACGGAAAAATTGCTTCCTCCAAAAATTCTTCTGTGCTTCATCCCGTTCTCCTGGGTAGCTATACTGTGCAAAATCCAAAGTCTCTGGCCAAGTGTGGACGCGGCCAGGGGCTGCTGTGTTAACCTTTGGGAGCAACCGGCAACAACGATTACCACCGAGGTCGCGCCTCAGCGGTTTCAATTACATCTGCCAAGTATTCTTCTTCTCGGATCTTCCTCGTATAGCCACGGTATTCTACATATTTTTCTTACAATATATTTGTTTCTCAGTTTAACCGGACAAATTCTAACAATTGCTTCGTTCTGCTTGATGTAGAAATATACCATGGTAAATGGAAGATAAAATTGAAAGTTACTCCTGCTATTTCAATGTGGAGTCGTGGACCATTTCCTTCATGATGTAGATGTCTGTAAAGAGAATGGGATGGCGGTAGAAGATGACTCCAATGAAATCAGTCTAACTTCGCAACCAAAATGCACCTTCAAATCTTCCCAGAAGATCTCAGCGGTCAGCGTAGTAGCATTTGCAACCAAAATGCACCTTCAAATCTTCCCAGAAGATCTCAGCGGTCAGCGGACCTTCTAGGATACATGAGCATTTTCTTCCTTTCTTGGGTGTGAAAGTAGGGATTTTCGAGGCATTCCATTTGGTAAGTATATACTTTTAAATACACTATAGGTGTAATTCTTATTCACTTGGGTGGAAAATGATGTAGAAATTTGGTGATTTTACATGCATGCAGATACGGTTGAGATTGCTCGAGAAGGTACAAAAATCCAAGGTACTATTTATGTCGTAAAAAAATCCAGCGTTAGTGGAGGTTAACAGTCATTGAGGGCAGCTAGGCAGGCACAACCATCAAGCTGCTAATTATGTCGAGGGCCATTCCGATGAAGGCAGTTGCAGGGAATGGAGATGGAATCATTGAGAGATTTGGCAAATAGCACGCTGAGGCCGGCTGAAATTTTGACAGTCCTGTAGGAGAATCCTACCTTCCATGCAAATAAATTTATAATGCACGTCACCGTGTAAAAAGGGACAACAAGAATGTTGTCGCTTTGCATGTAAAACTTCCGATAGGATTCCTGCTGCCCTTCATCGGAATGGCCCTCGACATATTTAGCAGCTTGATGGTTGTGCCTGCCCTCAACGACTGTTAACCTTCACTCCTCACCGCCAACACCGACGCCCACCATTACCACGCAATGAGAACAGACATTGACACATCTTGGTTTTAACTGGCCTGTCGGTCTTTTTTTCCTTTCGGTGTCACCTGTAAACCCCGCTTCTTTCACATGCAAAGTAAACAACTTTGCATGTGAATGAAGCGGGGTTTACAGGTGACACCGAAAGGAAAAAACGACCGACAGGCCAGTTAAAACCAAGAAGTGTCAATGTCTGTTCTCATTGCGTGGTAATGGTGGGCGTCGGCGTTGGCGGTGAGGAGTGAAAGGTTAACAGTCGTTGAGGGCAGGCACAACCATCAAGCTGCTAAATATGTCGAGGGCCATTCCGATGAAGGGCAGTAGCTGGGAATGGAGATGGATCATTGAGAGATTTGGCAAATAGCACGCTGAGGCCGGCTGAGATTTTGAAAGTCACCGAGTAAAAAGGGACAACAAGAATGTTGATATTGAAAAAAATTCGGTATAAAATTGATGTTAGGTTTTGTGCAAAATAATCACTTGTTGTAAGAAATTAATGCAAATGTTTACCCATATTGCTACCTTCGTATGGAAATTTCCCCACACTTGTCACTTGTGCTTTTTAAGCCCCGTGGACGACGCGCACGACGGGGGTAATTTTGCCCGTCGTGCGCGCGAATGGAAAATGCTCCTCACTTGTGCGTTTTAGCCCCCGCGGACGACGGGGTTAATTTTGTCCGCCGTGCGATCGGATGGAAATTGCTCCACACTAGGCGTTTTAACCCACGCGCACGACGGGGGTAAATTTGCCCGTCGTGCGCGCGGATTGAAATTGCCTTACAGATTGCGTTTTCCCCCTCGCGCACGACGGGGGTAATTTGGCCCGTCGTGCGCATGGATGTAAATTGCTCCAGACTTGTGCGTTTACCGGCACAGGACGCGCACTACGGGGTTAATTATGTCTGTCGTGCGCTCGGATGGAAAATTGCTCCACACTAGGCGTTAACCCACACGCACGACGGGGGTAAGTTTGCCCGTCGTGCGCGCGGATGGAAATTGCTTCACAGATTGCGTTTTCCCCCTCGCGCACGACGGGGGTAATTTGGCCCGTCGTGCGCACGGCTGTAAATTGCTCCTCACTTGTGCGTTTGCCCGCACAGGACGCGCACGACGGGGGTAATTTTGCCAGTCGTGCGCGCGGATGTGAATTTCTTCACACTAGGCGTTTTAACCCACGCGCACGACGGGGGTAAGTTTGCCCGTCGTGCGCGCGGATGGAAATTGCTTTACAGATTACGTTTTCCCCCTCGCGCACGACGGGGGTCATTTAGCCCGTCGTGCGCACGGCTGTAAATCGCTCTTCACTTGTGCGTTTGCCCGCACAGGACGCAAACAACGGGGGTAATTTTGCCCGTCGTGCGCGCGGATGTGAATTTCTTCACACTAGGCGTTTTAACCCACGCGCACGACGGGGGTAAGTTTGCCCGTCGTGCGCGCGGATGGAAATTGCTTTACAGATTGCGTTTTCCCCCTCGTGCACGACGGGGGTAATTTGGCCTGACGTGCGCACGGCTGTAAATTGATATACTCACTTGTGCGTTTGCCCGCACACGACGCGCATTTTGCCCGTCGTGCGCGCGGATGGAAATTGCCCGACACTTGTGCGTTTTAAGCCCCGCGGACGACGCGCACGACGGGGGTTATTTTGCCCGTCGTGCGCGCGGATGGAAATTGCTGCACACTTGTGCGTTTTAACCCCCACGGACGACGGGGTTAATTTTGTCCGCCGTGCGCTCGGATGGAAATTGCTCCACACTAGGCGTTTTAACCCATGCGCACGACGGGGTAAGTTTGCCCGTCGTGCGCGCGGATGGAAATTGCTTTACAGATTGCATTTTCCCCCTCACGCACGACGGGGGTAATTTGGCCCGTCGTGCGCACGGCTGTAAATTGCTCCTCACTTGTGCGTTTGCCCGCACAGGACGCGCACGACGGGGGTAATTTTGCCCGTCGTGCGCGCGGATGTGAATTTCTTCACACTAGGCGTTTTAACCCACGCGCACGACGGGGGTAAGTTTGCCCGTCGTGCGCGCGGATGGAAATTGCTTTACAGATTGCGTTTTCCTCTCGCGCACGACGGGGGTAATTTGGCCCGTCGTGCGCACGGCTGTAATTATCTCCACACTTGTGCGTTTGCCCGCACACGACGCGCACGACGGGGTTAATTTTGTCCGCCGTGCGCTCGGATGGAAATTGCTCCACACTAGGTGTTTTAACCCACGCGCACGACGGGGGTAAGTTTGCCCGTCGTGCGCGCGGATGGAAATTGCTTTACAGATTGCGTTTTCCCCCTCGCGCACGACGGGGGTCATTTGGCCCGTCGTGCGCACGGCTGTAAATTGCTCCTCACTTGTGCGTTTGCCCGCACAGGACGCGCACGACGGGGGTAATTTTGCCCGTCGTGCGCGCGGATGTGAATTTCTTCACACTAGGCGTTTTAACCCATGCGCACGACGGGGTAAGTTTTCCCGTCGTGCGCGCGGACGGAAATTGCTTTACAGATTGCGCTTTCCCCCTCGCGCACGACGGGGGTAATTTGGCCCGTCGTGCGCACGGCTATAAATTGCTCCAAACTTGTGCGTTTTCCCGCACACGACGCGCACGACGGGGGTAATTTTGCCCGTCGTGCGCGCGGATGGAAATTGCTCGACACTTGTGCGTTTTAACCCCCGCGGACGACGCGCACGACGGGGGTTATTTTTCCTGTCGTGCGCGCGGATGGAAATTGGTGCACACTTGTGCGTTTTAACCCCCGCGGACGACGGGGTTAATTTTGTCCGCCGTGCGCTCGGATGGAAATTGCTCCACACTAGGCGTTTTAACCCACGCGCACGACGGGGTAAGTTTGCACGTCGTGCGCGCGGATGGAAATTGCTTTACAGATTGCTTTTTCACCCGCACGCACAACGGGGGTAATTTGGCACGTCGTGCGCACGGCTGTAAATTGCTCCAAACTTGTGCGTTTGCCCGCACAGGACGCGCACGACGGGGGTAATTTTGCCCGTCGTGCGCGCGGATGTGAATTTCTTCACACTAGGCGTTTTAACCCACGCGCACGACGGGGGTAAGTTTACCCGTCGTGCGCGCGGATGGAAATTGCTTTACAGATTGCGTTTTCCCCCTCGCGCACGACGGGGGTAATTTGGCCCGTCGTGCACCCGGCTGTAAATATCTCTGCACTTGTGCGTTTGCCCGCACAGGACGCGCACGAAGGGGGTAATTTTGCCTGTCGTGCGCATGGATGTGAATTTCTTCACACTAGGCGTTTTAACCCACGCGCACGACGGGGGTAAGTTTGCCCGTCGTGTGCGCGGATGGAAATTGCTTTACAGATTGCGTTTTCCCCCTCGCGCACGACGGGGGTAATTTGGCCCGTAGTGCGCACGGCTTTAAATATCTCCACACTTGTGCGTTTGCCCGCACACGACGCGCACGACGGGGGTTATTTTGCCCGTCGTGCGCGCGGATGTGAATCTCTTCACACTAGGCGTTTTAACCCACGCGCACGACGGGGGTAAGTTTGCCCGTCGTGCGCGTGGATGGAAATTGCTTTACAGATTGAGTTTTCCCCCTCGCGCACGACAGGGGGTCATTTAGCCCGTCGTGCTTACGGTTGTAAATTGCTCCTCACTTGTACGTTTGCCTGCATAGGATGCACACGACGGGGGTAATTTTGCCCGTCGTGCGCCGGATGTGTAACCCACGCGCATGACGGGGGTAAGTTTGCCCGTCGTGCGCGCGGAGGGAAATTGCTTTACAGATTGCGTTTTCCCCCTCGCGCACGACGGGGGTAATTTGGCCCATCGTGCGCACGGCTGTAAATATCTCCACACTTGTGCGTTTGCCCGCACACGACGCGCACGACGGGGGTAATTTTGCCCGTCGTGCGCGCAGATGTGAATTTCTTCACACTAGGCGTTTTAACCCACACGCACGACGGGGGTAAGTTTGCCCGTCGTGAGCGCGGATGGAAATTGCTTTACAGATTGCGTTTTCCCCCTCGCGCACGACGGGGGTCATTTAGCCCGTCGTGCCCGCGGATGGAAATTGCTCGACACTTGTGCGTTTTAACCCCCGCGGACGACGCGCACGACGGGGGTTATTTTGCCCGTCGTGCGCACGGATGGAAATTGCTCGACACTTGTGCATTTTAACCCCCGCGCACGACGGGGGTAAGTTTGCCCGTCGTGCGCGCAGATGGAAATTGCTTTAAAGATTGCGTTTTCCCCCTCGCGCACGACGGGGGTAATTTGGCCCGTCGTGCGCACGGCTGTAAATTGCTCCACACTTGTGCGTTTGCCTGCACACGACGCGCACGATCGGTGTAATTTTGCCCGTCGTGCGCGCGGATGGAAATTGCTCGACACTTGTGCGTTTTAACCCCCGCGGACGATGCGCACGACGGGGGTTATTTTTCCTGTCGTGCGCGCGGATGCAAATTGCTGCACACTTGTGCGTTTTAACCCCCGCGGACGACGGGGTTAATTTTGTCCGCCGTGCGCTCGGCTGGAAATTGCTCCACACTAGGCGTTTTAACCCACGCGCACGACGGGGTAAGTTTGCCCGTCGTGCGCGCGGATGGAAATTGCTTTACAGATTGCGTTTTCCCCCTCGCGCACGACGGGGGTAATTTGGCCCATCGTGCGCACGGCTGTAAATTGCTCCTCACTTGTGCGTTTGCCCGCAAATGACGCGCACGAAGGGGTTAATTTTGTCCGCCGTGCGCTCGGATGGAAATTGCTCCACACTAGGCGTTTTAACCCACGCGCACGACGGGGTAAGTTTGCCCGTCGTGCGCGCGGATGGAAATTGCTTTACAGATTGCGTTTTCCCCCTCGCGCACGACGGGGGTAATTTGGCCCGTCATGCGCACGGCTGTAAATTGCTCCTCACTTGTGCGTTTGCCCGCACAGGACACGCACGACGGGGGTAATTTTGCCCGTCGTGCGCGCGGATGTGAATTTCTTCACACTAGGCATTTTAACCCACGCGCACGACGGGGGTAAGTTTGCCCGTCGTGCGCGCGGATGGAAATTGCTTTACAGATTGCGTTTTCCCCCTCGCGCACGACGGGGGTAATTTGGCCCGTCGTGCGCACGGCTGTAAATTGCTCCAAACTTGTGCGTTTGCCCGCACACGACGCGCACGACGGGGGTAATTTTGCCCGTCATGCGTGCGGATGGAAATTGCTCGACACTTGTGCGTTTTAACCCCCGCAGACGACGCACACGACGGGGGTTATTTTTCCTGTCGTGCGCGCGGATGGAAATTGCTGCACACTTGTGCGTTTTAACCCCCGCGGACGACGGGGTTAATTTTGTCCGCCGTGCGCTCGGATGGAAATTGCTCCACACTAGTTGTTTTAACCCACGAGCACGACGGGGTAAGTTTGCCCGTCGTGCGCGCGGATGGAAATTGCTTTACAGATTGCATTTCCCCCCTCGCGCACGACGGGGGTAATTTGGCCCGTCGTGCGCACGGCTGTAAATCAATATCCACTTGTGCGTTTGCCGGCACACGACACGCACGACGGGGGTAATTTTGCACGTCGTGCCCGCGGATGGAAATTGCTCGACACTTGTGCGTTTTAACCCCCGTGGACGACGCGCACGACGGGGGTTATTTTGCCCGTCGTGCGCGCGGATGGAAATTGCTCGACACTTGTGCGTTTTAACCCCCGCGGACGACGCGCACGACGGGGGTTATTTTGCCCGTCGTGCGCGCGGATGGAATTTGCTGCACACTTGTTCGTTTTAATCCCCGCGGACGACGCGCATGACGGGGTTTATTTTGCCCGTCGTGCGTGCGGATGGAATTTGCTGCACACTTGTGCGTTTTAACCCCCGCGGACGACGGGGTTAATTATGTCCGCCGTGCGCTCGGATGGAAATTGCTCCACACTAGGCGTTTTAACCCACGCGCACGACGGGGTAAGTTTGCCCGTCGTGCGCGCGGATGGAAATTGCTTTACAGATTGCGTTTTCCCCCTCGCGCACGACGGGGGTAATTTGGCTCGTCGTGCGCATGGCTGTAAATTGCTCCTCACTTGTGCGTTTGCCCGCACAGGACGCGCACGACGGGGGTAATTTTGCCCGTCGTGCGCGCGGATGTGAATTTCTTCACACTAGGCGTTTTAACCCACGCGCACGACGGGGGGTAAGTTTGCCTGTCGTGCGCGCGGATGGAAATTGCTTTACAGATTGCGTTTTCCCCCTCGCGCACGACGGGTGTAATTTGGCCCGTCGTTCGCACGGCTGTAAATTGCTCCAAACTTGTGCGTTTGCCCGCACACGACGCGCACGACGGGGGTAATTTTGCCCGTCGTGCGCGCGGATGGAAATTGCTCGACACTTGTGTGTTTTAACCCCCGCGGACGACGCGCACGACGGGGGTTATTTTTCCTGTCGTGCGCGCGGATGGAAATTGCTGCACACTTGTGCGTTTTAACCCCCGCGAACGACGGGGGTAATTTTGCCCGTCATGCGCGCGGATGTGAATTTCTTCACACTAGGCGTTTTAACCCACACGCACGACGGGGGTAAGTTTGCCCGTCGTGCGCGCGGATGGAAATTGCTTTACAGATTGCGTTTTCCCCCTCGCGCACGACGGGGGTAATTTGGCCCGTCGTGCGCATGGCTGTAAATTGCTCCAAACTTGTGCGTTTGCCCGCACACGACGCGCACGACGGGGGTAATTTTGCCCGTCGTGCGCGCGGATGGAAATTGCTCGACACTTGTGCGTTTTAACCCCCCGCGGACGACGCGCACGACGGGGGTTATTTTTCCTGTCGTGCGCGCGGTTGGAAATTGCTGCACACTTGTGCGTTTTAAACCCCGCGGACGACGGGGTTAATTTTGTCCGCCGTGCGCTCGGATGGAAATTGATCCACACTAGGCGTTTTAACCCACGCGCACGACGGGGTAAGTTTGCCCGTCGTGCGCGCGGATGGAAATTGCTTTACAGATTGCGTTTTCCCCCTCGCGCACGACGGGGGTAATTTGGCCCGTCGTGCGCACGGCTTTAAACAGCTCCACACCTGTACGTTTGCCCGCACACGACGCGCACGACGGGGGTTATTTTGCCCGTCGTGCGCGCGGATGGAAATTGCTCGACACCTATGCGTTTAACCCCCGCGGACGACGCGCACGACGGGGGTTATTTTGCCCGTCGTGCGCACGGTTGGTAACTTCTCAACACTTGTGCGTTTTAATCCCACGCCGCGCACGACGCATAGGCTGTAGCGCGTTGTTCGCGGGGAGTAATATACTCCGTTCTGGGTCGACGCGCACAACGGTGCCGTATAGTGTAAACTATTTCTTTGAAAATGATATAAAGGGCGGGATGGTAATTGCACCAATAGTTCTAAAAAGTTGCTTTCATAGGGGCTATAAGGGCGGGATGGTAATTGCCCCAAAAGTTCCGGGCGCGTAAGGGCCCGTTGGTAATTGCACCAAAAGTTCCTCATGTTCCGCTTTTAACAATAGCCGGGGGATCGGATCGGACGCTCAGGAGGGGTCGAGCGCAGGAATCCCATCTGAGCACGACCTTAGGCGCATTTTACCCATATATATATATATATATATATATATATATATATGAAAGGTTAGCAACTTTATTCATATAACTCATCGATTACAATTTTGGATTACATATGATCCAAACATAAACAACCATAAATAATCTAACATCTCAACTCGGGTAGGGAGTCCTAAAATTTAGAATTCCGTGATACTCTTAAACTTTTCCGGCGAGGGAGATCTATATAATTCTTTTTAATTGACTTCAACGATGGTGCCAAAAGGCGCATTTCCTCCTCCCACTCTTGATTCTCCATAGTAGCATTCCCTTCAAACTCCTCCATCCACTCAGCCTCATAGTCTTCATCAGCCTCATCTTCATTATCAACATTATCAGGATCATCTATACAGGCATTTTCCAGGGGGCGCACAGAAGATGGACCTCCAGACTCCAAAATACAAGGAACAACTTCAGGAATATCTGCTGCAATGTACTCAACATTTATTGGGTTCTTGGTAGCTGGGGGACCGCCACCTGTAGCTGGAGGATCTCCACCTGTAGCATTATCTTTAGGAACCAACACATTACCATCCACATTTGAAGATGACTTAGTCTTCTCCACCCAAACTTTCTTGAAAGGGCACTGAGCAGAAGAATATCCAAAACACTCGCATGTCGAACAACTTGGAGGCAAGTTTTCATACTCCACTCTAATCATCGAATTTCCCTCCTCCTCCACGGCAACCTCAATAGTGCTTGGTAATTTTTTCTTTGCCTCAACTTCCACGAAGCATCTAGCATAAGAGTATCGTTCTCCAAAAGCTGTAGCCTTATCTACAAATAAAGGCTTACCTACAGAGCTAGCAATAATACTAATGCATTCTGTAGACCAAAATTTCAATGGTAGGTCAGGAAATCTCACCCATACCGGAATTGAGGACAATAGATCTCTATCCATTGTTAGTTCTGGAGTCCATCGTCGCAGTACAATAACCCTTTTATCAAACATCCAAGGCCCTCCTTGGAGAACCCTGATGCAATCTTCTTCTAACTCAAATTCGAAAAAGAAAAATCCATTTTCCCTGGAGTGAATCTGAAGCTTTCCTTTAGGGTGCCACAACTGATGTACACAAGCTCGAATATGTGAGTAAAATGGCTTGTCCCCCACAATATAACCAGCCAGAGTACGACTCCATTTTGCAACATTAGCAGTTATCGCTTCCTTAGGGATCTAAGGGACAGCCTTGCCAGATGGAATCTCTCAGGGAGGAAAGAATTCGCATTTGCTATTTTTCTCAACTGGACGACCAACCGAAAAGAGCGAACTCCATGATTCACGCCCCGATTTAGCCACCCTCAAAGGAGCAGATGGCTTGCCAATTGCTTTATCATTCCGATCAATATGATTAGGTATTGTCTTAGTAGTAGCAGAGGCAATCCGTTGATGACAATAAGATGAACACCGATGATAAGGGTTTCCTGCATTGATACATGTAGGATCAGCCCTTCCCAAAGCATGTCGGAGTGGGGGAAACCCCGAAGCCAGGTCTGGAGGCGCCTGACCCCGATACACCGGACCTCTAGGAGCCATGAATGTCCTGCAACCTCCGTCGCTAAATCAGCGAACTGAGCCCCGGAAGAAGGCCTGAGAACTCGATGCCGATCGACGGATCTCAGAGGCTGGTTCTGGACGGCGCTTACAAACATGAATCGACGGCGAAACTCGACGCCGATCGACGGATCGGCACTTGCAAACGTGAATCGACGGCAGAATCGTGGCTAATCGACAGTCACTCAGGTCCTGAAATCTCGGAATCGACGGTGAAATCTCGGAATCGACGGCAAAATCTCGACCTTTTCCAGACGGCGAAATCTCGGAATCGACGGCGACTTGGAATCGACGGCGAAATCTTGGAATCGATGGCAAAATCGACGGCGAATTCCTGAAATCTCGGAATCGACGGCGAAATCTTAGAGACCGGTGGCTACGATCACTCACAGGTCGATGAAATCGACGGTAGACGTGGCTGGAATTCAAAATCAATGGGATCTGGAATCGAAATGACGGCAGACACCGGCCTGAACACAACCCACGACGGTGGACACCGGAGTTAGGGATACGCTGGATGACCCACGCGGATCACGCTGGACGACCCCATTTTATAAATATATATATATATATATATATATATATATATATATATATCTATCTATTCTATAAAACACTAAGATTTTGAATTTTGTCCTACGTGGCAGGGGTTTGTCCCACGTGGACAAAGAAATGATGACGGGGACAAACACAAGTTGCTGACTAGGACAAGTGTATTTATTTTGGGGGGAAATTTTGTTAGGAACACTCAAAACTCAAATGAAAACTCAAATTTGGGGGGGAAACAAAACTGGGGGGAAAACAAATTATTGAAACAAAGTCATGTCCTCTCTCTATCTCTCTCCCCTCACTCCATCCACCAAAAATGTAGCACAATCTCCTGCATTCAAAAGCTTGATTTCTCAATGTTTGTCTCATGGCGTGATGTTTGCTTTGAGAAAAAAGAGGGGATGTTGGCTCCCCAATGCCATGCCTTCCTGTTGATGTTGGCTCAATCAAGCTGGATGAATAAATATCACATGTTTCTGCTGCTCAATCAAGTGTAGCTTTGAAGCAGGGGAGTTGGTTGATGGGTAAGGCATTCACATGTTGTTTTTGCCGCTGCCGAAAGCTGGACTACTCACTCTGCAATAAGTGCCCATTTGTTCCCGTAGGCCATGTGAGCAGCCAACAGCCTCTCTTCTTCCTCCTCACTGAAGGCTGTCCTGTTGATCCTTGGGTCCAGTTGGTTGAACCATCTCAGCCTACCGCTCTTCCCTGTTCAAAAAAAACACCCACCACCCAATTAAGGACAGAGATCAATAAAAAAGCCTGCCTTTTCATTTTTCTGTCCGGGTTAGATGAATGATTTGTAAAATAGCTTGGATGATTTACCTAACACTTTACATGGGAATATGATAGTTATCATTTCAATTAATTTTCATATCTTATTTTCTCTATGTTCTTTCAACATATTTGATCTACCTGCATTTTATACTTATTTTAGTTTCTGGATAGTCATTCTTCAGGAACATAGCTTTCATGGCACCTTATCTCCAAGCATTTCATTGTTTCCAAGCATTTCTGGATAGTCATTCTTCAGGAACATGGCTTTCATGGCTTTCATCATCTATTTATGTCAAATTATATTACTTTTTTAATTAATTTATACATTTCTATACTTTTGAGTATTTTTTGACTGTCGTTATTGTGTTATACCAAGGAAGGGACACCTGCTGAAAGTCAAAGGCACTCTCATGCTTGCAACTCCTGATGACCTGGCTGCCATACAAGGGATTAGATTGAAGAATTATGAGAAAAATAAGATGACGATGGATCATAATGGATTCCGAAAGCTGATTATAGTGCTAACTGAGGCTGGAAATTTTTTGGCACTGCACACTGGAGATGGACGAGTTGTGTGGTCACTGTTAGTTCCCTCTCTTCGTAGATCAGAAATCTGTCCGTATCCATCTGCATTGAATGAGGATCCATCTGTTCTTGTAGTTGGGCGATGCGGACTTAGTTCTGAAGCACCAGGTGTTTTCTCTGTTATTGATTCGTACACTGGGAAGGAACACAGCTCTGAAAGACTTGCCCATTCCGTCGTTCATGTTATACCATTGCCCTTTACTGACTCAAGAGAACATAGGCTTCATGTTATTGTAGATGCTGACTTTCATGCACATCTATACCCCAGAACTCAAGAATCTCTCAACATTTTTTTGTGAGATGTCAAATGCGTATTGGTTTTCGGCTGATACCGTGCGAGGCGTTATTAGAGGGCATACATATAGGAGTAAATGTGACCTTGATTTATCTGATGACTACTGTTTTGGTACCAAAGAATTATGGTCTATTGTTCTACCTATTGAATCTGAGAAAATCACGACAATCACTACACGGAAAATGAACGAGGTATCTCCATTCTTATTTTTATATATATTTAACATATGATTATATATCCGATTTTGATATATATTTAATAGATGAATATATGGTTTGAAGCCTCTTATGTCATTCATTTGGTTCATTTCCTTCTTGGTTCGTGAGGATGATGTTCTGTATGGGGTGTACTTAAGGTATTCCATGAAATTTCTGTTTCGGCAGTATTTTGTTATGCTAAGATTCTAAGGGTAACTTTTATGGATCAACTCATCTCAAATAGACGTCATTAAAGTTCCATCATATTGATTTGACATTTTAATAGAGTCTGAATATAATTTTTGATTTATCTTAGCTTAATTCATTTTTTCCTTTGTAATTTTTGTAGTTCTACCCTAGGCATGTTTTTCGCATGAAAGAAATTCAAAGCCCACTTTGTATATTTTGTTTGGATCATGTCAATGTATTCCTTATCTGGACATATTGGCATAAATGGTCAATTCCTGCATTAATTGAGACCAGGGACTGGCAACACATTTGACATTTTTATTTTGTTTAGCTGTTGTCTTTCATATTTAATTGATAATTTCTTGATATAGGAATAATTTGTTATTTAGTTTTTCTTATGTGGGCGTCGACGGTTTGATGGCATGTTATCTGTGTTGTAGGTTGTTCATACCCAAGCTAAGGTTATAGCAGATCAGGATGTGATGTATAAATATGTATCGAAAAATTTACTCTTTGTAGCCACAGTTGCTCCTAAAGCTCATGGAGGGATTGGATCAGTGACACCAGAGATGATGTACAAACCCGATCTTCCTTCAATCTTCCCAGCAATCAGATTCCAGTTCTGGGGGGCCATGCTGAGAAACAAGCTCTCTGAGCTTAGCATCCTCAAAGGAATGCACACCAACTGTTTGTAAAAATGCTCAAAGGTAACTTCTTTTTTTGATTTGATACATTCTGTGTTTTTATGAATACATTCTGTTTTTGATTCATACATTCTGTTTTTTATTTGATGAAATGTAAGTTATTTTTTTGAAATGCTCACAGGCATCACATTGACATTTTGTTTGAGGTATCAAATCATTAAAAGTATATTTTACTAAATGCTAAGATGTATGTTTCTTTTTTTGTATCATGTTCATGTCGCTGGCACATGTATTGGGAAAAATCAGCAATTTGTGTTCAATATGATTGCCAAATAAAAATGTGGAAATTATGCACGCCAACGATTGAAATGCTGGTCAATGTAATACGAATGCTTTGAAATGCTGGTACATATTAACACGTATTAATATGCTGGTACATATTAACACGTATTAATATGCTGGTACATATTAACACGTGTAATACAAATGTTTCAGTGATTTCAATCTATTAATACGTGTTCAATATGCACGTACCAGTATTTATACTGGTACATGTTTTGAAATGTATTACAAGTACCAACATACGTGTTCAATATGCACACCAACATCTATTAATACTGGAACATATTGAAATGCGGGTACGTGTAATAGAGATGTTTTGAAATACTAAAACGTTGAAAAGAGTACACAAGGTTTGATCTACATGCATAATTCAGAAATTTATGTTCAATGTGTTCGTATCATTAATTCATTAATTCATAATTCATTAGGTTCGTATCATGAATGATATGTGTTAAATCTGTGTTCATTGATTCGTATCATTAATTCATTAATGCATAATTCATTAGGTTCGTATCACACTGGGCAACGGATGCAGTTTCAAAAAGATCTATTGAGGTATGTCATAAACTTTTGGTCTTCAGCTATTATCTTATCTTAGTTGTCTGGGTGGATCCTTCTTTTCTTGCATATTCTCGCGATTTTTATGTGTGTGGATGATGCAATTTAGTCCTGGCTATTTATACAACAAGAATCACATTTATTAACCATTCTCTAATCAAACTGGGTTATCTGTGACATGCATCTCCTTATTGAGAAGGTCCCATGAAAACTAACAATGGGAATTTAAATTTATATCTCTAACTTGATGTTCCACTTATGAAGAAAAGTTGACAAGAGGAAAGCTTGCCAGAAACATTGTAAGCTTTACCGGCAAGTACATAACTTACTTAATATAGTGTTGGTTAACCACAAAGAAAACCTCCCAGATTATCAGTGTAAAAAACTCCATGAGCATGCATATGAATAGTCCATGCACAGGGTGGAGGGAGGGATGACATTTCCTGCAAATAAGTTCACCGTGTTCAAATTTTTAATTACAGTTTTATAACTTAAAATGAAAAGAATTGCAAACTAAAAAATATTGGATATGCCAAAAGCACATACATGTGTGATTGTCTTTCTGACCCAGATATTGTTGTGATGACTTAGTGTTATGAAATAAACTGTGGCATGCTGAAGTATTCTAATAAAATTGTTCTACATATAGGCATTAAAACTAGCATCCCATTTCATAAGTATGTGGCTTACCTATGTAAGACCAGTTTGAGCTGATGAAGAATTGTATCGATTGTAAGGTGCAATATTCTGGAAGCATGGCATCAATTGTTTATCCTAAGCACCTCTCCCAGGTGCTGCCGATCTCATGCTACTTGAGAAACCTGCCAAATGAGATCCCACGTGTTGCAAAACAAAATTAATAGGAACCTAATTACACTATGAATCCAATTAATAGCAACTGTAACTTCTCGATACAGTGTTTTTAGAACCACATGTCTGTGTTAAAATTAGTATGAAAAATCCCATATAAATACAGTAACAAGGAGATGAATAAACACTTTTATTTACTTGATTATATTATGACATCCACCAGAAAGAGTAAATATTCATATAGTGGAACTAGATGATGAAATAGACAAAATTTTATTAAAAACAGTAACACAAATAAACAATACAACAAAAAGTAGGTGCAAATGGGTTAACTGTTAGACAATTTCTGAGTGAAGTTTTAGATTATCTGAAAAATATACTGCTTCCCAAGAAAATAGCAATGTATATATGAATTCTGATGGTATCATATTAATTTAAAGATGGGGGAAGGTAAAACCACCTTCTGAATTTTCAAACCTGGAAAATGAATGCACCCATTTTGCTATGGTTCTTAACATCGCAAGTGCATTCCTTTGTAAAATCACAAATCATCTGCATATGCATGGTCCACTAAACTTGATCAAAGTTAATTTGCAAGAAAAACCAATCAGACAGATCGTCAACAATGAAAAAATAGCTATAAGAAATCTTTAAGCAAAGCTTGGTCAGCAATATCAATAGTGTCCCTCTGTGGTTCTCAAATGAATAAAGTGGATAACTCACGCCCTTGCCCCTAAAAAATTTCGCACACTACTATGTCACTCCCCCCTCTCTTCGCATGAATGATATTTTACTTTTAGCTGGATTTGAACTATATATTAACATTTGTTTGTTTAGTTTATGTTGCTAGGAAATTTTTTTTGTAAATTATGTTAAAATCTGCACACTTCTATGTCACTCCCCCCTCTCTCTTTGTGTGTGAGAGATTCGATCACAAGAAATCGGCACATATTTATCTGATCCCAATTCTATGGCCATAACCTATATAACATATAATAAATTATCACATTCTACTTCTCAAAGTCATATGTTGACTTCTAAAACAAAAGTGTGTTCTATGAATAGAGTCACATCCCAGCACATGGAACAGAAAAAAGCTATGAAGCCGTACTTCAACCAGCAATTCTACTTTTCATCACGTCTCATTGCTCATAACAAAATGTGGATGTTCTATTTGCTATCTTAATTAGATTGATAAGATCTATCTTAAATTTGTCTACATGAAAACAACATTATTGGATTGCGTAACGAGACCGATAATAAAAACTGTTTGATTCTTTATCACTTGACTTCTCCACAAAGGAGATATGGATGGTTTTCAGATTTCTTATTCATACACACCATGTTCAGAAACGAACATCTAGCAGCAAACATGGAGTGAAAGTTGTATCAGATTAACAATTTCCTAAATGATCGGAGGATCTTTGAAACTAACACAGCATATAATTTGATGCGATTCAAGTTGGATCATATTTAACATTGAACTAATTCAAAAAAAGAAACACTTTAAAGAAAGTACTCACAAATTTATCAACTAATCAAATGAATCGGTCATCCAAGTTGAGATGACTTCATGAAAAGATGAGCCCGTATTTTAGGACCTGCCATCTAACTCAAGTCAACCGTAAGGTGTTTGTAGAAGAAGAGAAGAGATCGCAATGCATTCGGTAAATTTTTGTTGGGAACTAATAACTTTTGGGAAAATTAGACAATAATAATGATGATGATGTACTTATTGTTGTTTATTTAAAATTTGAGGATCCAAGATTTTGAGAGGAGATATATTTTAAATGAACCATGCCCTTATGGCATGGGTTCAATATGGATGGAACTTAATGTTTGGGGGGACTAGATTTTGTAGGGGAAACCAAATTCTCTTGGGGATACTAAATTGTGGGAGAACAAATTTTTTTGGAAGAACTAAATAACTATCATCACGCTTTAACCTTTGATGTTCATTTAAATTTAAGGAATCCAAGATTTTGATTGAGGAATATATTAAATGAGCCGTGCCCTTAGGGCACGGGTTATGACTAGTATATATATATATTACAAAGTAAGTTAGTATTTATATTCATATGAACCAAATATACAAAGTGGTCGGCCACTGAATACCAGCCTCAATGACTACAGGAGAGGACACAAGCGTCGTCACCATAGATCATTTCCTCTGGCATCATTAAGCGTAACCAAAAAGAAACACAAATTACAGAGATACAAGCCAAGAGTTACAGATGCAATGTCATAGCTCAAGCAAGTCACAGCAAGAGCAAAGTTACAGTACCCAAAGACAAGCAAAAATCAGCAATCTCAAATGATCCGCCCAGAAAGTAATAGCATGATCCGTATTCAGCATAAGCCGCATACAATTCAGCATAAGGAGAGACAGATTTAGTGATAGCATGAGCCGCATTCAGCTATCCATAACAGCCGAGATAAACTCGCCCAGTCTTAATGCCAGATAATGCCGCATACTGCAATCCTCAACCCCCATGCAGCATTCCAAACATACACCCGCCCAGCAATAGAAATAGAAATGAGCTCCATTGCATGCTTGACAATGCAAACAGCCAGTAGCTTCTTGCCATTGTTGCAACCAAACATCATCCGTGAGTTGTCAATCTCACCACAGTTGGACACAGGGCCATGCAGAACCTTATCATAGAGTACCTTCCAGCAGAATGAGGGAAATATGTGGCAGACTTAACAGGTCGTACAGCAAAGTGACAGTATAAGCTCAGCAAGTTGAGTCACATCCTGCGCAGTAATTCCAATGACACATTAAGCCGCAAACCACATTTCTCAACACCCGAGTACAGAATATAGCCGCCCAGTCTCAGCGCCCACAATCAGCCGTTAACCTGTATCCCATATACCCCAGTTATTCATGGTCGTAGAGGCATCATCATAATCCTCATCGATATTACGTAGGGCCATGCGAACATCCTACGAGATCATGTCAAACAGCACTGTCTTCTGCTTCCTGCACTGCTCGAAGACACGTCTATTGCGCTCACGCCATATGTGGTAAACGACGGCAGCTAGGACAGTTTTTGCAAGCAAACTAAGGGCCCCATCCTTCACATACTTACCCAGGAAGAAAGGCCCCAAAGTTGGCAATGTGAGACTAATAGGACCTGAGACACCCAGTTTGAGAAGAGATCTTCGCATTATATAATTGGAATATGGGCATTCAAAGAAAAGGTGAGTAATAGTCTCAAGGCTGCCATCCAAGCAAAGTTCACAACTATTAGAGCTTAGGGGACACCATTTTTCCAATGCACGAAGGAGAGTAAGAGACATTTTGGGAATGGACTTACTAAACCGTATCAATTTAGAGAAAGGGAAAGGGGCACCTCTATCACGAACGATGTCCCAAGCTTCTTTGAACTTGAATGATGAACCATGCTTCCAATCCCAAGTGTCAACGCTGTTGGATAGAGAGAAGTGTTGAAGCAAATGTTTAAGGCTATGAATTTCAGCAATATCGATCCAGGACGAACCATCCCAATAGTCACTGACACATTTCCTGCTTGCTCCATCATGAATGCTGTAATGATTTTTCAGGGGACCACAAGGGAGCCAATTGTCATGCCAGAAGAGGGTGTCTTTCCCATCCCGGACCTTTCTCATTATAATTCGCTGCGAGAGATTTCGACAATGAAGAAGGAACTTCCATGTTCCAGAATGTGAGGCCTCCCCTTTTGCAACATAAAATTTAGTAGAATCCTTATATTTATTACGCATATACTCAGCCCAAAGCCCTCTAGAATGTAAGAATCTCCAGGTTAACTTAATCCCTGCAGCAATATTCAGGTCAGATAGTAATCTTAATCCAACCCCCCTTCCTCCTTAGGTCTACAAGAGTCCCGCCAGGCCCAAGTTTTTGAAGGTCCCCAGATAAATTTTCTACACATGGATGTAAGCGAACGCAGGACAGTGGTTGGTACTTTATAAACCTGCACCCAGAAAGCAATCATGCCATAAATAACACTCCTTACCAGCTCGATACGCCCAGATATGGATAACGAGGAAGAAGTCCACCCACTCAGCCGTTTCCTACACTTGTTGAGCCGGCTATACATGAAGGTTTTAGGGTAATTGGATGACAATGGGAGGCCTAAATAAGTAGAGATAGTACTTGCCCACTTGACACCTAAATAATCTGCAAGCTCCCCAGGATTTTTAACTCCCTTGCTGAACATGGAAAGACTCTTCTCCTAGTTGATCTCCTAACCTGTGAAGTTCCTGAACTCTTCCAACAAATTTTTAAGGCCCCTTAGTGATTTCTGATTACCACGGCAGAAAACCAGGAGATCATCAGCAAATAACAGGTGAGAAATAGATCCAGTTCGTTTCATAGGATGGATGGTACCCTTTGTAATAGCCTTGGCAAGTAATAGAGAGAAAGCTTCCATGATAATGACAAAGAGGAAGGGGGAAATAGGGTCACCTTGCCTGATTCCACGGTTTCCCCCAAAGAAGCCCACTGGGGATCCGTTCACCATAACAGAAAATGAGGCAGTCGAAATGCATTCCTTAATCCAGCCGATGAACCTATATCCGAACCCCATCTGGTGCAAGATAAAATACACAAACTCTCTGTTAATGCTGTCAAAAGCCTTTTTGAGGTCTAATTTCAGGCACGCTCTGGACCCCATAGGGTTGCTAAAATCTTTGATCTGCTCATGAGCTAGCAGTGTACAATCAGATAGCAGTCTCACATGAATGAAAGCAGATTGGTTGGGGGAAACCAAATCACTAATGATCCTTTTTAGCCTGTTGCATATCACCTTACTAATAATTTTATAAATAAAATTGCAACAAGCAATAGGCCTGTAATCACCAAGAGACGAGGCCTTAGAATTTTTGGAACAAGAGTGAGGAAGGTATGGTTCACTTGTTTGAGTAAGGAGGCTGATTTGAAAAATGATTGCACCGCGTCAACAATATCAGGGCCAATAAGATGCCAATTCTGTTGGAAAAAGAATCCATTAAACCCATCAGGGCCAGGAGCCTTGGATGGCCCAATTTGGAAGACCGCCTCTTTAATTTCTTCAGCAGAAACTCTTCTTTCAAGCCACCTAGCCGTTTCTTCTTTGAGCTTATTTTTAGGAACCAGTTTAGGGAAAACATTCCAGTAGTGGTTTTGGTTGTACAGCATCTCATAGAAATTAACAGCCTCTGATTTAATATCTTCATAAGATTTACTCCTCACTCCATGCACATCAACCAGGTGAGATAAATTATTCTTACTTTGCCTTGCCCTCATAGAATTGTAGAAGAAACTGGTATTTCTATCCCCCAGATCCAACCAATCCTGCCGACTCTTCTGGCGGAGCATTTCCTCTTCCATATCAAGTAAATTAGCGAGCTCATTAGATAGTTGATGTTCTCTCTCCTGAATCTCTTGGCAAAAGTGAATTGCGGATTGGTTTCTTACAGATTCAAGATTACGTCTGCAGGTATGAATGGAGTCCATAGCATGATGTTCCATGGACCATCTTCTAAGCTCCCTTTTTAATTGCCGCATTTTCATAACCAGACGAAACATAGGCGTACCACCATAGAAAGTAGGCCAATTTGAATCCAGGATATCCTTAAAACCTGGTAAATGAGTCCAGTGATTGAAAAATTTGAAGGGCTTTGGGTCAGTAATTACCTAGTGGTGAAGATTGATAACCATAGGAGAGTGATCACTGGTGTGGGGGTCCAAATATTCCAAGAAGGAGTCAGGGAGTTTGTCAATCCAGTATCCATTGCATAGTACTCGATCCAATTGTGCCGCAATGCGTGCCATTCCCAATCTCTTATTGCACCAACTTGCGGCCACCAATTTTTTCTTTAGCATATAAGATGCAATTAAAGTCCCCTCCCACAAGCCAAGCTTAAGTGCCCAAAATTTCCGCATCCCCCTTTAGCAGGTCCCAAAGATTCTTCCTTTCCTGTAACAGGTTACTTCCATACACTGTCGTGAGTGCGAACTCAAAACCCCCAACATTCTGACAGCTTAAAGAAATGTGCTGCATAGACGAAGAGATGACTCCAGCTTGCCACACAACAGGGTCAAGACCAGCTACAATACGCCCTCCTGGATGATTGTGAAAATTATCCATAATAATCCACCCCTAGGAATGCAAGATTTGGTCTTCACTGTCGCAAAATTTAACTTAGTCTCCAAAAGAACAATGACCGAAGGGTTAATCTTCTTAATTCTATCCCTGAGGTCCCTACGCCTCACCGAATTATTTAGGCCCCTTGTATTCCAAATTAGGATACACATCAGTAAACAATAAAAAATTTTCAAGAGCAGAACTAGAACTCTACTTCAGTCTGCTACTACGACAGGCCGGAGTGGAGATGCCCTGCTTCTTTCGCTTTGTGGACTCAATATCATTAAGTAACTCGGCATGTTCAGAAAGCCAATCAGGATTGTCATACAGTGGAATTTCAGGGAGAGTATCAGCATGAGAATCCGATACGGCATCACAAGTTTCAGCTTGGATAACAGCATGAGTGACGTGGATTTTATCAGTAGGGAGGACAACATCGTTTACTGGACAGAGGAGATCCAATTGGAGTGAACAAGCCTCAGGAATGACAGCAGACTCAATTGAGGAAGGGGGGACGTCAGCTTCATGAGTAATATCCCCTACAGCCGTATTATTCCCAAGTCCGGGCTTAATATCTCCCAGGGTTTTTCTTGAAGAAAGAATACGAACAAGCTTCAGGACTTTGACAAAACTAATGAGATGAGAGCCGGCCCTCAAAGCCGTGGTCTTCAAAGTGTTTGCTGCTACAACATGTTCAAGTCATGCAGTCCCCTTCGAGGCTAGGCCAGCAACAGTCATTTTAGGAGAGGCTAGGTCATCATCAGGTTTCCCCATAGTAGAGCTTTGCCCAGGATCATAGTCATGGCCAGGACAAATGTCAATACCCTTACCTTTGTCACGTAGGGGACATTGCAAGTCAGAGTGACCAAAGCAGACACATTTACTGCATCGGGGTGGTTCCGCCTCATACTTCGCATCAAAAGCCAGCAAAGCCCCATCGTCAAGTTCAACCTCCATGACATTCGGAAGTGGCCTCTTAGCGCCAACCTCAACCAAACATCTAGCATAGGAAATCCTCTCCAAATTTGCAGTAGATCGATCCAGGCACAAGGGAGTTCCGACAACAGAAGCAAGGATGTTGAGAATCTCCAAATTCCACATATTAACAGGGACCCCATGCAATTGTAACCAGACAGGTACCGATGTAAGAATGTCCATGTCATGCCGAATATTACGGTTCCATAATTTAAGCACAACCAGCCGCCCGTCGAAGAGCCAAGGACCCCAGTGGAGGATCATATTGCATTCATCCATGCTCTCAAATTTAAAGTAGAAAAAACCATTATCCTTGCTGAAGATTCGAACTCTCTTTTTGGGCTTCCATAGCCTCTCCACCCAAGAGAGCATCTGCCCATACATAGGAGTATCCCCCAAAACATACCCAACTAGAGTGGATTTTCATTTCGCAGCACCCTTCTCCAGCAGTGAATCCGGAACCCTGGAAACACAAGTGCCATCCTGTCTGATTGCGGGGGGGACAAATTTCATACCAATGGATTCACCATATGTGCGCTTGTTAGAGCACACATCAGACCAACTGCTCTTAGCAGCAGACGGGTTAATAGAAATAGATTGGTAATTTATCAATGGTCTGTGAGGCAAAAAGTCGAGCACCTTAGCTGCTTTCTTCATGTTGGTGACACCTGATCTGTTTGGACCGTAGGGCCCCCTCCCCCGTGATGGAAAACCAATACCGCGACTGAGTTTCGCCTCCTTCCACCGGGTAACAAGATGCCAACTCGCCGCTTCATCAGCTAGATCCAAGGAAGATGCCAACCCGCCACTTGGAATCCTATAGTAGCCCCTAGAGCCAGGAACCCGAACACCGGGAGCCCGATCTATAGGAGGCCGATCACCGGGAGCCCGATCTGAAGGAGGCCGATCACCGGGAGCCCGATCTGAAGGAGGCCGATCACCAGGAGCCCGATCAGAAGGGGCCCGAACGCCCGGAGCCCTAGGACGATTGACAGGAGCCCGATCTACAGAAGCCCGAACGCCAGGAGTTCGATCAACTGGAGCCCGATCGCCAGGAGCTATAGGACGATCGCCAGGAGCCCTAGGAAGATCGCCCAGGTCGCCATGGTCACCACTCTGAAAAACACTCATCTCACCTTATATATATATATATATATATATATATATATATATATATATATATACACACACATCCCGTTATTCATCCAAATATGCATGCGCATATATTCATCCAATTAGGCTACTTACGTACGTCCATATTATACACATAATATCGTATTTAACACATAGTAGCATTACATATACGAACTTGTATGACTTAATCGCACCCTCGCGGGCCGCTCAGCAACACGATCGAAGGGGCCACCCATGTGCGGGCCAACCGAGCTATACGAACGGGGACAACTTAAACGCACCCTCATGGACCACTCGGCTACATGATCGGAGGGGCCACTCCTTTACGGTCCGATCGAGCTATAATGATCATGGATGATCCATAACAATTAATCCTAGAAAGATACGTGGTAAGTGTCATTCAACGATTCGAGCTTCATATTCTCACCATACTTATGCTTGACCGTTGAGTGGACATATATGACTCGGAGCGTATGCGTAGGCCGTAACCGAAACTATCAAAATTTCAGACCTTCATAACAATTGGACTATGGCTGCAATTATGTTACACAATAACAGCTACTTTCTTGACGATCGACATATACAAAATGGCACGTTGAGCTTATACAATATGCCCTCGAAGGTGCCTCAGCCGAAGAGTGAGTCGAGGTGTCATCGACCCTTATATTGAGGAGCTTAATCTGAACCATTTCTTTAACATTCGAGAGGGACTCTTTCTATAAATTTGAGAGCTCAGAAATAATCTCTCACTTCATTGCTTAGACAGTAACTACCAAGTGGTTGGCGTTCTCTAAGTCAGTCACCAGATCTAGAAGCTCGGCCTTCTCTCTTCGCCATTGATCTTTGGCATCCTTCTTTGTCTATGACAAGGAGGATGCACTATCTTTGGCTTTTGACATCTCCCACTCGGCAATTGTCCTCACCTTTCTTTCCTTGCCCAGCTCTTCCTCTAGCCCCATTATCTTGGACTCGAGCTCAACAACTCTTTCTTCTACAATAATTGCTCTCTGCCATATAGAAGAGAGTTTGGCCTTGGCATCTATCATCTCAACAACCTGATGACACAACTCCCCGCCAACAACTGACACTTGCGGGGAACTAAGGTCAGACTTACAGACGACACAAATCTGAGGTAAAGGAATTAACAACCAACCTGATGGCTATAGAAAACAAAGAAGTTGATCATTCTTTTACCATCAGCTTGTCGAATGACATCATGATCACGGGACCATAATCCGAGAGGCTGCCCCACAATCCAAAGTGCCAACTCCTCTTTCCATACAGAATAAAAGGGCTGGTGATGCTCCTCTCAAGTATACTCCTGAGGAGTGGACGATAATATGTTCAGTAATAGAATCGCCTCATATTCTGAGGGGATCGGTCCAAGAGGGATGAGGCCACACCGAGGATGGCTTGGGTATGGTGTAGTCACCTCTGACTCTTAACTATGGTCTATTACTTGAGTTTGAGGGAGTTAGGCTATGATTACACCACCCTTCGATGAGGCTTAACTCGGGAGCAATGCCTCATCTTCTTTCTCCTCTTCTCCCCACCTCCCTCTTCAGTTGAGGGGAGAGTGCTTTTCTTTTGCATAGATTCCTCGGGCATCGGACTCGTGGTCAGAGTGAGGGTGTCAGTGATGGGGGCCGAACACAAAGCCGAGTCGATAGTGGGAATAGTTGAGGTAGGGGCCGATTTCACGGATGTCTGAGGAAACAATCCAGAGGTTAGGCATGGATGTCTTCCTTCCTTGGATGACCCATGGCTGGGACAAGGCGACAGGCGTGTAGGCGACCTACCCGCTTTCTTCTTATGCTTCTGTGAATATAGATTTTGGAGCTTAGGATTCACAGTCTCGAATTCTTGCCCGACCATATCTGCAGAAAGGAGGAAAATTAAGGAGAGCAATCATGGAAGAGGAACCAAGATGGTAAGCATTACCCGGACTCCATAAGATAGTCTTCATTAGGCTATCGTCTAACTAGCAAGTGATCGACCTTTCCACTTGTGGCCGACCCCCGTAGAAATGTGGCCACTTTAGCCTCGGTAGAGAATAGTCTCAGTTCCTCATAAATAAAAGGATTGAGGGTACACGAGTGAGTGAGGAACGTAGCTACATTCAAAAAGGTAACGACCATAAAGGTATCTTCCAAATCATGAGTAGAGCTAGGAAGATTCCAAATAATATTTCTATCTCTTCAAGCAACAATATGATGACATATGCCTCGAAGGTTAGTTTCAACTTGAAAGAAGAAGTTAAAAAGTGGAATGATCGGTTTTAAGGTATTCAACAAGCAAAGCATGATAAAATCGACCACATGGGAGATAGCACGAGGTGCAAGTTGACAAAGAGAAATCTCTAAGAAACCCAAGACCTCAAGGATAAAGGGATGAAGAGGAAAGCGGAGACCGAATTGGATGGGTTTCACGTACACTCTGACTTCTCGCCTCTTGGGAAAGAAAATTTTCTTGTTTACCTATAGAATCTTGAATCCATATGGAGGGGGAAAGATAACATATCCAGATCTTTTCCGTCATGGAAAAATATATCTCAGGCTCCAAATCCAAGATTTCCTGAGGCACAATGGGTGATTTACCAGCCCGAAGGATGGGAGATCTAGGCTCCATTAGCAGTCCTTTGCCATTTCTTGATACTAAATTGTATTGGGAAGATTAATGAATATCTGGGGTTCCGTGTTGGGATGACACTCTGATTTTCCTCAGCATTGGATGTAAAAAGGAAGATAATGAGATAAATACTAGCAAGGAAGAATGGCTATTTTAGCAGGTATTGATGAAGAGTAAGGAGAGCTAGGGTAGAAGCAACGCTTCTCAGTAGCAAGAATATGAGAATTTGGCACTCTATATCCCCTTCATATATAAGGAACTTATTCCCAGACCAAGGTTGGATGTTTAAATGGGAGCACGTGTCAGCATCCAAGATCACTAGTGTCCCGAACCTCATCCCGATGTAGCAACCGAAGCAAAGGAGTGGGGATTTCAAATGTCAAAAATCAAACGTTCCTGCTTTGACTGTAGTGCTCATTTAATAAGGCATCACATCACTCAACCTCGACCGTCACCCCGCTTGAGTTTAAGTGATGTGGTCCATTGTTAATACATTAGGCCGACCCATGAAGCGAATGAAAGTATTCAATTCAGAAGGAGGAGCACTGGGCCCTAGCCTACTGGCCCAAAGGCCTACAGAGGAAGGTGATTTAATTACACCCGTTCAACAATCTATTGGGTCACGCTGATATTAAGTGACTGGTTAAAAATGACGAATTAAGAGGGCATCCGTTATCCCCATTCCGGAGATGATCACGCCACCATAAAGGCAAGGCAATTACACATAAACAAGAGGATGGAGAAATCATCATCAAAAAATAGAGAAATGGACAACAAAAGAAGGGTTCAATCTCCATAGGTACTCAACACTATGGTACTCTGATAACTCATTCTCTTTACTTCCACTTTATATTTTTTCCTCTATAACTCGGTGAGACAGTATCAAATCTACCCCCAATAAGTGAGTCTCACATATCCCGAGTCATCTTGAGTCCCATATTGACTTAAGCATCAGAGGGAATTTGGGTTGAAACCTAGATCCGACCCCCCTGATGATTTGTCTGTGCTATAGATAGCTCGGAAGATCACTCAGAGCCACTCAGAGTTAGGTCAGGCTTCACCCAGATAGCTCTGCTCTCACTGACCAGGGTTCCAACAACCGTGGGTCCCACTCCTCAGTCGATGAAGGTCCACGTCACAAGAGACGTCCTCGTCAGCTTCACCTCACTATGTGACGATTTCATCTATTAACAAGTCTCAATAGCGGACTATAATGAATGATATCTCCATCATATTGGCTTAATGATTTACACTGTTCTATGCACATTATTATCTACACATTCATAGTCTGTAAAAGATAAGCATACACCCAAAGATAACACGTATAAAACTATTAAGTACAACAAATAACATCTCATATATAATTATCTACAACTCATTTCGTTACATGCCCGCAGACTCACCGTGGATCTAATGTCATTCCACCCTAAATGAGGGTCACAAACATAATATGAAAAGGTCCAATGACCTGACTCGTAAGTAGCCACAAAAGACTAGACCCACTCAAGAATAAGCATATCGTATAAGTGAATTTACTGAAATTCCATCCATAATGATATATATACCCTCCCATTTGGGAGGAGAGGAACTCATTCTATTATTTTCATTCTGTCTTTATTACTTTTGAGATTATAAATTTTATCTCTCATAATCTAATTTAAGAGTCGAATGAATCGAATCCAGGGCCTTTATACCGGATTCAACTCGCTAACACTTTTGCTGACTATGGTGTACAAATTACAGGATACATAAAATATATCTGGCATATCCAGTCTATTCGTCCATTATGTCATCTTTGACATCATCTTTAGGAAGTATGAATGGTATCATGTGCAATACACCGAACATTATGGAATAATCCAAGTAAATGGAGAGAAGCGTGCTAGACACAACCCTTTATGATAAGAGAATGATGGCAAACAAGACGCTTTGCCAACTTCTCTACTGCCAAGCCTTAATGTACATGATAGTGGAGGCATTCAACATTATGCATGGACAATTATAGGGTTAATTTACTGCTCTATATATTCAATTCGGTCAATTGCTATATCGACAGTCCCATTATAATGTTAAGAAATGTATGCCATTAAATAATTATTTTAATTGACATATCTTGTTTAAAATAATAGTATGCAATTTTTTATTTATCCTTGTAAATTTCTTATCTGAATGTGTATATGTGTAGATTGAATGTATAATTATATTGATAAAGTTCTTGAATTATTTGAGAAAATTAGAATGATAATGTGATTATGATAATGAGACCAAATCAAACCATTTAAGCACATTTAGAATATTCATGATCAATCAGAATATTCATGATCAATAAAATATCACGCTGTATATTGATATCCTGTATAGATCTGTGTTTAGTGATCTTAACCACTAAGAAAGTAATTACTGGTCTCATAGTCAATCAATGTGGTGACATCGTGAGATAGTTCATATATATTGGAGAACATGTTCTTAAGACAACTCGCTGAGATGTTTCTACCCGAAAACATACTTTAAATGTTAATAGAATTTCTCCAAAAATGACTGGTGCATGTTCACATTTAAACATATATAAGACATGCCAAATAAACTTTCACATGATAGGCACACTTTTGGCCCTTATCGACATCATGAGACAGTGGATATGTACTTATTAGAGAACATGTCCTTAAACCAACTCGCTGAGAAGTTTCTACATAATAACATACTCTAACTGTTAATAGAATTTATCCAATAATAACTGGTGCATGTTCATATTTAAACATATGACATGCTAATTATAAACTTTCAAATGATATGTACACAATTTTGGCCCTTACCGACCAACAACACCTTAGTTGTTGCCTGGTTTTCGATGGTTATAGTCCAAAGCAAGCAAAGGGATGTGACAATCAAGATAGGATTCATTTCCTTCGGTAGTGAAGTTAGTGTTGTAGGTAGTTGATAAAGAACTATAACAAATCCTTGGCTAATATGAAATAGATAAACTTATTCGATCAATAAGCTTGATCCATTGTAACAATGGTATCACATAATTGATTAACTATATAAGATGCTAATAGGGTTCGAAAGACATCCATACCTTAGACATCTTTGCAACATAGTCAAGATGGAAAATATCAAACTACACGAAAGCCATTGATGAGAACCCCGTACCAAACCAACCAAATAATTAGTATTCTAAAAAAGGTATTCACCATACGTATCAAGTGTAAATAAATGTAGAAAAGATGAAAGTTTGGAAACATCAAACTATTTCTAATTCTAGATTTATTTGTTAGAACGAAAAGTCCATACCTTTGCGCAAATACTCTTACACAGTATTTAATATTCCAAAAACTTTTCTAGTGAAAATCCCTGATCTTCACACTAACCAAGCCAATAGAAGATTCACCTTGATGATGAAGCTCTTCATGATTCACAACCCCTCCAAGAGCTCGAACTCGGTTCAATGCATTGCTAGTGTTGAATATTGTGTCATCCCACGTAATAAAATACACAAACCAAATAAGCTAATCAAAAATACAAAGATTTCATCGTGGTTCGGTCATCCCGACATACTCCAGTCTCCAAGCCCCCTACTTAAGATTTTCACTAACACCTTTCTGCAAAGAAGGAAGAGAAACCACACGCAACTTGGCAAACATGCTTGCTAATTACACACCACAATCTTAACACACTATCTAAACGAGAGTACCAAACACCTCACAACTAAGGCAAACCTTTGTTGAACAAAAGAATACAGACTCCTATAGCTTTGAAGAATTATGTATGTGGATACATTGGTGCCTAAGTAGAGGATTTCTATTGTATAAGATCATGGAAATGGAGCATAGAAATTAGGGCTCTTTTTTGGCTCAAATATGATAGGAAATCAGAGCAGGTCAAGATAGTATTTTCCTATGTTTTTCTCTCTCTTTTCATGTCCAAACAACTAAGAATGAATCCATATTTATAGAGGAGAAATCCTTTGAGAGGAACTTACCAAAACACCCTTTCAAACAGCTAGTTTCTAATGATCAACATATCTAATGGTAACCTAACTAGTCAATAGAAATCCATGTTGGTCGATTATTGGTTCAAGATAAACTAGGCATGAAGATATTATTTGTCGACTAACAGCTTCTGTTAGTTGACTAAATGGAGTTAGCCAGAGTATATATCTTCTATTAGTTGACTAGGAGACTTTATTGGTCGACTGATAAAGGAGAAATATGGGTTGTAAAACTTTGATACACTAGTTGACTAGGATGTTATTGGTCGATAAGTAGGCTACTAAATTATCAATTTTGGATTAGAACACGAGGGGTTTGATACGATTAATATTCATAATAATTAGAAGTCTTTATCCTATGGTTTCATGTATGTGTGTATGAGTATCGTCAAGGCTTTAATAAACTATTATGATACAAAATAAAAAATTACATCAATACACAAATATACAATTTTGTTGAAGCTCGTACGAATGTCCAATTACTTGTAATAATTGTAGTCATCCATTCTTATTGCTATGTGTCAAGGCCTTATCATCCAACTTTTGACCTTTGTTTCCTAATGATTTCCTAATAGGTGCACAACACACATTAGTACAAGAATAATGCTTGATCATTATCAAAACATATAGAGAGGGATTCTAATATCCAAAAGGAACAACTTCCTCGAAGTATCGAATCTGACGATTCAGGATTACTCTCTATATAACTCATGTATTTGGGAAATATGGACTGAATGCACATATTCTTATATCTGCTTTGTAAACTTGTTACTATGGTGGTCAATACAAGGCACTTGGTAATGAAATGGTCCTAAATCCAAGTGTTTTTAGAGTTCAACATTTATATTACTGACTTCTCGGGTTGGTGGATTGGGTGGGATTATATAGTGAATATGCTAAATTGTACATGTCAATCTACTTTAATTTTTTCTCAGCCAGTTATTATACCTATTCCATTGGTTTTGTTCATATCAAGGATAAGATTATGTCTAGACACGATGCTGCAAATGATATATTTTAGAAAATATCCATAATGTTAAGCAGATGTTCTGAAATAATTAGATTGGTTTTATCTAATTACTTTCCCCCGCTAATTTTAGTGAATATCTTTAACCCAAGAAGATGAATTAGTAATTTAATTTTACAGTGGGAATTGGGATTGAGCTATCATAATTGATAATCTTGACATCCTTCTACAAGATACATCTCTCTATAGAAGGTAGACAAACTCTTTGTCAATTACAACTCCTTGTAATTACCAATTATAGTTTTTACCCTTAATACTTTATTGTCTTAACCTCTTCAAATAAATCATAAAGTTTTAGTCAAGTCCATTTCGTACATTTTATATTCAGTTAGGAAGAGACATATGTACCATTGACCTCTATCAACAAGGCTATATTCCGTCCCCTTGAATCCATCTCCATATAACAAAAATACATCACCTAGCATTGAAATGTTGATGGCTTGTTCTTTGCCAAATCCCACAGCACCAGTGCTAAGCACTCTACACGTTTGATATTACGGAGGGAAACATATACTTCTTAAAAGAATTTAAAAGGTAAAAGGTAATAGACTTAATATAATTAGAAAAACTAAACCATTTAGATCTAATTGGATTGAAAATCTACATTAATCAATTTACCAGGCCAGCTGTATAATGAGAGAGAGGTTTCCTGTAATGGTCCCAAACCATGTAATATTTTTCTTAAGAAGATTTTTGTTGTATATTATTTTTGCATTATTTAAAAAAATTCTTAGTATTTATTTCATGATTTTGGTGTAATCATTTTAATTAATTTTATTAATTAAAATTCATTTTTGTAAGAATAATTTATCATGCGAGATGATACGATTGCAATCTATTAAAAAGATTGTATCATATCGATGTATGAACTCTCCACATCCTCTACAAATAAAGGCCTATAGTCTTTCTCAAGCTATACATTCACAACAAGTTAACAGCACGCTCTTTCTGTAAGAGAGTGCCTGGACATTGCGAAAGCATGGAAGGACGATAGAGGATTACCCGTGCGCGAACGAGAAATTAAAAATGTCTGTTCTATTTGATCTAGAGTTATACCGAAAACCCCCGCTATTTTTATCATGATCATGATATTTGTCGAATTACGACCCCTAGATTGAACAAGATCAAAAAACAAACAAACAAACAAAAAATACAATTTTTTTGGCGCAGGCGGTGGCCACTAGCCGCCAACCCTTGGGCAATGGCCACTAGCCGTCGACCCAACCCCAAGGGGAATATGGCGGCTGCACATAGCTACTGACCCTATGGCGATGGCCAAACAGCTTTCATAGCGGTCAGCCGGCTCGATTAAATAAAACAAATAACCCTTAAGATCGGTTGGCCGACAGCCCTTATATCGACGGCTACCCCACACCAGCCCTCCTTTCCACTAATACCTCGGTAGAGTATGTACACCACTGCCAGCAGCGACTGTACACAGTCACCAGTATGATGGCGACCAACAATAACCCTAGTCTCTAGGGTTTTCAAAAACACACACAACAACCGACGGCCCTTGGCCACCGGTACCCCGCCGCCACCCTAGCGACGATGTGTCATTTCCACAGGCAGAGGCATACCCTCCAAACCCCCCATAGGCCACTACCTGCAGCATCGGTTGCACCCCCCGATCTATAAAAAATTCATTTCTAGGCCGAAGCCTTGATGTGGGCCTCGGCCCACAAACGAAAAAAACATACTTTTGAGTGCGGCCCGAATCCTGCTTGTCAAAAAGAATAATAAAAATTGAGGGTGGTAATTAAAGGGGCTGCGCGTCGAAGCCTGCAGCGTCAGGCCACTAGTTTTAGCACACATGCTTCTCAAATTTAAAAAAGAAAAAGAATAAAATGGCGGGCTGCGGCTGTAGGCTGAAGCCCACAGCACAAGCTACGGGTGCCCTCGCAACACCTTAAAAACAAACAAAAATGGGGATTTTTGTTTGTTTGCTAGCCTTTTCTAAAAGAGGGGAAAATAAATGAAACAGCAAGAATTATATGGGGGAGGGGATAGAAAATAAATAAATATAATGGGTCATAGCTCCGGAAACCATTTTTAGGTTAATTTCCCTAGAAATTTTAGGGGTGAGTCAAAAAATACAACAAGTATTATTGATAGGAATACAACTCTGATTATAATATAAGGGCATAGTTCAGTTTTTGTTTTTTCTTGAATTAGACCATATGCACATAACTTATTCTCATCATATTATTCATTTCTGATGCTTTTTAATGATCATATTAATATGCTAATATCACATACTTTTTGTCATGAATTCTGGGATATTTTTAGGTTTACTTTCGTAAGCATTTGCCTAATAATTATGCTGATCCTGTAATAGCTCTACCATTATTTGCCTAACATAATGGTGTATGACGTTGCCTCGTGTTCTAATTAATTATTAAGCATTAAAAAATTGAAATTATAAACCATGTGAATATGTGATAGCTGTGATATGAGAATAAATGTGATACACATGTTTCTGAGCATAAATTTGCACGAATGTCTAATTGTGGTTTAGGATCGGCCTTTTTAAGTCCCACATTAATTTTTCCCGCACTTTTCTTTTCTTTTTGAGAGAAATTGTAGTGAGAAATAATACGTAATGCCTAAGACCGATGGCCACTTCCATGGAGACGGAGGCCACCCTTGAGAAGAAGAATTCATATGGGACCATCGAGGTTTCCATAGTTGAACTCTTTCTTTTTCATTTATGTAAAATGGATTTTATAATTTGGACTTTGAACAGTATTTTTTGTGGTGATTGGCAGATCCACACAATTAACCTATTCATTATAATTGCCTCTGCCTGTTATAATTTACAATTTTTATATCAACTCAAGCAATTGTGCTTATAAATAATTATGTATAACGGCCCATGTCGCAATTATTGTTTTCAAATTTTTGAATAATTATTGGCAATTGGACCTGAAGTTCCACTGAAATGCCAATACCCTTCTTCCATTATAAACAAATAAATGAATGCAATGGGATAAATGCAAAAGTCATTATTGTCATCTCCTAGACAGAAGTCTTAAAAGAAGAGCACCCCGCAATAAATAGATTCCACAAGATCTATGGTCTAATTACAGACCAATATGGACACTAAAAGGATGTCATATCACTGCTTAGTGATCTCACCTCACGGGACATGATTTTTAAATCTAGACATAAGCAATAATTCTATCAAGAAAAATAAAAATAATAAAATTGCACCTGAAGTCATGACTTAACAGAATTAGTGAGAAACATAAAATAATGAATGAATATCGCACCCTTGCATCCCCCGAGTCATGTTTCTTCTCCCACAACTGAAAAAATGGAAGAAAAAACAGGGGAAGCTCACACCCTAGTAACTATATCCTTAGTGAGACCAATGTTACTTTTTCCAAAAAAATATATATTAAAAATGGAAGAAAGAAATAGGGAGAGCTTGCATCCTTGTATCTACCTCCTAAAATGAGCCTAATACTTCCCCTCTCCAAGAAATTTATAAAAGTAGAAAAATGGAAACATGTGGAGCACAAAAATTACAAGGAACAACATCAAAAAGGGGGAAGGGAAAATAAAGAATAGCTCGACAAGAAATAGCAATGTGTAACCAAGTCCAGTAAGACATGGAATTACCTATATAGATCATTATTGCCAAAACAATTGCAAGATTTATATAAAGCTCGTCTAAAGACGAAAGCTGAAATAAATCTAGATATTGTATACTTAGCTATTCTTCGAGCAGATAAAAATTTTGAAAACAATAATTTGCTTGACCAGTTGCCAAAATATAATTGTCAGTAGTATTTTTCAATTGCAATTAAATACTTATACTTCTGTGCACTGAAATAAATTGCAAAGTTTTCCTTACATGCCATATTTTGATATAAATGGTTGTGTGTTGCATCGAAGTATTTTTTACAATGATTATACTTTCTACAAGTTTGACTTATTGAACTTGTCAAACAAATTGTGGATAATTAAACCATCCACACGATCACTCATGACAAATGCTATCAAAAGCATCCCACTCTAACGATAGTCCCGAAGTACTATCTTGGTACATCTACATTGAGGATCAAACAATGCAAGTATGAAAACTCCTAAACAAAATATGAGGATGGCCAGTACTCTCAGAAAATATGGTAAAAGAAAAGTTTCGAGGATATTCGTCGATATTAAATCCATATTGAAACTAATGAAATAAATAAATACCGAATATTTGTATATAACGACTCAAGATAATTAATGGCCTGAAGACCATACTTGAGTGTTTGAATGTACCTTCAAAAGGTCCATAAAATACAAAATTCGAAGAATGGAGTAATATTAACAGAGCACACATATGTGCCCGACCTCATAAAAGTTAATACTTTAATACAAGTGGTTTAGACACACTGGATCGGTGATAATGCACTCCATAATATTCAAAAATTACGGGTATAATGGATAAAACTGGGAAATAAAAATAATTTGCGACTGGAGTAAAGCTGAACACCATGAAGTAGGTGTTCACACCCAAATGGGTTTGAAAAGTTGATTATCAAAACGACTCCAATGGATTATACATCCATAGATTCCAGTTGTTAGTGATTGCATAGGGACATGCAATCTTGCATATTGCTTCATAAATAAGACTCAGACCCTCTGGAAATCAGAGTTATTCTCCGATGCAACAAGTGTACGGTGTTGAGTGTTAGACTTCTTCATACTTGGTTTTGATGATGAGCAAACATAAATAATTGTGACTAATCTCCTCCATGTTGTTAATCCATTGTCTAAGCTTATTATGACGATCAAATAGCAATGGATGACCATGAAGATCAATCAATGCATAAAGTTGAAGATTGGGTGATCAAAGATAAAGAATGTAGCTTCAAAGACTTTAAGAAGCTTCAAGATCATTCAAGAGAAAGAAGAGAAGCAAAAAACAAGTGTAATCTTTTATCCTCTTTTCTTTCTCATTAGAATATAGTTTTGAAGTAGATTATTGTTGGAGCTCACACACTTCACTCATTCGAGCCTAGGAAGTCATTAGAAACCAATTCCTAGATTTTGAACTTCTTTATTCTAAGTTGTGCATTTTAGACTTCTCACATGTGACTGAAGAACATTTTACAGGCACATGTCTAAGAACAGTCGACTGTGAATCGTTCAACAGTCGTCTGTTATGCACATACTTTTGACCTCGATTTTTGGCTTTCATTTCTAAAGTCCAACAGGCAACTGATGTACAAAGTACAGGCGCTAATCCAATTGCAGGTGCATGTGACTTGTTAGTCAGTTGTCTGTACCCTCTTGCCTAAACATCCCTAGATTTATCATCTTTCGCACTAGCGCCTGCAAGTGATGTAAGACGGTTTTATAGGCACTTTCCCATGGCACATGTGCATGTATATACCACTACAGTCGCATGTCCAACACTTACCCAAAAATTTGGTTTTGGCAAGTTACGCACTTGTGTAATAGAAAATGATGTTGGTTTCCCAGTCAACTGCCCATGGCACAGGCACATGTGGATTCCACATCAGTCGCCTATCCTAGCTTACACAGAATTCCTATATTTTAGCAACTTACACAGTTAAGTTTTTAGTCGCATGTAGATGGTTTCTTAGTCGCCTGATGGTTTTTAGGCGCATGTCCAACATTCATCAGTCGACTGTCCTACATAGTAAGTTACCGTTTAAATTCTCATCTACTCTCTGATATAGTGCATCAGGTGACTATCCGTTCTTCATCAATTGCATGTCCTGGCTGTAAAATCAATCCATTGGAATTTTCCACATAGATTTCAAGGGGGTTTTGGGTATTTTCATTGAGGGTTTTGGAGAACTTATAAGAAGGCTTCTTACTGTTCCACTGAGACACTCTTAGCCATTCAAGCATTGATCCTAAGTTCTCAATCTCTCAAGACTCTCTCTCTCTTCCTCAAATCCAAAATCCCTAAATCTCACTTTCACTTGTCTTCCAACTAGAACTAATTTCTAATCATCTAGCTTTGGTGTAGACAAGTACACGGGCTTTCTCTCTTCTTGGAAGAGACATCAACACACAACACACTTGCTCCTTCATGTTCTACTTCAAGTCATAGGCGATTGTAAGTGTTATAATTTCGAATTTCAGTATTTCGTAATTTGATTTCACTCTTGGTTTGTGAAAGTTGTTTGCTTGATCCCAAGTTGTAGGATTCAAGGACATCGATTGTAAGTCGATTACACTTGTATGGTTGCTACAAGTGGGTTTAAAGGAAATCTCAAGTTAGGTTTCTATCTTGAGTATCCGGAGGTATCCGGGTGAAAGGGACGTAGGATTACCAGGAACAAGTCGAGTTTGACTTAGTTAATCCGAACCCTTGAAACATACTTGTGTTAGCATTGTTCATTGTTGTTAATTATTATTTTCGTATCTTTGTTGGACTAGGATTTAATTAGGCGTAATTTCGTAGTTAAATTTTATAAACACTATTCAACCCCCGTGTCTAGTGTTTTCCTCATAGCAATGGTCCTTACAATTGGTACCAGAGCTAGTCTACAGATATAGCATCCACCACCAACAATGGTCATCTTCCTACTTCGTGCAACAATCATGATCGTGATGGTAATTCTTCTGTAATCGAAGGATAATCAACGGTTCGTCCTCCACGTTTCAATGGCACGAAAAATTCAAGAAGGATATGAAGAAAGGACTCGTTGGGACTTTCGATGACTCAAGTGGGGATTCTTCAAGAGAACCTGAGGATGAGAAGGTTAAGAGTGCACATATGTGCTTCATGGCCCAAGAAGATACATTCTCCGATGGGAGCGATAGTGAGAATGATGAACCCGAGGTAACAATGGATGAACATCATATAGCTAACGAAGAATTATTTTCTAAATATCAATCTCTTATGCTTAGATATACTAATCTTAAGAGGTTAAATGTTAGTAAATCATCCATGCCATCCATCACCAACAATGACACCATTGTTGGCACACTCACACTTGAGAAAGCCAATTTGGTTTCTCAAAATGGTACATTGTGAAATGAGGTGAATTCCGTCAAATCTCAATTAGATCATATTTCTTTTAAAGATAGTGATGATCTAATTTCACAAAACACACAATTGGGTATTAAGAATAATTCTCTCAAAACCCAAGTGCACGAGCTCACTACACATGTGTCCACCGTGGACACTACTATTTCTTCTTTAAAGAAGAAATATGAGCTCATTGTTGGATATTGGACTCCCCAGATTTGGTTTTGGATGATGAACAAACATAAGTATATCGTGAACTAACAATTTGTGAGTGCAGTTATGGAGATCGTCATCAAATTCATATGAACATCCTAAGCGACGTCTCAAGACTTCTCAAAGCGTGTGATCGCATGCCTAAAGCTTCGTTGAAGCTTTTGGACCATTTTAGAAGTCATGAAGATTCGGATCGAAGCTTTCGAAGACGGTTCGTCAAGTTGTATTTATAGTCTTTTAGCTTCGTTCTATAGAATGGTAAGCCTTGAGTAGGTCTTACGTTTTAATCTTCATAACGCTCCTATCTTAGAGCTAGGAACTAGTAAGAAGTCCATACTAACCTTCCCGAAGCTTCGCGCTTCGATTCGTGACTTCTTGTGCATGTTAGTTGGTTCAAGAAGAAGAACCAACCAACTAGATGGTGATCTAGTCGGTCGGCAAAGCTTCTTGGACCGACTAGTTTGCCTTCTCAATTCTAGCTCAGTTACTGTTTACAGTTAGTCGGTCAAAGAAGGTTCACCGACCGACTAGTTTGTGATCTAGTCGGTCAATGATGCTTCTTAGACCGACTAGTTGAGCTTCTACTATACATGCCTAGTTACTGTTTATCGTTAGTCGGTCAAAGAACGTTTGTCGACCGACTAGTTGATGAACTAGTCGGTCAACATTTGTTCTTGGACCGACTAAATCAATTTGTACTCAGACTATTTGTTTTATCTCTTAGTCGATCTAAGTTGACTCACCGACCGACTAGTTGTGAAACTAGTCGGTTGGCAAGTGTTCTTTGACCGACTAGTTATGTTAGTCTGAACTTCGACCTATTCTATGTTCACCAGTTAGTCGGTTCATGTTGATTGACCGACCGACTAGTTGATGAACTAGTCGGTCGGTGGTTGTTCTTTGACTGACTAGTTTGGTTCAGAATAGAGCCGTTGGAGCATTAATTGAAATGTTTTTCTCTCTCTCTCTCTCTTCCTTCTAACCTATAAATACTTGGTGTGCTGCATTCATTGCACTCAAGGCTGATATTAAGAGAAGTTTAGAGATCAAAGAGAAATCATTCCATCTCATTTAAAGCTCATTCATTTCCAATCTTGAATCTCTTCTCACTCTTATTTTAAAAGAGAGATTCATTGATTGTGAGCCTTCCAAGCCAAGTGCTTGATCCTAGGTCACCATCAACCTCATAGCTCTCCATAGCTGATCTAAATCTTGGATCTAGGGTTTGGTGCCTCTTCATCTTCCCCAAAATCCGTTTTGCCCTAAATCGTAAGTTTACTCAAGGCATAGGTATTTTGTGGTAAGAACTTCCATTTCATTTTACTTTGATATTGTAAGTGATTCACTCTCGGTTGTGAGAGTGTGTTTGTGATCCCGGGTTGTGGGAGTCACAAGTTTCATTTGTGTATGATTTGACTTGTGAAGGTTTTTCACAAGTATTTCATAGTGGAAATCTTGAGTTAGGGTTTCTAACTCAAGTATCCGAAAGTGATCCGGGTGGTTGGGACGTAGGATCACCGGGTACAAGTCGGGGAGACTTGGGTGGATCCGAACCCAGTAATATTGCTTGTTTGTGATTGTCTCGTTTGTTGTCGATTATTAACAATTCCGCATTTCCGCATTAATTGGTAGAGTTTGCAAGGTAATTAGGAATTAGCCTCTTAATTATTTTAAAGTACTATTCACCCCCCCTCTAGTACTTGTGCAGTCGCTTAGTAGGGCATTACATTTGGTATCAAAGCCAAGTCTACAGCTATGTCTGCCAACGACAACAAGATCGTTCGTCCTCCTTCCGACTATAGCACCTTCAAGAATCGTGAAGGAGCATCTTCGGTGATGGAAGGACACTCCTCAACGAGGCCTCCCTTCTTCAACGGTACCAACTACGGGTACTGGAAATGCCGGATGGAAACTTTCCTCCGAAGTGCTTCATTATAGAGGGCCACGATGAAGGAGTATGTCGAGCCCGCCGAAGAAGATTTCGAGAAGTGGACTACCGCGAAGGTCACCGCGGAGGTAAGCAATGCCAAGGCAATGAACGCCTTGCAATGCGCTTTGGAGCCCGAGGATTTCAACAAGATATGCACATGTAAGAGTGCATATCAAATATGGAACTCCCTCATCATCTTGCATGAAGGAACAAGTAGGGTAAGAGACTCTAAACTCGTTGTAGTTAATAAAGATTACGAGTTATTTCATATGCTACAGGGTGAGAAGATGAAGGAGTATTATGCTCGCTTCGTCGACATCACAAACGAGTTGGAAGCTCTAGGTAAGACCTACACCTAAAAGGAGAAAATCTCGAAGATCATCGATGGAATTCCTTCTAGTTGAGAGAAACGTACCTTCGCCATCGAGGAAGGTAATGACATGAAAACTTATACCGTTGTTCAACTAATGGTTACCTTGATGTCTTATGAGGTACGCAAGGATAGCAAGTTGAAGTTGCAGGAAAAGATGAAGTCCTACCTAAAGCAAGACGAGCCAAAGAAGAAGGCTATTGCTTTCAAGGCCGCTCCATAACCTTCCACATCGACCGATGATGAAAAATCGGAAGACGAGTTGGACTTGGAGTCCATGGCTCTCATGGCCAAGAAGTTCAACCGGTTCTTCCCGAAAGGTAACTTCAAAAACAAATCGAAGTTTAATTCTTCTAACGCCTCCTCTCCTTTGTGTTTCAAATGCAACATGCCAGGACACATGAAAGCAGATTGTCCTCAAAACAAGCACAAGGAGAAGTGGAAGGCGCCAAAGTTCGACAAGTCCAAGAAGTACAAGAAAGGGTACAAAAAGGGGCTTGTCAGAACATTCACCGACTCCGATGATTCCTCTAGCGGAGAGTCGGATGATGAGCAAGTGGAGCAAGCACACTTGTGCTTCATGGCTAGAGAGGAACAAGATAAAGATTCCTCTTCCGATGATAGCAACAACGAAGGCGATGAGGTAACCATGGATGACCTTAGAAATGCTAATGAGCAATTATGGTCTAAATACACTAAATTAGTAAATAGGTATACTAAAGTAAAAGGTGATTTAGCTAGCATCCAAACCTCGCCTAAAACTATCATCACCAACAACGACACCGTTGTTGAAGAGTTAAAGAATGAGATTGTTAATCTCAAGACTCAACTTGAACATTTTAGCATTGAGGATCCGGAAGAACACAAGATAGCAGATTTGACTTCTCAAAACTCGGCTTTGAGTATTGAGAATGAGAATCTTAAATCTCGTGTTTATGTGATCACATCGCAAGTATCCACTTTGGATGCTTCTATGCGTTCTCTCACCAAGAAATATGAGAGCACATTAGGCCGAATTAACAAATTCAATAAGGGTAAGGACCATTTGGATAAAATCCTAAGTGACTTACTTTCGGCCAATCACCACATTGGCTTGGGGTATACGATGGGAAATTCATCCAAAGCGGCCACTACTTTTGTTAGGCCAACTTCCGATGCCTCAACGAGTGGTAGCAAACACTCTATTGGTAGTTCATCTACCAATGGTGCTTCCACCTCGTACACATCTTCATTTGGAAAGAAACCCACTTTGGGTGGACTTCCAAAGAAGGGCCATGCTTACATGTACATGAATACCATACCACGTAGGAACACACGTCCTACTCCACATGCTCACACATATGATGATTTCTATGCACCACATCCACGGGCATGTGCACACCATGTGAGACACCCTCACGCACGTGTTCCTCCACATGCATATGTACACCCACATCATCGTATGAATAATTATCCACATGCACCATTCCATCATGTTCCTTATGCCTATCCACGACATGTATCATGTAGAAACCAACAACGCATGCATGCACCCAATAGGATGAGAGCTCCCAAAATTTTCAAGATTTGGAGCCCAAATGACACAAGCATGGATGAAAAACAAGTTTACATGAATTCTTATTTTTCGAATGTTGTGCATAGTAGTAATTATGTGGGGAAGTCTATGTCCAATTGGACTTGGCTTCCAAAGGTCTAATCTTTTAGACCCAATGACCTTGGGTACCATGATACGATATTTTCTATCTTTAGGTACTCAAGAAAAAGAAACGGAGCAACAAATTTAAATTTATCTCCAAGAGGAATTGGATACTCGATAGCGGGTGTTCAAAACACATGACGGGTGACACTCAATTGCTCTCCGGAGTGGTACCTATTGCAAATGGAAACGCGTCGTCTTTGGAGGCAACGAGAGCGGAACCATCATAGGTGTTGGTAAAGTGGGTAATCCTTCTAAACCTCTTATAAATGATGTTTACCTTGTTAAAGGATTAAACCACAATCTCATTTCAATAAGCCAACTTTGTGACAAAGGTTACAAAGTTAGCTTTGCGAAAGGAATGTGCCATATTTTAAGAAAACATAATAATGAATTATTGTTTTCCGGCACACGCCATAATGATATATACATCCTAGATCTTCCGAGATCACATGAACAATGTCTCTTTGCCAACACAAGTGAACAACACTTATGGCATCGATGTTTTGGTCATGTGAACTTTGGAACACTATTTAATCTTTCCAAGTTAAATTCTATTAGAGGCTTCCCTAAGCTAGTCTTTCAAAAGAAAAGCTTTTGTGACTCGTGTCAGCGAGGCAAGCTTCCAAAATCTTCATTTAAACCTAATAAAAGCATTTCTTCTAAGCGGCCACTAGAGCTATTACATCTAGATTTATTTGGGCCAACTAGAGTTGCTTCATTAGGTAATGCTAGATATGGACTTGTCATCGTTGATGACTTTTCTAGGTTTACTTGGGTATTTTCATTATGTAATGAAAATGATGCTTTTGAAAACTTCACAATTTTTTTAAGAAAGTACAAAATCTCAGTGGAACCACTATTGTCACTATTCGTAGTGATCATAGAGGGGAATTTGAGAATGAGTCTTTTGAGACATTTTGAGATGAAGTTGGTATTACACACACCTTCTCTTTCCCTCGTGCACCTCCTCAAAATGGTGTAGTTGAGAGAAAGAATAGGACGCTAGTGGAGTGTGCTCGCACTATGCTTGATGATAGCCAACTTGGCCATCAATTTTGGGTGGAAGCGGTACATACCGCTTGCTATGTGTTTAATAGAATACTTTTGAGGCCCGGTACTAAACAAACTTTTTATGAATTGTTGTTTGGTAGGTTGCCTCAAGTTAAACATTTTCGTGTTTTTGGTTCAAAATGTTTTATTAAAAACACGTATGGTAGTTTGGACAAATTCGATCCAAGATCCGATGAGGGGATTTTTGTTGGATATTCCTCACGTAGCAAAGCCTACCGGATATACAACAAACGAACATCAACGATCGAGGAATCACTTCATGTTTCATTTAATGAAGGATTTGTTCCAACTAGAATTACTAATGATGATGACTCCATGGATGTTTTATGTGATTCAATTGGTAATTCTAATTCTAATAATTCTATTGGTTCTATTGAGACTAACCCTTCTAATGAAGTTTTTGAGAATGTTCCTAGTGATCAAGAGATTCCCAAACGGCTTCATACCGTTCGTGACCATCCTCATGAGCAAGTCATTGGCAATATCCATGATAGTGTCAAGACGAGATCTCAAGTCAACCACTTCACTCATTGTGCCTTTGCCTCCTCGATAGAGCCAAAGAATGTTAATGAAGCATGCGAAGATAGAGCTTGGATCCTTGCCATGGAAGAGGAACTCATTCAATTCGAGAGGAATGAGGTTTGGGAGCTTGTTCCATTGCCATCGAAGAACCACACCGTCATAGGGACAAAGTGGATCTTCAAGAACAAGACCGATGAAAACCAAGTCGTCGTCCGGAACAAAGCTCGGTTAGTAGCTCAAGGCTATCGGCAAGAGGAAGGTATCGATTTTGAAGAATCCTTTGCTCCGGTAGCTAGATTAGAATCAATTAGATTATTGTTATCTTTTGCATGCCATAAGGATTTTAAATTATTTCAAATGGATGTTAAAAGTGCGTTTTTAAACGGAGATGTTGTATAGGAAGTTTATGTTTCTCAACGTCCGGGTTTTATAAATGAAAAATTTCCAAATCATGTTTTCAAACTTAAGAAAGCACTTTACGGTTTGAGACAAGCTCCTCGAGCTTGGTATGACCGTTTAAAGAATTTTCTTTTGGATTTGGGTTTTAAAATGGGAGAAGTTGATTCCACATTATATGTTAAGTATTCGAATAATGATATAATTTTAGTTCAAATTTATGTTGATGATATCATTTTCGGTGCTACTAACTTTGCTCTTTGCGAAGAGTTTTCTAATGTGATGAATGATCAATTTGAGATGAGCCACATGGGTGAGCTCAAATATTTCTTAGGTTTCCAAATTCGCCAAATGAACGATGCAATCTTCATCCACCAAATGAAGTACACGGTGGACTTGCTAAAGCAATTTGGAATGGAGAATGCCTCCGGGAAAAAGACTCCAATGAGCACGACTACACATCTTGATAAAGATGCGGGCGGAAAAGATGTAGACATTCGTCTATATCGAGGTATGATAGGTAGTTTACTATATCTTACCGCAAGTAGGCCCGATATTATGTTTGCTGTATGTGTATGTGCTCGTTATCAGTCTCAACCTAAGGAGTCACACTTAGTAGCGGTAAAACGTATTTTCCGTTATTTAAGTTACAAACTTGATTTTGGATTACTTTATCCAAAATCTAGCACGTATGAGATAATCTCATATAGTGACGCAGATTATGCGGGATGCAAATCTGACAGGAAAAGTAATAGTGGCACTTGCCATTTTATAGGAAATTATCTTGTCTCTTGGTTTTCCAAGAAGCAGAATTTCGTATCACTTTCAACCACCAAGGCGGAATATATTGCCGTTGGTGCCGCGTGTGCTCAAGTTCTATGGATGAGACACACACTTAAAGACTTTGGTATAAACTGTGATACTTGCCCTATCATGGTGGACAACCAAAGTGCAATATGTCTCTCCAAGAATCCGGTACACCATTCTCGTTCGAAACACATAGATGTCCGTCACCATTTCTTAGATGATCATGTTGCTAAAAGGACATCATTTTAGTGTACGTTGAAACCCAGAAGCAAATCGCCGATATTTTCACGAAACCCCTAAAGGAAGACTCCTTTGTGTGGTTACGTCGAGAATTGGGGATTATGGGTGAATTCGAGATTTAGGATTCATTTTTATTCAAAAATCTTGCATGTTATTCAAGTTCATTATATTTGCACATGCTTGATTAATTGGAATTTTCTGGATTTTTGTTGAATTTTCAGAATTTATGCTCGATTTGTTCGTAAACGTCAAATTTCAGATTTTTGATGTTTAATGGGGTAGTATAATGATTAATGAGAGTATTTCGATGTTTCGTCCAAGTGCGATTAGGAGAGAAATCAAAATTTCAAAATTTTCAATTTTTGGACTCTCTTAGTCGGTCCAAGTTCATTGGCCGACCGACTAGATTCAGTTCTAGTCGGTTAGTGAATGAGCTTAGACCGACTAACTCATGCCCTAAATTTTGGCTTCAGTTACTGTTTGCAACTAGTCGGTTCAAGCTCATTGACCGACCGACTAGATCGTGATCTAGTCGGCCAGTTGCGTCTTTTGAGCTCCCAACCGACTTAAATTCATTTCAATCGACTTCTTTCACTTCTAGTCGATCGTTTCCTCTCTCCAGCTCTAAACCCCCCTGTGCCGTTTGGTCTCCCTCCTCCCTCTCCTTCGATCCGACCGTTTTCCGACCATATCTCCGGCCGATCTCCCCTAGGGTTTTTTCTCACTCCTCTCCTAATCTAGGGTTAGATTTTTAGCTCCTAGGCTTAGGGTTTGTATCTATTTCGGTTAGGGTTTCAATTCAGCTAGGGCTTGATCTTTAGGGTTCTAGAACTCAATTCCTCGTTTGATTGCGTCGTGTACTGTCACGCTTATGGCACGTACACGTATTCCGATCCGTCCTACGAGCCCTTCGCTTATGACCGTAGAGCCATCCCCTACGGATCCCAATCAACCCTCGCAACCTAAACGCCGATCGAAGACTACCCAACCTTCGTCGTCTTCGCCTCCCTCAAGAAGAAGAGGACGGCGACCGCCAAGCCCAGAGCCCAATCTCAGCCCAAGCCTAAACCCAAGCTTACGAAGGAAACTGTGTCTCCCTCCTCTTTCCATACGCCTTCGGATTCTGACACGGAGTACAGACCCGAGACTGAGACCCATAGGGATCCCTCACCTCCTCCTAGGCAACCTGAGTCTAGCTCCCGACCCCGTACTTCCACTCGTCAGCCTAAGGGAAAGGGTCCGATGCCGGTTGGTGGTGTCGATATCTCGTTGTGTCGCGATGACCCTATGTGTCTCGCGGATTACAACCGTATTGAACACTGCCCACTGCTTCTGGAGCATTTCATTCAGTTCTCAGACTTCCCAGGCCTAGCAGATCTTCTGTCGTCTTCGGGTCTTATCGATTATCTTTGATATGACCCCAAGGCAAATCCTCATCCCTACCCTCGCTTAGTGAAGCTTTTCTATGCCAATAGGATCCGGGGTCAGTACGACGCGACCTACTCAATTGAGACTACTGTCTTGGGGACTCTGATAGTCCTCACGGCAGAAATCTTAGGAGAGTTGATCGGTTGCTCGTCGTCTGGCCTCCTCCCTTCAGATATTTCTGTCGATGACATCTCTTCCCTCGATCAGGTCATCCTTTCTGAGATCTTCCATGAGATTCCTCCCGCCATGATTGGCGTCCCCTCTAAGTCATTCAAGCCCAATGGCTGGGTCCTTAACTTGATTCTGAAGTCGTGCTTACTTCCTAAGTACGGCTCCTCCTCTTTGCCTTCCCAGCCATTCCTGAAGTTGATCTATGCCATCTTCATGGGTAGCGAGATTAACTGGGCCTGGATCATACTCGATAAGATGGATTCTTTCGAGTGTATCCGGAAGTCCACGAAGTCTGTGCATATCCCATATCCGTGCTTGTTGACTCTTTTTTTTCGCCACTTCCGTGTCACACTTCCTCCTGATGATGAGCGTCAACTCGGTCCCCCTCTGAATGCGATGGCCGTCAAGAAGTCTCTTGCGGCACTCCGTCATGTTCAGAGGACGACCCCCTCTGCTTCAGCGTCTACCTCTGCCTCTGCCTCAGCTGCTCCCTCTACCACTCTTGACGAGCTCGCGCGTTCAATGAGATGCATGGAGTCTCGATATGCCTGTACTGAGGAGATACTTGCTCGTATTGCCTCACGTTTGGGTATTGAGATCCCTCCGTCAGTCTCTGACGAGGAGGAGTTGGACGAGGAGGAGATTGAGGAGCTTGTTCGTGTCGCTTCTCGTGCCCCTGAGGGCACTTCTGTGCTGCTGTTGCCTCTTCTGCTGGTGACCCCGAGAGCACACATGTTGCCACCGTTCCTGCGGTGGATACGACGACTGGTGCTCCCGAGGCCACTACTGTTGCTGCTCCAGAGATTTCCACTACCGTCGCTCCCGTGGACACTTCAACTGATCCAGTGACCACCTCCACTCCTGCAGAGCCTGCTGCTGCTGCAGATCCTGCCACTGCCTCCTAAGCTTCTTTGAGGACTCTCCCGATGCACTTTGGATGATAGATATTTTAGTGAGAGAGTTTGGGTAGGATATAGTGTGGTTCTGGATATTTTTGACAGTTTGATGTATCTTCATGTATTTTGATGATATTTTGGATATTTTGATGTAGTGTGATACTCTGATGTCCGGTGTGACATATGTTATATGTTGTGATATTTTGATGTATTTTGTGCCCCGATCGTTGGATCGATGTTATATATGTCGGCGATGTTTCTTTTTGATGTACTCATGCTTCATATATATATATATATATACATCGATGTTGACTCTTACATTATGTTGTGCACATTTTATATTTTATATGTCTCTGATGTTTTGATTTCGTCGCTCGACGATAATACTTGGTTAAATAGAATTCATTTTATGAAAACATAGAATTGGTTTCCATGCACTAAATTAACCAAGAATGTTGATATTGGAGAGTATATTCCATAACTCAATTCGTAAAATTAATTTGAGTTTTGATGATTTTATTTATCGATTTTCGACTTTGGTCTCATTGAGACGCTTTGATTTAATTCGAATTTTCCATTTGGTGTCATTTGGACCGTGGTCGTATTCTATGACTCCCGTGCTTTTATTTGACGCCATTGTTGTTGTCGTTGATCTCCTCCCGCTCTTTTTGCTAATGCCAAAGGGGGAGAGATATAATAATGACATGGCTAAATGATAATTTAAAGCATTATTCCATGAATCTAATTTGATATGTTAGATTCAGGGGGAGTTAAGATATATAAATGGATTTTGAATCCATTATCTCAATAATTGCTTCTCATTTTATACTTCACTCGTCTGCTTGATGCTTCTGATTAATATATAATTTTGGAATTAACGTGTCATCAATGCAGGGGGAGTAAGTAAATTACATTTGAATCATTATTTTTTATTATTATTTATGTTGGTTTGTCATCACCAAAAAGGGGGAGAATGTTGGAATATTGGACTCCCCGGATTTGGTTTTGGATGATGAACAAACATAAATATATCGTGAACTAACAATTTGATAGCGCAGTTATGAAGATCGTCGCCAAATTCATGTGAACATCCTAAGCGACGTCTCAAGACTTCTCAAAGCGTGTGATCGCATGCCTAAAGCTTCGTTGAAGCTTTTGGACCATTTTAGAAGTCATGAAGATTCTGATCGAAGCTTTCGAAGACGGTTCGTCAAGTTTTATTTATAGTCTTTTAGCTTCGTTCAGTAGAATGTTAAGCCTTGAGTAGGTCTTACGTTTTAATCTTCATAACGCTCCTATCTTAGAGCTAAGAACTAGTAAGAAGTCAATAATAGCCTTCCCGAAGCTTCGCGCTTCGATTCGCGACTTCTTGTGCATGTTAGTTGGTTCAAGAAGAAGAACCAACCGACTAGATGGTGATCTAGTCGGTCGGTAAAGCTTCTTGGACCGACTAGTTTGCCTTCTCAATTCTAGCTCGGTTACTGTTTACAGTTAGTCGGTCAAAGAAGGTTCACCGACCGACTAGTTTGTGATCTAGTCGGTCAGTGATGCTTCTTAGACCGACTAGTTGAGCTTCTACTGTACATGCCTAATTACTGTTTATCGTTAGTTGGTCAAAGAACGTTTGTCGACCGACTAGTTGATGAACTAATCAGTCAACATTTGTTCTTGGACCGACTAAATCAATTTGTACTCAGACTATTTGTTTTATCTCTTAGTCAGTCTAAGTTGACTCACCGACCGACTAGTTGTGGAACTAGTCGGTTGGCAAGTGTTCTTTGACCGACTAGTTCTGTTAGTTTGAACTTCGACCTATTCCATGTTCACCAGTTAGTCGGTTCATGTTGATTGACCGACCGACTAGTTGATGAACTAGTCAGTCGGTGGTTGTTCTTTGACCGACTAGTTTGGTTCAGAATAGAGCCGTTGGAGCATTAATTGAAACTTTTTTCTCTCTCTCTTCCCTCTAACCTATAAATACTTGGTGTGTTGCATTCATTGCACTCAAGGCTGATATTAAGAGAATTTTAGAGATCAAAGAAAACTCATTCCATCTCATGTAAAGCTCATTCATTTCTAATCTTGAATCTATTCTCACTCTTATTTCAAAAGAGAGATTCATTGATTGTGAGCCTTCCAAGCCAAGTGCTTGATCCTAGGTCACCATCAACCTCATAGCTCTCCATAGCTGATCTAAATCTTGGATCTAGGGTTTGGTGCCTCTTCATCTTCCCCAAAATCCGTTTTGCCCTAAATCGTAAGTTTACTCAAGGCATAGGTATTTTGTGGTAAGAACTTCCATTTCATTTTACTTTGATATTGTAAGTGATTCACTCTCGGTTGTGAGAGTGTGTTTGTGATCCCGGGTTGTGGGAGTCACAAGTTTCATTTGTGTATGATTTGACTTGTGACGGTTTTTCACAAGTATTTCATAGTGGAAATCTTGAGTTAGGGTTTCTAACTCAAGTATCCGGAAGTGATCCGGGTGGTTGGGACGTAGGATCACCGGGTACAAGTCGGGGAGACTTGGGTGGATCCGAACCCAGTAATATTGCTTGTTTGTGATTGTCTTGTTTGTTGTCGATTATTTACAATTCCGCATTTCCGCATTAATTGGTAGAGTTTGCAAGGTAATTAGGAATTAGTCTCTTAATTATTTTAAAGTACTATTCACCCCCCCCTCTAGTACTTGTGCAGTAGCTTAGCAGGGCATTACACTCATGTCCTTCCATATTAAGAGACTTAACAAAGGGAAATGGCAATTGGATGAATTGCTTTCCATCCAATTTCCGGTCACAAATCGTGTTGGACTTGGTTATAAGGAAGCAAACGCATCCAAATCACGCACCTCCTATAGTGACCTCACTATAGATTTTGTGAGGCCATCCTCCTCCAGTGCATCCACAAGTAGTGTCAAAAACACTATTGGTAGCAAACCTACCAAGAAAGTCGACACTCCACATGTTCCTTCTTTTGACAAGAAACCCACTAAGGGTGGAAATTAAAAGAAAGGACATGCCTATATTTACACTAACACTCACACACATATGAACACTCCTACTTCTCATGTGAACATGCATGATGCATTTTATGATCCACACCCACGGGTGTGTGCAAACCCACACTTGAGAAATGCTCATGCACGTGCTCACTCACATTCTTATGTTCATACACATCATCATATGTATGCTCATTCATATCCACCGCATTACATGTATGCTCCATATGCACCAAAACATATGCATGCTCCTCATTTTGTATATAATCCCTATATGTCGCATACATATCCTCCTCCACTTCATATGCTAAACCACGTGTTCCTAAGCATCATGCACCACGTATACCTTAGCCTAATGTGCATACAACTAGGAAGAGGACTGCCAAATCATACACTATTTGGGTCCCATGAACACTAGCACAAATGATAGGAATGCATATGTAAATTCTTATTTTAGTGATGTGATAAATAGTGGTAACTATGTTGGGAATCCAAAGTCCACTTGGACTTGGTTTCCAAAGGGCTAATCCCCTTGGACCAAACACGCTTGGGTACCATGAGCTTATGGTATACTTTGTAGGTACCCAAGAATAAGAAAAAGAGAAATAAAAAATATTAGCTCTAAAAGGAAAGGATGGATACTCGATAGAGGTTTCTCCAGACACATGAAGGGAGATCCCTCATTGCTCCCCGAAGTGATCCGCATCATGGACGATGCAACGGTCACCTTTGGAGGCGATCAAAAGGTAACCATTATCGGAGTCGGAAAAGTCAGTGTTTTGCTCATTCTAATGAAAAATTATTATGGCATCATTGTTTTGGGCACATTCACTTTAAGAATCTATATAAATTAGCTAAGCATGATTTAGTTAAAGGTTTTCGAAAAATATCTTTTAATAAGAAAAGATTTTTTGATTCATATCAACGAGGTAAACTCAGTAAATCTTCTTTTAAACTTAAAGATGGTATAACTTCTAAGAGGCCCCTAGAATTACTTCATTTAGATTTATTTGGGCCTACTAAAGTAGCATCTTAAGGAAATGCTTATTATGGATTAGTCATTGTAGATGACTTTTCTAGATTTACATAGGTATCATTTTTAACTAATAAAAATGAAGCCTTTGATGAGTTTACCAAATTTGCAAAGAAAATTAAAAATCTCTTAGGAACCACCATTATCACTCTTCGTAGTGATTATGGAGGGGAATTTGAGAATGAACTTTTCTCTAGGTTTTGTGATGACAATGAGATTACTCACAATTTTTCATTCTCTCGCATACCACCACAAAATAGTGTTATTGAGAGAAAGAATATGATTCTTATTGAGTGTGCACGCACCATGATCCAGGATAGTCATCTTTGACTTTAATTTTCAACGGAGGCAGTGCACACGACATGTTATGTACTTAATAGGATCCTAGTAAGGCCCCAAATGACCAAACCCTGTTTTGAACTATTTTACGATAAAAAGCCTCAATTTAAGTATTTTCAAGTATTTGGTTCAAAATGGTTTATAAATAACACTTTTGGTATTTTAAACAAATTTGAGCCAAGATCCGATGATGGAAATTTTGTTGGATATTCCACACGTAGCAAATCCTACCTGATATACAACAAAACCTCTTCAACGATTGAGTAATCATTTCACGTTTCATTTCCTGAAGATTTTGATTTACCTCATGTTGTTGATGATAGTGTAGATGCTTTATGTGATTCGATTAGTAATGTTAAAACTAATAATGTTATTGAGACTAACATTACTAATGAAAATGTTGAGATTGTTCCAAGTGATCCAAATATTCCCAACGCTTATCTGACTGTTCGTGACCACCTCCATGACCAAATAATTAGAGATATTGGTATGGGTGTCCAAACAAGGTCAAGGATTGATGAGTTCTCTCATTGCGCATTTGTTTCTACCATTGAACCAAAGAACATCCAAGAAGAATGTGAGGATAGCTCTTGGATCGTAGCAATGGAAGAGGAGCTCATGCAATTCGAGCAGAATGAAGTTTGGGAGCTCGTCCCTCTTCCAAGTGGTCACCAAGTCATTTGGACCAAATAGATATTCAAGAACAAGACGGACGAAAACGAGGTCATATAAGGAACAAATCAAGATTAGTAGCTCAAGGCTACCGACAAGAGGAAGGTATTGATTTCGAAGAATCCTTTGCCCCCGTAGCTAGATTAGAAGCTTTTAGGTTGCTTTTATCTTTTGCATCCCATACAAATTTTAAACTTTATCAAATGGATGTAAAAAGTGCGTTTTAAATGGTTTTCTAAGTGAAGAAGTTTATGTTTCTTAGCCACCTGGTTTTATTCATGAAGAATTTCCAAACCATGTTTTAAAACTTATGAAAGCGTTATATGGGTTGAGACAAGCTCCTAGAGCTTGGTATGATCGACTCAAAACCTTTCTTTTGGATTTTGGTTTTAAATTGGGTGCAGTTGACTCTACTTTGTTCACTAAATATTATTAAAATGACATCCTCCTTATTCAAGTTTATGTAGATGATATCATATTTGGATCTACTAACTATGATCTTTTCCAAGAATTTTCTAAATATATGAAGGAAGAATTTGAGATGAGCCACATGGGTAAGATCAACTACATTCTGGGTCTTCGAATTCGGCAAATGAAGGATGTGATTTTCATACACAAATCCAAATACATCAGGGAGCATATCAAGCGATTCGGGATGGAATCGTCTTCAAGCAAAAGGACTCCCATGTGTACAACCACTCATCTTCACAAAGATGAAAACGGGAAAGATGTAGACATTCGTCTATATCTAGGTATGATAGGTATTCTACTTTATTTAACTACAAGTAGGCCCTATATCATGTTTTTAGTATATCTTTGTGCTAGATAGCAAGCTAGATCCAAGGAATCACACTTGAGAGCGGTTAAACGAATTTTTCGTTAGCTCAATCAAACACTAGATTATGGGTTACTTTACACTAAATCTAGCACATATGAGCTAGTCTTATATAATAATGTTGATTTTGCTGGATGCAAATCCTATAGGAAAAGTACTAGTGGCACTTGCCATTATCTAGGAAATTCCCTTGTCTATTGGTTTTCCAAGAAGCAAAACTCTGTATCATTGTCCATGACCGAAGTGGAATATATTGATGCGGGTCTTGCATATGCACAAGCTCTTTAGATGAGACACACTCTCAAAGACTATGGTGTTAATTGTGATACTTACCCTATCATGGTTGATAACCAAAGTGCAATATGTCTCTCCAAAAATCCGGTATACCATTCCCTATCAAACACATATATGTGAGACACCATTTCATTAATGACCATGTAGCTAAGAAGGGTATCATCTTTGAGTACATTGAAACCCAAAAACAAATCGCCGACATCTTCACTAAACCTCTAAAAGAAGTCTCATTTGTGAGGTTGCGTGGAGAATTAGGGATTATGGGTGAATCCAAAATTTAGGAGCTCATTTTTCATATGTTATAACTTGTTTTAAGCTCATTTCAATATTTCCCTGTCGCATTTTTGAATATGAATATTTTTCACATTAGTTTTATATGAGATTTATTGGAGATTTGATGATTTTAAGATTTTCTTGATGTCATTGATATGTGTATCATTGTATATGTGTATGTTGGTTATTTTATGTTATTAGAGTAATTAAAGTATAGGTCTAAGGGTGAGAAGTCTCAAATCCTTGATTCTAACTCAATTCTGGATTTCAGAACCAGGACAGTCAACTGACTTTTCTTCTACAGTCAATTGCCCAATCTCCAGCTTTTAGCCTTCATAACTCATATTAATGATAGTCGACTGATGATCATTTTATGGCGCCTGGTCATCATCTAAGTGACTGTATTTTTTCATCAGGCGCCTGCCCAATTGTCACCAATTTTCCCGAGAGTTGGCTCAACATTTCTTGAAAATTTTACTATATAGCAGGCCCCTGTAAATCATTTCACAGTCGCCTAAACAAATCCAGGCGACTGTATTTTCTTCTGCATGCGCATGTCCCCTTTCTGATTCATTTTCTTATTAGGGCTTGGAAGGCGACTGCACATTGTGCATTAGTTGCATGTCAGTCAAGTTTGGTGGTTCGTAGCCCTCGATCTGAGCCGTTCACTTTGATCTAATAGCCCAAATCTCTCCCTCATTATTCTATAACCGTCGATAAGTGGGGTTTCTCTCTCATGTGATTCAAATAACCCCCGTCTCTCCTCCTTCATCCTTCGACTGCAATCACATCTCCTCTCTGTCGATCAACTCCCTCCTTGCGTCGATTCCTCCACTCGTGCTTCCCATTTGCGTCGATCAGTCTCCTCCGTCGTCGGTTTGGTAAAATTTCGTTTCACTCTCTCAATTCGTTCCCTAATTTTTGGATTTCGACAGTATCTTTCCGATTGCATTTCCAATGGCACCCAGACACTCCTGCTAAGGGCAAGTCCCTTAAGATTCCCAAAGAGCCTAGGGTTCGGGTCCCCAAGGCAGCCCCTATCCAAGGCTATCAAAAACCCCGAACCAAGAAGGCAACCGCTGCTTCTGAGTTCTTAGCCATATCCGGGTTTGATTCTGAGAGTTCTTGGCCAAGTAAGGAGAGTCCTTAGCCCCTCAAGTGTAGACATAGGTAAGCTTCTATAGATGTGCTTTCCCGACCTCCGGCCATCCTCCCTGCCGAGCTCCAAGTTCAACCTGATATTCTCGATGCTGAACCCCAAGCCGAGCCTGCTAATCCTGAAGCAAAAACCCCAAAACTAAGACATTCCTGAATCTTCACAGCCTTCAGCTCCTGCTTCTCATGTCCCCACGTGTCGTGATGTCAAGTGTTTGTGCAAATACAACTTGATGATCAATGTTAAGCTCTTAAAGGATAGTTTCATATCTTATCAAGCCCTCACTACTGAGAATCTCTCCCAGCTATTGTCTACGACCAAGTTGGTTGATCTATTTAGGTATTCCCATGATGATTCTCCTAGACCCTATCCTATGCTCGTGAAATTACTCTATGTAAACAGCATTCACGGTGAATACAACGAGTCTGGGATATTGGTGTAACGTTCACTTTCCGACCGTACGTACTTTTTTCGCGTAGTTGTGTTTTGTGAGCGTTTGGTGTAATTGATTTTTTTTTCTGTCGTCCGTAGTTCAGATGCGCGATCGGACCCTGTTTCCATGATCCTCTCGGAGGCGCGATCATCCCAGTATTTTCCTTTTTATTTTTGGATGTCTTTAGACCTATTCTGCACGACACACTTTTCATTATCAAAAATATTTTTATAATTAAATTTAATTCAAAAGTTCTGTGCGTTCACTTCTTAAGAGATATTTATATAATTACTAAATTATTTTAAAACCTTAGCTTACTTATCCCATTAACCCTGGACTTTCGTTGGGTTTGTTTTTTTTTCAAGTTTGAAATGGTCAACCTTACTATTATTAAATCAAAACCTCTTAGAAATCAGATCCTATATATATTTTTCAAATCAAAACTTAGCTACCCCTCCCACGTTCGGGTACAACGCCCCAATGATTTCACATACTCTCCCCCCCCCCCCATATCTCTTCCCACATGATTGCCTCCCCTCTAATTAATATATATCCTAACCTAGGGTTTCACTTGAGGAAAGAAAAAAAGAAGCTCAGCCGCCAACATTTTTTCCAGTTCGCAGATCTCTCCCTCTCCCTCATCTCGTCTCTCCCCTCTCAATTTCGCCCTCGCGCGCCCACCTACCCAGCGACCGCCGGAAGCATCTCCGTCAGTTCCTCTCGCCTTGCCGCCGTCCGCGGCAGCTCCACTGCTGTGCATGCTCTGCAGGCCGTCCCCCGTTGTCGCCCAAGCCACCGGAAGAAGACTAGGCCATGCCCAAGCTTCCAGGTCACCGAAAAATGCCACGCCAACCACCAGGCAGGCCGCCAGCGATGCCCGACGCATATGCACCCCCGTGCAACATCCCCCATCGCCGTTTACACCCTTGATTCGCTGTTTTGGCCCTCTTGGCCGTTGTTTCACCTTGCTCGCTGTTCCGTGGCCTCTCGACACCGCTAACACTTCCTACGGACTGCAACCATGCTCCTCTTCGCTGTCCGCTATCCCCGCTCGATGTCTGCTCCTTCCATCACCATTAGACGACAGCCTGACAGCCCGCGCATCGCTCCTCGAGTGTGATCTGTCTGTTGCTCGCTGTTTCGACCTCAACATGTCCTTTGCTCGATGTCTAGCCCCTTGCTCACTGTCATCACCTTCAGTTCACTGCCGGGACGTGCCTCGTTACGTCAACCGTAGCCGAGATACCGTAGACGACGAGGAGCTTTCACCGTTCAGACCCTACGTCCATTCTACATCAAACGCCGGAGAGGTTGGTTCCCTTAACATGTAGTAAACCCACACCGTAGCTCATCAAAACCTAAATAAAATCAGCAACTTAATTTAACTAAAGTTATTTTCTGCATCCTTAAAAACGTTGTCACCGTAGGAGAAATCGACGAACGAACTAATTTTCTGTACACATAAGGTAGACGTCGATCTAGATTGAACAAAACATCAAAAGATGTGACTTTTGACTGTTAGGGTAGTCCCGCCAAATTTAGAAACAAACCGTAATAGGATTGACAAATAGCGCGATCTGACATCGCCGTGATCCTGTTTCAGACGGACCATTGCCAATGCGACGCTTCGACAGGACGCTCTGGACAGACGACGCACTCCCCACCGCATGCAAGTGTTCACACTTGTACTTTCGGCCATGTTTAGGCCATAGACTCTTAGAACTGTTAAAACGGAAACAAAGAGAACCGGACATAAAATGATAGTGTCTGGGACCCCCCTGACAGCTTAGACTTGAAGACGAAGTCTAAGCGCAACAAAAACAACTGACACCTTAGGGTTTTCCTGTGTGTGCGTGCGTGTAGACCATCTAGAAGAACTTTTCCTTACTTGTCATGTCATGTCTTGTTATGCACAGCCTGCGGGCAATAGGGCACTTACCAGAGAGTAAGTGATCCCTTGTACGGATACACAGCCTACGAGCAATAGGGCACTCACCAGAGAGTGAGTGATCCCTTGTACGGATACACAGCCTGCGGGCAATAAGGCACTCATCAGAGAGTGAGTGATCCCTTGTACGGACTTGTCTTGTGCACTTGGGTGGTGTAGGGTTGAGCGTGCGCACGGGGAGAGGGTCTGATCCCCCTCGAACAGTATGGCGTGAACCCTTCGAGTCACACGTGTCTTGTCGTGTCTTGTCGTGTCTTGTCTTGTCGTGTCTTGTCTTGTCTTGTCCCGTTTAGGTTAGTCCTGTAGTCGGTAGCACATGCTACGGCTACTGCTTGTCCGGTTTACTTTTCCTGCACCGTTTTACTTTTTTTAGCTGCCCTGTTATAACACTAGCATGTTAATCAACCAGTAAAATGTTGCTTTAAATTACAGTACACTTGTTGTAGAGTTTAACATTTCTTTGTATACTTTACCTGATGTACAGTTCCTTTTCTCTTGGGTGTTGTACGTCAGGTGTTGAGCTGTAGTACGTTGACGAGGCGGACTTGCTAGAGTACATGGAGCCCGAGGACGTTGACCCAGAGTACGTGCCTGAGGAGGACCAGAGCTAGATATTCTTCACGTTGCCGTTCTAGAGTTTTACTGCCTTTTAGTTGGGTGCGTAACACCGTTTACTTTCTGTCTAGATTAGGTGCTTGCACCAATAGTTTACTTTCAGCTGTTGTAGCCGTGCTGGGCTTGTCTTAGACTTTCATACTCTTTATGGATATCTGTTGGAATAAAATGAATGTTTATCTCTTTAGTACTTTTTGTTGTTTCCGTACTTTTCTGCAGGGACCTGTTCCTTCGTCTTGGAGTACCACACTGATGCTTATTGGGTCCGAGCCTCAAAGCTCCGGGCCTAAGCGGGCTTAGTCACTCTTCGCCTCCATATTTTTGGGAAGCGGGGCGTGACAATTGGACACCATTATTCGGGGGACCCAATCAAGCTTGACCCCAAGCTTCTAGGTACTATCCTTAGGATTCCTTTCACTGAATCCCTACCTACAGACATTTCCATATCTAAGGTAGCGGATCTCGATCAGGCCATCCTTCGGGACATGTTTCATGAGATCCCTCGTATCCTCTCTTTTGGCATTAGATCTTCTATGTTCACCCCTCATGGTTGGGTTATCCACCATCTGGTCAAGTCCAACATTCTACCAAGTATGGGTCTTCTGATCAGCCATCTCATGAGATTAACAAATGCATGTATACCAGCTTTTCAGGCATGGATGTTAACTAGGCCGATGTCATCCTTGATAAGATGGACCACATTGAGATCACCTCCACCACTTCTCATATCCCATATGGTTGCAACCTGACACATGTCTTTTGCCACTTCCATATTGATCTTTCTGCTTTTGAGTCAGTCCCTCTCTGCCCTCTTCAGGAGCATCTGCAAAGCTGAAGTCGTCTTCAGCTCTGCAGACTACAACCAAGAAGAGGCGGTCTGTTTCTGGCCCATTCTCATCATCTGTTCCACCAGCTGATACCTCGATTCATCCATCATCTTCAGCACAACCTACTCTTGATCCCCTTCTTGCCGGGTTGGACAAGAAGGTATGTGTTTTGTTTAAGCTGTTCCATGTATTCTTTCTATATCGGTGTATTAATGCTCCCGAAACCTACATCTAGAAGCCACCTAGTAATGGTACAAATGCCAAGGGCTAGATATATCCCAAATGCGAATTCCCGACACTTTACTCAAGCGTAGGGTGTCAAGTAACAGTATAAAAGATTATCGATCCCAAAGGGAGGGTAGCAATGTTATTGTCTCTGGCTATTTCCAAATCTCGAAATTTAGGTTGCGTCGGTTTCAACCGATTGTTTGTTTGGGATTGTGATCAATTAATAAAGGCTAGGGCTTTAGGACTCACCACTAGGATTGTCAGATGTCGATGCTAGGTTAAGACTCTTATGTTGCATATGCTTTATTAGAGATTGTCACATCTAAGATGTTGAATTCATGTCTTTAAGAGCCATGAATCTAACGTATCGCATTAACCCTGCTCTTGCGAAAAGCGCACACAATCCATGCATTAAGAATCGAAAATATTCATGCCACTCTCGTGGTCAGAATGATCTTAACTCACGCCACTCTTGTGGGCTAGAGTTTTGATGTATTTTGGTGGCTCTCATTCACGCAATGGTGGAACCGTCAGTTAGTAATATAGTTCGTCGGTGGATCCCATCAAGACACGAGCCGGACATGGTCACGAGCCCTAATTGAATCCACTAACTCCCTAATTAAGTTTATAGGATACTCCTTAAGCCAATCGATTCCATCGACCGTGGGCACGATCTCCGTACGAGATCTCCTACAAACTTTGCTAGATCGACCAAAATACATCCATTTTATACCAACACAACCTAAAAATCCTAACTTTACATCTAAATCCTAAGATCCATGAGCTAATTCATTAGCCCTAGATGGAACTACTCACACATCATAGAAAAAGGAATAAAAGATGCAAGAATAACAAGAGAATTCATATCGGCCATCAAAAGCACAAAAAGTTTAGAATAACATACCAAAGCATTGTCGAGCAATAGCAAAGCAAAGACAATTAAGAATAATAAGATTCCTTGCACAAAAAACAGTAAAAATCCTATCTTTGGTCTTCACAAAATAACGATGGCACAAAACCAAAACTAGATCTAAAACAACTAATTAAAACTAAAGATAGGCTAAAACTCTCAATGTCTGGAAAATAGGGTAAATACGTACTTATATACAAGGGGTATGGACCCCATAAAGAGTATCAAAAAATCTGGGTACTTGTGTCCGTAACTTGCTGGGTGCGTCGCGCTACTCGACCGAGTAGCGGCTGCTGCTCGGTCAAGTCGACTTCAGGCTCTGCTTGCTGCTGCTCTGCTTCTGTCTGATACAGGCTACTCGGTCAAGCTACATTAGGTCAGAACTTGCCTCCAAAATGCTTCTCTGTCTGAAAGATACTCGGGTCTAGTAGGTGACCTGCTCGGTCGAGTTGTAGGGTCATGTGGAGAAGCTTAGAATCATCTCTCTGTTTGGTGCGACTCGAGTCGAGTCGGCTGTCTGCTCGGTTGAGTAGGTTGAGGCCATTTCCGTGTGATTTCTGCATGTCAGGTCGGCTAAGTAGCTAATGCTACTCGGGCGAGTCACCTGGAAAACTGATGCTGAATTTGGCCGTCTCTCCCTCTCTTCTCCTCCTCTCCTCCAATCTTTCTCCTTGCCTTGGCGAATTCTCATGTGGCCTTGCCAATGACGTCTCGGACGTGTCGGATGTGTCCATGTCCCAAAATAGCTCCAATTCTCTCCAAAACTCTTGAAAATCCGTAAAGCTATACAAAACTCGAATATGGCGTTAGAAGCATGATAATATATGAAAATATGGAGTTTGGAGGCGAATATGACATCAAATGATGTGATAAAAATATGAAAAATATGGACACATCAAAATCTCCCAAGCTTACCTCTTACTCGTCCTCGAGGAAGACGAATACGAGGCTCACCAGGCAATGAAAATTAAAAAATACAAAAAGAATGGAAGATGGAGGGGAGTGCTAGAGTATTCAATCAGATCTCAAGCCATAGCGACATATCACAATAAGTCGAAGAGGGGTCACATGCTAGTAAGAATTTCATATCTTAGCTAAACATATTACTTGCAAGCATTTATGAACCAAGGAAGGGATCCTCTAAAATCATGCAATCAATTCATATCCATATCGTACAATTCATAGAGTTCAATATACCAATGTTGGCGACGCATTTTCAATCAATAAAAATAAATGAAACTTATAAGAGTCATATCAAGCATGCAATAGAGAATAGAATAAGGATCATGTCTTTCATACATTCATCTCAAATAATGAAAAATCTCCATAGCTAATATATTTCGTAAGTTTAAGCATTATCAAATATCCCCAAATGTGCACAACTCCACTCTAATGGTGTACTCACTCGTATATTCAAATGAATTCACCCCCCAAAGCTTAGCTTGAGGCATCACATCTAAGGAATAATACAGGAATTTTTTTGGCTTTTTCCCAAGTATTTTTGTGTAGCTCCAAATAATGAAAGTAGAGAAATAATTTTCTTTTCTTTTTGGTTTTTGAACTTTTTGTTTCTTTCTCTTTTGAACTCTTTTTTCCCTTCTTTTTTTCTTTTTTAGGATCAATAGGATATACATATATTTTGACTCCTTTTTGGCTTTTTGAAGCTAACTTTTTCGTTTGAGATTTTTGGGAATAGATGCGGTATAAGTAGCTGCAAAGGAGGTGAACCCAAATGACATGTAGAGAATAATAGGATATGTGGAGAAAGAAATGATATAATCACTCGGTTCACTCATAAGGTGTGCACAATGGTTCAATAAGATAATACTCCAACCAAACGCATAAGTAAGCATATATATTTTTATTCATTTCAACAAATAATGAAGTCATGCGGTAAGGCACACAATAATAGCAGGCATGCAATAAGAAGCGAGTAAGATACAAGACAGATGCTTCAGATATTCTAATGATGCGTGAAGCTTGGTGCATTCCCAACAAAAGCATACTAAATACTATTGCATACGTTCAATTTCAATTCATTTCATGCATTCATATAGAGGAATCAGCAACAGAAGATATATGCAAGCATATAGATAGCAAGATACTGAAATACCCTAAATAGCATGGCAAAAGTTGTCACGCCCCGCTTCCCAAAAATATGGAGGCGAAGCGTGAGAAGGTCCGCTCAGACTTGAAGCTGCAAAGCTGCAAGTCCGATAAGCGTCAAGCAAATTTAAACTGCAGATCCTTGCAACGCGAACGAAACAAAGATAATAATAATGAAATGAGAAAAAAGAGATATCTCAGAATATCCATAAAATAAGTTTCAACATCACAGAAAAGCCACCAGGCTAGAAAGAAAAAGAGACTAAAGGCCCAAACATGGCCAAAAAAAGTACAATGTACAAACAAAGGTGCCACGCACCGACAACTAACATCAAAGCCTAAAACAAAAAGGAACTCAGCAAGGTCATCAAGAAAAGTCTCCCGTGTCCACAAAACTCCTCCTGGGCAGACATGGACTCAGACTCAGCGTTAGCAAAACACCACATGCTCAGCACCGGTCTCTGGCTCAGGGTCTAACATGTGACACCCAAAAGAGCAAGGGGCACATGTCAGCAAGTCTACAAGAGACTTGTGCAAGGAAACTGAAAGTAGGCAAAAGTAAAACAACCTAACAGTTCTAGCATGAATGCAATGACATGGCAGTTAAAGTATGAGTGCAATAAGTAAAGTAAAGTAAAGTACGAGCATGACATTTAAACATGGCATGGATGACAAGTATTACATGAATCATTCACAAGACAAGTACAAGACAAAAAAAGTAAGCACCTCATGCACAAAGATTCCGCCTTCTGGCTAGAGGGCTGATCGGGCCACTCCTAAGCTCAGGTGGCCGTTTATCCCTACCCCTCCACGTGTATCGGGCATTGGTTTTCAACTAACACATGAGGCCTGCTTCTGAATCACGAGCCAGGAAGTGTTTTAAACAAGTATGGCATAGGGGTGCACCTAGCCGGAAACACGGAAACACGGATTGTACAAGTATTTTGTAGCGTGTGCTACGATGCAACAATCAATTTGGATGACATGTACGATGCAATGCATGGCAGTTAAAAGTGCGTACAGATAAGGAAAGTAAACGTGACAGTTTAGTATGCATGAACAACAAGTTTAAAGGGTTGGATCTAGCTTCGTTGTCAAGCTAGATCAATTAGGTGACGGATGTAGTTTCGTTGTCAAACTAGATCAAGTAGGCGTCTAGCCAGCTATCATTTCACTAACTAGTCTCTTTTACGCTAAAAACAAGGAAGTGGCTTAAAAACATGGCCCTAAGCAAGATTTGGCAAGTTTCACTTGCCTGCTAATCTGACGTCTGAAAAAACACCGCCCAAAAGTCCACAAGTCACAAACAACCTATGTGCACAAGTCCATCAGCCTCAACACGACGCGAGAGCTACTCTGACGTCGGGTAGCGACGTCAGGGATTGGATTCTGGTATCATGTAAGGTAACGGTGTCGGCTCGGAATGGTAACGGGTCGCAAAGAATAATGTAGTACATCTGCAACATGGATTCGTGTTATTTAAGTTAACCGCGATGGCTAATAATATTAAGGCCCTACTTAGTTAATACAATGCTATCAAAAGGCCCAAATTAAATATAACTTATAAGATGTTACCACTTGACAGATATAATATAACTTATAAAAACATACTGTGACCAAGTATATCCTAGCATAGTATAATAACCTTTATTACTATTCCTATATAATGATTATACCCTCCAACTGATCACGTGGCTTACCCTAGCAAATATAATATGTGCACAGTTACCCCAATACGACATTACATGCACGAAGCACTTGCCTGAGTCTTACTATTCGCTTGCTCAGGGGGAAAGTCGCTGCCAGCGCAAGAGGGCGCCACTGCCGAGGATCCGTGATCTCCGAGGAGCTCCGACATCCAGAAGACATCGCCGGGGGCCTGTACGACGCCGGGAGAGGGCATGAACGGGGAGGCGGCTGGTGCTTGGTCGGAGAGCGAGGCAAAGAGGCCGGAGCTCTGACCCAAGGGTGATGCGACGGCCTATCTGGGTGAGGGGTGATCGGAAATAGGGGAAGGAGGGGAGAGAAGCCTGTCGAGGGGGTTTTCCGGTGGTGGTTGCCTGCAAAAGCCACCGGCGACGAGTGCCTGGTCGGAGGAAGTTGTAGAGGACGAGGAGGGCTTGCGCACGGGTTTGAGAATGGGGAGGGGCGCCGGAGAAGATCGGTTTGACGCGAGGGGGCCTGGGCGAGTTGAGGAAGTCGGAGAAGTCGGGCTTGGGATCGAGGTTGACGGTGCAAGGAGAGCTTTTGCGTGTGACGGCGCTGGGAAGAAACGAAATATAAAGAGAATGTAAACCCTAGGCTATCGGTTAATATTTGGGTTGGGCCTAGCTTTTGGGTTGGCTGTAAATTGATAACCCTTGGGTCAATAGGCTCACGTGGGAGGCTAAGGCTTTAGGGCTAATAGGGTTTGCTTACCAGAAAGTTGTTATATGAATTGTTATTATCCATTAAAAACAAGATCTCTCACCCTCTCCCTCTCTCTCTCTCTCTCCTGCGTAAGGTGTGGCTAAGTGGGGGAAAAACTAAGTCAACATTAGGGAGATTAATAATAATAATAATATTATTAAGGGATTAATCTAGGCACAACTTAGGGCTAAAATACAATGGGTTGAGCCGAAAAGTGAAAGTAGATTAAACGAAGCCCAAAAATTGTGAAATAAATACTGGGTCGACCAGGGAGACGAGAGAAAGAAGACTGAGAAGACGGATCACAATTTCGACGTCGGATGACGAAACTAAAAATAGAAACGTCTCCCGTCAAAAGTGAAAATCGCAACGTCTCATCGAATAAGATTAAATTGTGGGAAAACGACTCAAGAAACGTCGTTCCAAATTAGTGCCACTATCTAATACTCTCAGAGACGTTCACAACGGCATATCACACTAAAGTGTTCACAAACAACGAAGTCAAAAAAGACACGTGCACGGTCAAAAGCACATGCACGAACAACGTACAACGAAAAGCGGTCGTTACATCCTCCCCACCTTAGAATAAAGTCCGTCCTCGGACTTTCTAATATAGCTAGCCGCTCTAGTAACTACCCCAATCAAATCATAATAATTCAAACCAGGTATAGTCATTACAGGTGCTCATATACGCATTAGGTAGTCAAACATTAACACAACAAACATGTATATATATACATTCACGTACGTCATATACTTATACCTATTATAGTCAGTCAATTTCATACATGTATTTCAATCATATACCTATACGCACATCCCTTATATAACTACTACTTACAAAACAATATTCCAGATACTCATATAAGTATGGTCTCACACTTGCAAATACAATCATTGCTCTACGTATAGATAGCTACCTATGCACAAACAACATGGGTATACTACCCTCTAATATTTCCTAGTACACATCCAATACCAAACACATCAACTCATGTGGTCACACCATACCATTTTAAATCAAGCTTCACTTTATTTAATGTACATTCATCACTACTATAGTTTCACAATATATAGTCATTCAAATGCATGCAAATAGTTCACCCTATATTCTCATCCCATACGGTTCTATAACTGTATTTACGACACGCCACATATATCATAGTCACCAATAACTATAACTAAGCACATACTTACCCGTGCATGGTGCACACCCATACACGCTAACATTTCATTTACATACACCAATCATACCATCATATATCCAGTTCATCTACACACCTAGTTTAGCTAGCACACATACGTTCACACAGGCAAGTCCTTAGTAAATAACTATACCACAAGACCAACACCTATAACTATATACTGGTGTAGCGACCCACAATCATGTGCGTAACACAACAAGGCACAAACACTTCTATCACTATACATACATCAACCATTGCTATATTCAAACTACAAACATATATTCAATATACTTAGAGTATACCCACTCAAGCTTGAGTGAGACTCAAAACACATATCAGAATATTCTACATACGTAACACTGCATGTATACCCATACCAATACCACTCCAATATATATATATATATATGTCTACCAATACAACCATATACATACCATAAATCAATCACACTTAATATTTATTCAGGTAATACTCACATAGTTCAATCACTCTATATACCATAATAATAATACAGACATCAGCACACGTATAATTATAATACACTCCTTAATACATACACATTCATCGAATAGTCACGCATATGTAACATATATATATTCACACCATAGCCTACTACCTATAATTAGTATACTACCACATCTACGCATACATAATTAAGATGTGCAATAGTCGTGTATACCTCACGGTATGCACGCATGCAACATCCCACAAGAGCAAGCAATACCAATCAAAATTATAATTCTACTATCATATGTATATCACATATATACTCAGGCAACAAAACATACTACTTACGTCTAAGCACAATACATATCTACCTACGAGCACATACTCATACGTACTACTATATAGGTCACTCAATAGGCCTACTTTCTTATCTATACGTTCACCTATTATTATCACACCTAGCATATACATAGCTTTACCAATCATTTTATTTCAACCATTATAAGTATCTCTAATTACATACACTCCATTAGATATCCCCACACTAATTCGTATATACACAAGCATCCCTAGTATGGTATAGCTAACCACACCCAAATCTATAAATACTAACACATAAACAACTTCATAATATCACGAATAACTCCGAGTATATATACATATATCACACAATAGGCAAGCATCAATATACTATGGGGGTACACTCATTCAAGCCCACGTACACAACTTGGGTACGTGCACTACGACACCTCACAAAGGTCCAAGGTCTACTAACAACTAAGAGTTGACACAGACCTTGATGGCACTAAAGCCTAAGCAAAAAAGGGAGGTCGAGGTCGAAGGCGTGACGAGGGAAGGAGCGATAAGCACGAGTTCAGATAGGACGAATACGAGGAGACGGCTTGGTTAGACGAAACATTGACCCAATGGTGATGTTTAGGTTGAGGGAAAAGGAGATGTAGTGACACTTATATAGGATGGAGAAAAGAAATAGTATAAGTAACATAGGCTAACATACGCGAAATTTGAAAACTGTCGTACGTCAAAAGTTGGAATCCTCGTCTGTATAAAATATTTGGAGATCGATAAAACGAGTTGTTCAAAATAAGGTTTGAGTCGAATATTCATGATAAGAGAAAATGGTCTATTGATTTATATAAAATCAGGAAGTAAATCATTCACACGAACATCAAGGACGTAGTTTTCAGAAAATTTTATACGTCAGTAATTTAATATAATGTTGTCAAAAGTTTTTGAAAGTCAAATAACGAAATCAAGTAACGGAAGAATTTAAACTCATGTTAAATTCTTTCAAAACTTTTAGGCTATGGAAAAATTTAAAATAGTCAATATTGAAACTACTTTTAGGGAACCAGGGTTTGCCAAAAATGAGAAACTGATTTACACATGGTTCTTAATATACGAGCACAACAGGTCTGGTACAGATATAAAAATAATTGAAATTCATGTTAGTTTAGAAATTATTCTAAAAGCACGTATGGTGAGCGGAAAGATAATAATAGCTTAGCAGTAGAATCATCGAAATTGGTAATAAGCTTTTAAAATCAAGTCATGGAGGGTCTAAATCAGGAAGCGGTTATGAAACAGTGATTTTACAAACATTTGAAACAGGGAAATGAATAGCATAACAACGACTGGCTGAAAACCAAAATCCCAGGTGACTTGAAAAGTATATTAAAAGGAGACACGATGTGTCGTTTGAATGGCATAAATTAGGAGGGAAAATTATAAATCGAATTGGGCAAAAATAAAAGTACGGTTCAGAATAAAATTAATATATGAAGGGGCAACGCAATTACATAAGTACGAAAAAATATAGCCTGGGAAAAATATTATAAACTAGTGTCCAAAAATCTCCGACAAAAGTTTTAAAAATTTTAAATTAACGAAGGAGTATGAAGTGTATATACACATTAAAATTTTGAACAAGGTTAAACTTAGGGAAAGAGGAAATCGAAAAATGCTTTCGGAAGATTCAAGATTTGTAACGGAAATGTTGGAAAATTGACGACGATCGTCATGCGACGATCTCGTGAATTGAGGCAAGGAAATTGGTCGGATGATCAAAACATACATACGCCTAGGGCATGAATCAGGAGAATCTACGGGGAAACTTCTACGATCGACCAACTAAAAATTAAGAACTAAGCGCTAAGACTTTCTAAGGAGCTAGACGATAATGAAATGCGTTCAGCTTGGTCCGAAATCGATGAACCCAAGCGAACGACTAACGAAATCTAGAAGTCTAATACAGTCAGAGCTAAACAAAAACCACTAAGGTAACTCCTACGACGACTAAATCAATTGCTGACAGGGAGTCTAACTAGCAATCAGGGGCATCTAGCTAGCAAGCACAGACGTCTGACTAAGTCTTCTTACCACCTAGTGTCATAAGAAAACGTCTAGACTCAGGGCTTATTACTCGAATGTTGCAATTTATTTAATGGACATTCCGTTATTATCGTTGTTTCGTTAATTCGCAATTGCAAGACTGACCTGCATGGGCCACCAACAAAACCTGTCACGCCCCGCTTCTCAAAAATATAGAGGCGAAGCGTGAGAAGGTCCGCTCAGACTTGAAGCTGCAAAGCTGCAAGTCCGATAAGCGTCAAGCAAATTTAAACTGCAGATCCTTGCAACGCGAACGAAACAAAGATAATAATAATGAAATGAGACAAAAGAGATATCTCAGAATATCCATAAAATAAGTTTCAACATCACAGAAAAGCCACCATGCTAGAAAGAAAAAGAGACTAAAGGCCCAAACATGGCCAAAAAAAGTACAACGTACAAACAAAGGTGCCACGCACCGACAACTAACATCAAAGCCTAAAACAAAAAGGAACTCAGCAAGGTCACCAAGAAAAGTCTCCCGTGTCCACAAAACTCCTCCTGGGCAGACATGGACTCAGACTCAGCGTTAGCAAAACACCACGTGCTCAGCAACGGTCTCTGGCTCAGGGTCTAACATGTGACACCCAAAAGAGCAAGGGGCACATGTCAGCAAGTCTACAAGAGACTTGTGCAAGGAAACTGAAAGTAGGCAAAAGTAAAGCAACCTAGCAGTTCTAGCATGAATGCAATGACCTGGCAGTTAAAGTATGAGTGCAATAAGTAAAGTAAAATAAAGTACGAGCATGACATTTAAACATGGCATGGATGACAAGTATTACATGAATCATTCACAAGACAAGTACAAGACAAAAAAAGTAAGCACCTCGTGCACAGAGATTCCGCCTTCTGGCTAGAGGGCTGATCGGGCCACTCCTAAGCTCAGGTGGCCGTTTATCCCTACCCCTCCATGTGTATCGGGCATTGGTTTTCAACCAACACATGAGGCCCGCTTCTGGATCACGAGCCAGGAAGTGTTTTAAACAAGTATGGCATAGGGGTGCACCTAGCCGGAAACACGGAAACACGGATTGTACAAGTATTTTGTAGCGTGTGCTACGATGCAACAATCAATTTGGATGACATGTACGATGCAATGCATGGCAGTTAAAAGTGCGTACAGATAAGGAAAGTAAACGTGACAGTTTAGTATGCATGAACAACAAGTTTAAAGAGTTGGATCTAGCTTCGTTGTCAAGCTAGATCAATTAGGTGACGGATCTAGTTTCGTTGTCAAACTAGATCAAGTAGGCGTCTAGCCAGCTATCATTTCACTGACTAGTCTCTTTTACGCTAAAAACAAGGAAGTGGCTTAAAAACATGGCCCTAAGCAAGATTTGGCAAGTTTCACTTGCCTGCTAATCTGACGTCTGAAAAAACACCGCCCAAAAGTCCACAAGTCACAAACAACCTATGTGCACAAGTCCATCAGCCTCAACACGACGCGAGAGCTACTCAGACGTCGGGTAGCGACGTCAGGGGTTGGATTCCGGTATCATGTAAGGTAACGGTGTCGGCTCGGAACGGTAACGGGTCACAAAGAATAATGTAGTACATCTGCAACATGGATTCGTGTTATTTAAGTTAACCGCGATGGCTAATAATATTAAGGCCCTACTTCGTTAATATAATGCTATCAAAAGGCCCAAATTAAATATAACTTATAAGATGTTACCACTTGACAGATATAATATAACTTATAAAAATATACTGTGACCAAGTATATCCTAGCATAGTATAATAACCTTTATTACTATTCCTATATAATGATTATACCCTCCAACTGATCACGTGGCTTACCCTAGCAAATATAATATGTGCACAGTTACCCCAATACGACATTACATGCACGAATCACTTGCCTGAGTCTTACTATTCGCTTGCTCAGGGGGAAAGTCGTTGCCAGCGCAAGAGGGCGCCACTGCCGAGGATCCGTGATCTCCGAGGAGCTCCGACATCCAGAAGACATCGCCGGGGGCCTGTACGACGCCGGGAGAGGGCATGAACGGGGAGGCGGCTGGTGCTTGGTCGGAGAGCGAGGCAAAGAGGCCGGAGCTCTGACCCAAGGGTGATGTGACGGCCTATCTGGGTGAGGGGTGATCGGAAATAGGGGAAGGAGGGGAGAGAAGCCTGTCGAGGGGGTTTTCCGGTGGTGGTTGCCTGCGAAAGCCACCGGCGACGAGTGCCTGGTCGGAGGAAGTTGTAGAGGACGAGGAGGGCTTGCGCACGGGTTTGAGAATGGGGAGGGGCGCCGGAGAAGATCGGTTTGACGCGAGGGGGCCTGGGCGAGTTGAGGAAGTCGGAGAAGTCGGGCTTGGGATCGAGGTTGACGGTGCAAGGAGAGCTTTTGCGTGTGACGGCGCTGGGAAGAAACGAAATATAAAGAGAATGTAAACCCTAGGCTATCGGTTAATATTTGGGTTGGGCCTAGCTTTTGGGTTGGCTGTAAATTGATAACCCTTGGGTCAATAGGCTCACGTGGGAGGCTAAGGCTTTAGGGCTAATAGGGTTTGCTTACCAGAAAGTTGTTATATGAATTGTTATTATCCATTAAAAACAAGATCTCTCACCCTCTCTCTCTCTCTCTCCTGCGTAAGGTGTGGCTAAGTGGGGGAAAAACTAAGTCAACATTAGGGAGATTAATAATAATATTATTATTATTAAGGGATTAATCTAGGCACAACTTAGGGCTAAAATACAATGGGTTGAGCCGAAAAGTGAAAGTAGATTAAACGAAGCCCAAAAATTGTGAAATAAATACTGGGTCGACCAGGGAGACGAGAGAAAGAAGACTGAGAAGACGGATCACAATTTCGACGTCGGATGACGAAACTAAAAATAGAAACGTCTCCCGTCAAAAGTGAAAATCGCAACGTCTCATCGAATAAGATTAAATTGTGGGAAAACGACTCTAGAAACGTCGTTCTAAATTAGTGCCACTATCTAATACTCTCAGAGACGTTCACAACGGCATATCACACTAAAGTGTTCACAAACAACGAAGTCAAAAATAGACACGTGCACGGTCAAAAGCACATGCACGAACAACGTACAACGAAAAGCGGTCGTTACAAAAGTAATAAGCATCGTGATAGCTACTAAAGGCTATAAGAGGCATCATCATATGGAATATATCTAGCAAAAGGGGAAAAGAAAGGCGGAGAAAAAATAAAAATAAAAAGCAGGCATGCAAGCATGGCAAAATATGGAAAATATGATGCTAAATAAGAAAAAGAAAATAGTGGAAAAGCGGGTGGAAAATGCAAATAAAAGGTGTAAAACGAAAGAAAATAAAAAAATGAAAAATATAAGCGATAACGCTCATCTCCCAAGCTAAAGACAACAGTGTCCTCACTGCTGAGAATGCGCTGGAAAGAAGGGAAAATGCGGCTAGGGTGAGCAGGTTGTAAATAAAAGGAAAATAATAAAATAAAAGAGAAACAATGCAAATAAAAGAAGAAATGCATTTGCAAATGCATGACCTAATGCATAAGATGCAAAAATATGAACAGGCAGGCATATGATTGTCACGCCCCACTTCCCATTATACTTGGGAGCGAGGATGCGAGCGGGTCCACATGTGCTTAAAACAAGAAGGGGTACTTTTCTTTTCTTCCTCCTTGGTTTAAGCACAATAAGCGTCACTTGCAGGTTCTTGCATGCAACTCAAACAACACAGATATTTTATTACAATCTCAAGTCTCAGAATAGTTACAACAGTATATGAAATGAAAAGAGGGTCTAAGCCCAAACAAACATTGAAAGAGTAACAAGTACAATGATGCTGCGAAGGTACAAAGCTTCTCAGCGGGGAAACTCAGCGGCAAGGCACTCCTGATCAACATGCTCAGACTCTAAGCATACTCCACTGCGAACATGTTGCAATTGCTATCAAATGTTCTAACTGCTCGCTAGTATCATTTTCAATCTTTACATATCATGTTATGCATTTTCAAGTCATTCCAAAACCGTTTGAGTCTCCGTTCATGCGTTTAAAAAATGTTTCGCTGACAGTTCAGTTTTCAGGAGCGGTTTTTTGAAACGCATGAACAGAGGCCCAAACGGTGGTGGATTGGCTTGAAAATTGGTGGAGATGTTGTTAATAAGATGTAGAACACACTGTAAAAAAATTTAAACGAAATATTTTAAGCCCCCAAATCGCTGACAACGCAGTAAAAATTTCCTGCTCTGTCAGCTCAGGCCCATATTCCTCATACACACACATACACACACTAGTCATAACCCGTGCCCACGAGGCACGGTTCATTTAAGATTTCCCTTACGAAATCTTTGTTCCCCGAAAAATTATTTCCACAGCCAAAATTTAACAGAACAATAAATTAGCGTAAAAATATTTAGCAGTACGGGCACCTTCGGCGTGGGCGTCTTCGGTGCGGAACAATAAATTCGGCACAGGCACCTTCGATGCGGAACAACAAATTCGGTGTCGAACAACAAATTTGGCTTTGAACAACAAATTTGACGCCCGTGCCTTTGGTGCGGAACAGAAAATTAGCGTAAAACAATTGCGCGGGTGCCTTCGGTGCGGAACGACAAATTCGGCATCGAACGACAAATATGGCGGGGCGCCTTCGGTGCGGAACAACAAATTAGCGTAAAAAATTTTAGCGGATGCCTTTGGCACAAGCACGAAACAACAAACCTCATGGTATTTTTACCCTAATTTGTTGTTCCGCTAAATTGTTTTACGCTAAATTTTTCGGCACGGAACAACAAATTCGACGTCGAACAACAAATTTGGCGCAGGCGCCTTTGGCGCAGAACAACAAATTATCGTCACAAAATTTAGCGGGCGCCTTCGTCGCGCACGGAACAATAATCCTTTTTACGCTAATTTGTTGTTCCGCTAAATTTTTTACTTTATTTAATTTAATGGATAATGCTTCTCCACAATTTTTCTGAAGGCACTTTTAATTTCAATGTTTAGGTTATCAAGGCATTTTCCCCCCAAATTTAATCTCCATAATTATTCCCAATGCACTTCTAATTTCAAAGTTTAGGTTCTCACACTTTTCCCCCAAATTTAATCTCTACAATATTTCCCAAGACACTTCAAATTTCAAAGTTTTGGTTTCCAAGACACTTTTCCTAGCAAAATTTAAGTTTTTCCACTAAAATTTTTCACAAAATCCAATCTCAACCATTGATTTACAAAGATTAAATCTCAGCCACTCTTTATCTTGTCCTAGTCAGCCCTAGAATTCAAAAAATGTAGTCAAATATAATATATACTAGTCATAACCCATGCCCGCAGACACGGTTCATTTAAATTCCCCCCCCCCCCCCCCCCCCCCCCCGAAATCTGTGGTCCCCAAAAAATTATTTTCACATCCAAAATTGCACAGAACAACAAATTAGTTAGCGACATGGGCGCCTTCGACGTAGAACAACAAATCAGTGCAGTGCATTTGAAATGGAAGAATAAATTCGGTACGGGTGCCTTCGGCACAGAACAACAAATTCAGTGCAAGTGCCTTCAGTGCAGAACAACAAATTCGGCGCGGGAGCATTCGGCATAGAACAACAAATTCGACGCCAATAAAATTCGCGAGCGCCATCAGCGCAGAACAACAAATTCGGCGTAAAAACATTCTGCGCGGACGCCTTTGGCGCAAAAATCTTTGTTCTCCAAAAAATTATTTCCACAGGCAACATTTCACGGAACACCAAATAAGCGTAAAAATATGTAGCATCACGTGCACCTTTAGTGTGGAACAACAAAGTCGGTGCAGGCGCATTCGACACGTAACAACAAATTCGGCACGGGCATCTTCGGGCCGGAACAACAAATTCGGTGCAGGCGCCTTTGGCGTGGAACAACAAATTCGACATAGAACAACAAATTAGGCGTGGAACAACAAATTCGGCGTAAAAAATTTTGTTGCCTCCGCGCCTTAGGTGCGGGTGCCTTAGGCACGGGCGCGTTCGCCGCTCTCCCAAAAAAATATTTCACCTCGAAAATTTTTTAAGGCACGTGCACGTTTGACGCGGGCGCCTTTGGCACGGCTAAGAGAGAGCTCCCCCAAAAGCTTGGGTCAGCTGAGTATTTTTCCACCAAAAGTTTTGTTTTCAAATACAAATTTCAAATTTTTAAGTGTTCAAACCAAATTTCAATTTTCAAACTTTCCCCCCATGTTTCAACCCAAAACTTATCCTAGTCATCATGCTCCATCACTATGGTGTTATTCAACGTTATAGTTTAATCCATTTTAATCATTACTTTTGGTTGCATGTGTTGAATGACAATGTCATTTAGTTAACGCACGGTAAGTATCAAGAACTTGCCAAACATATGAAAGAGTTATTTCGTTGTGCGAAGCATGTAAAGAAACTTCCAAGCATGGATGAAATAGTTCAAATGAATAAGCCATCCTAATATATTTAAATAGTTAATAAAAACTACAATAGAACCAACATTTCTCTTGTAAAACCTTATTACAACACATAAATATCATATATGCAAGAAGCAAACATATAACTAAAATCAGTTAATAAAACATTGGAACAGGCTAAGCAACCCATGATAACCTAGAAGAATTTAAGCAATTGTTTACCATTTTCATAAAAATTCAAATCATTCATCAATTCCAAGAGCCTCCTTAAGAGTTAAGAACCTCAAAAGTTTATACAAAAGGAGACCAAAAAATTTCCAAGCAATAGCAAAAGCTATACTCATATGCATGCTAATGATATTAGCGAAAGCACAAAATAATAGTTGAAACCATATTTACACTAAAAATTTAGCCTAATGGGTAGAGGCCCAATTGTTATTGACATTTTTTCCCACAATGTGAGACTTGTATTCTCAACATTCTCTGACATATTGAGACAGTATGAAAGCCCACAAATTGTTTTAATCTCCAATGACTCGAAGGTTGTAAGATGATTCTAAAGCTTATAATACAGTTCCAGCCTTGCAGCATGCCACGTTCAGGGAGTTGGGAGGGTCTGAGAATTCTCCGCTGGATATCCGATCAAACGCACATTTGTTGGCAGCCTCAGTGTAATGCACCCCATCCCAAATGATCCCCTTCTCTGGATTCTCGCACGACTTTCCAAGCAGTGCCTCAGGCCCGTTAACAATACGGGTATCTCCACACCTTACATCAAAATTGAAGTTGAATGAAACACCACTGTAGCCACAGCAGGCCGCAAGGGGCTGCTTAAAACCTGTATTAGTACATCGCAAGATATCAGTAATATGATCAGTTCAAAGGACTGCGGCCATAAGGATCTTACTGTAATTTGGCTATACAAAGAGAATCAGATGACAAAAAACTCACACATGAAATGAACCAAACAAATGTTCAAGGATACTGATTTTGCTTCAAAGAAGAAATAAAATTTGGCTATTGATCTTAAGGAGCCATAAAATTGTCTTGATGGGTATATGTATTCGTATTAAAGGAGACTAGTTAACAAATAGAACACATCAAAATGTGGACACTTTCACACAAAATATAATAACAAAATCAATACATAAAATCAATTAGTACCTTAAAATTTGTTTGTAAGAATGATCATAGTGCTACTCTAACAATGAGAACACTACCCTACTTCTGCAAGCATTATAGTAATCTGTTTCTGCATTATAAAGAGCATTGATCAAAAGAACATTGAACTCATAAATTACATGTAAGCATTAGTAAGAGAGATTCACAGTAGCACACATGTAAGCATTTAGAAACCTAAGAACAATAAAATCTGAGTACTCATATACAGAATGTTTTCTATTTGCATAAAGTAAGATATGAAGTTATTGAATATTTAGGGACATATCTGATATATATGGGACATTGTGAGAATGCATTGTGAGATATCTCAGATGTTCTGCATATCCCTAGCCTAGCAAAAATATTGAAGATGTTCAGCAGCCTGTGAACATTGTGAGATATCTCATAATGTATTCTCACAATGAACTTTGTGGAATATTTAATTTTTTCAAATTTATCGCCTTCGCGGTTCTAATTAGATTAGGATTCCTAACCATATAGAATTACACCATCAACTCAACATTGGAGTTCATGGAAACTTTTTGGAAGATTGACCTGCATATTATTGCAAAGTAGATCGTAATATAGATATTCATAAAGATAAGCTAAAAAGAGCTTCAGATGAGGGCTAAATAACAAAGAGATGTAATTAAAGAACCCAGTCCTAGTAATTCATTGATCAAAAGAGATATTAATTAAGGCCATATATCAAAGAGAAACAATTTAAGAGCAAATTCTAGTTATCAACCGAACAGGTTTGAGATTTTAAAATGAGGCTATACCTCTTCGATTGCGATTTAATAGCTCTATATGGATCTGAAACAATAAATTAAATAGAGAAATCCAATAGCAGATAATTAAAAACAAAAGTGAACTATTTTTCTGATAGGCTTATGCATGGACTCTGGACTGGACCACAGATGAAACAATCAAGGTCTTCATTCTTGAAAAATATCCAAATATGTGTGCGTGCATTTCAGAGAAAGAACATGTCAAAAGGTAATTTTGCTATATAAGGGATGGTATCCTGGTGATATAATCATTTCTATAGCAGATGATATTATAGGTCAAAAACTTTTAATAGCCAACAACCCAAACAAACAGCAAGAGAAACACAATAACAAAGAGAGGTCAACTCTAGCGCCTTTTACCTATTTGAGGGGGGGAAATCCTATCAGTTTGTTACATTGTGAAGTTCCAAAGTCTAATCTTGCTCGAGGTATGTTCCGTGCTAACCGGTTCCTACAGTCCATTTCGGTGGACTGGAAAGAATGAAAACAAAACTAACCATAGGCCACACCCACACCAAAAAGGAAAATCGAACAATGCTAAGCAGACCAGACCAATGGATTTATTAAAAACCCCTTCCCCCCATCCAATTGGTGGCTAGAATCCCATTATTAGCCACCAATTGGGTATTCGATGGGAAATTAGAAAGCTGTTGATTCCTGGACAAATGGTCTGAGTATCACTGCTTTAAAAACAAACCATGTCTGCTGAAATGCTGAACTTGCTGCAACCCATCAGAATCATTTGAATCCTGAGTCATTGGCCATGTTCTAATCAGCCTCCATCAAAACTATCTAACCATGGAGCAGATCTTGGTAAATCTTCAATATTGCTTTCTGGGCAATTTAGCTATTGCGTTGGGGAATTTTTTTTAGAATAAATAATGCACGAAATTAGGATTGAACAAAATTAGGACTGAAATGCAAGAAATTTTAAAAAATTAGGGCTGAAATGCTTTTAAAAAATAAAAAAGAGTTCATAATTAGGATTGAACATAAGCTGCTTAATTTTTGTATTGGAGCAAAGATCCATAAAGTGGCCCGGCAAAGCTTGTATCTTATTCCTAACAATTCTGAAAACAAGCTACTCATCCCTTAGAACTGTGTAACAATCTACCAATAATACATGGGTATATAAATTTTCGTATCAAATGATCCATGCCAAATGATCCATGTCAAAGTATCAAATATATATGCCAAATGATCCAGTAAATGATCTATCAAATGATCTATGAAAATACTAAAGAACTAATTAAAAAATGAGTACACTGCTACAAAATTAAATATTAAAGGACAAATACAAAAAATAGAAAGGATTACTGCAACCAAAATGAACGAAAATGGTCCAATACAAAGAAATTAACACTGCTACAAAAAAATTAACATTGCTACCAAGGAATTGAAGAATTGAAGGTTGAAATTGAAGAAATTACCTGCTCCAAGGAATTGTTCCAAATGCAACAATGCAGGAGGACCTGCGACAAAGCAGATCTTAACAGATTGAAGAAATTGAAGAAATTGAAGAAATTGGGGTTACCTGCGAGATTGGCATTATGCCCTAGCTCTTGAGGACCTGCGAGATTGAAGAAATTGGGATGAGAGATGAAGATGTTGGTATGCCCTAGCTCTTGAGGATGGGGTTACCTGCAATATTGAAGAAATTAACAGTACCTGCGATGGGGTTACCTGCGAGATTGAAGAAATTGGGATGAGAGATGCTTTCGAGGAGTTGATGGGGAGAAGAAGCCGAGGCCATTGGTGGCAGGCGAGGCGTCAGGGGCATTATTGTCTATTTGTGGCAGGCGAGGCATCGTTGGGATGAGAGATGCTCTCGAGGAGTTGATGGGGAGATGAAGGCGAGGCGTTATTGTCTATTTTTGGGGAAGGCGAGGTGTCGGGGGCAGGCGGTGTGATTTTCGGAACTGATTCATGTAAAAGCCCACAAATTGTCCCTTTCCCTTTGCAGCTGACCCCACCGCAAAATTCAATTTTTTTGGTTGATGGCAATTTTAGAAAGAGATTTGATTCAAAGTTATTTTTCTGAGATTTGATCGCAAAATTCAAAGTATACCCAACCCAACGAAACACACAAATTCACCCTTTCTCTTTCCAGCTGACCCCATCTATTCTTTTCTCTCAAAAATCAAAGTTGTCCCCCCCCAAAATGTTTTACATTAACTGATCTCATCCATTGATTTACCAAGATCAAATCTCAGCCACTCTTTATCTTGTCCTAGTCAACCCTAGGATTCAAAAATAGCTATCAAATGTATTATATATATATATATATATATATATATATATATATATATATATATATATGCACACACTAGTCATAACCCGTGCCCTAAGGGCACGGTTCATTTAAAATTTATCACGTCAAAATTCTTGGACACCCTAATTTTAAACAAACAAAAATAATTAAAACGCAATAATTATTACGCCCCCCTCAAAATCTTAATTAACACAAAATTTTTTTCTCCTTAGAGACTTTCATTCCCTCAAATATTTAAAAATTTTAGTTCCCCTGAAAATTTAGTTTCCACCAGAAAATTTTGTTCCACGTATTTTTTATTTAGTTCAACACAAAAAATTTTGCCCCCAATATTTAGTTCCCCCAAAAAAATTTAGACAAATTTAGTTCCTCTTCCCCCAATTGTTTAGACAAATTTTCTATGATGAAGATAATAGTTAATTGTGTAACCTAACTCTACCTATGGACTTGAAAAACACTATGTGTTCACTATCATGTTTGTGTAACCTAAATCTACCTATTGTTTAGACAAATTTTCTATGATGAAGACAAACTGCCTTCCCCCCAAAGTACATTAGCATGCCATTAATTGCCCCCTAACCTAAAGAATGTTGATGCCCTAAATGACCAAAAATAATGGATGTGAATTTTTTTTAAAAGACTATAAAGTAAAATTTGAAAAATTATATAGCTTCTATGTCTGAATAAAAACAATGCACAATGAACACTATGCCCAAGAGTGATGTTAGATGCACCGCTTTCTTATGATTTCACTGCAATTGTTAATTTTTTCAAAATAACAAATTTATCCTTAATTAGATTTTAATTATTACTCTTAAATTTGTTAATTAATTACAAACTTTGCCATTTGATCTTTTGATTTCACCGCAAATTTGTTTTCCTTTATTTCTTTATCAAGCCTCAATTTTCCCCTCTATTTCACCATATGTTCTCTTTCTTCTCGATTTTGCTATTTGTTCTTAAGAATACAAAATTTTTAGGGTTCGTAGTGATTATATATGCATTAATTATTGCTGGAAGAGAAAATGTATAAGAACTAAACCCTATATTATTTATTTGTTATTTTTTTTGAAAAATGTGTTTTTAAAAAAACACCGTGATTATCTAAGTTTGGTGAATTAATATAAATAGATGATACATCAAAAAATTAATTTCACATGATTTCTGGAGTTTGGATATCAATTTCGAATGGACTAGGGTTTTTATTAATTTCCTATATTAATTTCAAAATAGTGCAACGATCACCACTCCCAAAACTATCTTAAACTTAAGTTAATACAATAATCAGAAAAATTTTAATTTAATACTTAAATTTTTTGTAAATAATTTTCTTGTGAGGTTGTGATGCAAAATTACTTAGTACGCAATTTCGTATTTCTACGTGATAACCTCGATACCCAATTTCGAATGATATAATAATGTATAGTAACATCACTCAATTTAACATTTGAACCACAACCTCATTAATTTAATCTAAAATTAAATTGTTTATCAAATCTTGTGAGGCGGTTTACCAATTTAGAATGACGTAGGGTTATCAATTTCATATGGCATCTAACAACACTCAATTTAAGATGTCTGAAACTGCAAAACAAAGATTTATTTCCAGATTTCCAATGTAAAGGGTTTCTGTGTCTTTTTAACTCTCTCTCTCTCTCTCTCTCTCTCTCTCTCTCTCTCTCTCTCTCTCTCAATCCCCAATGACTCTCTCTTCCTCATTGCTTTCTTCACCTATATCTCAACAATGCAAGTCCGAGCCCAAGCTGAAGCAGACGATCATGACAGGGCCTCATCGACCCTCTATCTTCCATGAACCCAACCTACCCATTTGGAGCTGAAGACGACAGACATGACATTTAAGTTCTTGGAGCTAATTATGTTGCACCAACAACCAAATAATTTTTGTTTAGTAATTCACTTCACAATTCCAACCTAGCAAAACAAAACTCGACCCAATTTGCTTCTGTACACTCCCCTGCTCGACCTCCGAGCCATCCCTCCTATCGTATGATATGGCTTTGTCATCAACAGTAACTCAAATTTCTCTACTCTTCATTACACACTATATTGGTTGGTGATATGTCTACATGTAGTGCGTCTATCACAGCTTGCATCTACACATCTGCACATGACGTATTTGTACTCATAGCTTAGTAGACTTTCAACAACATTAAATGACGAATGATAATGAAATTTAAATCAACTATAGAGACCATGTGCACTGAATGCTCCCCTCTCTTTTTCTCTATACAGTTTCTTATATTTTGGGTCATCACGTATCAGAACGTGGTCAAAAACTGAACCTGCGTTTACCTATATTATGTCAAATGATTAAATTCTCTATTAATTTAAATCAAGTCATCGTTGTTTTGGAAATAATATATCCAATGTATTTACATGCCAAACTTCGATGCCCACACAATTCAAAGGGTTTCAAAACATACAGTCTATAATAATAATAATACCACACATTGTCAATATTAGATCCACCCAATGCCTCACATGAATGGCAACAAATATTCCACACACAAAGCACCTTCAGACTTTGGTCTTTCCATCAAAGGATATATGACACTTAAGGCCATAGCTTTTAAAAGAAAACAAAAACCATTTTAATCTTACACTGAAATTTTCAGATTTCTTCTCACAGAGAAAAAAGAAAAACAGAAAAAGGAAAAAAGGGGGAAAACTTAGAAGCAAGATTTTACAATAGTTAAAAGATCAATGAATTAACTAAACCAATTCCAAAATGATTGCATTCTTGTTAGAACTCTTTTCTTTGAAAAAGAGAATATTACATTAAACACAACAATTTCCTTTAAAATGGGGAAATGTAATATTTTAGTAATATGTGAAGAATAAAAAAGTAATATTTTAGTACCTGACTTTTTGAGGCTTGCATGTATCTTGGTACTTAACTCTTTGTGATATCCCTAGCAATCCACCACCTTTGGAGCATTTTTCAACCACTGCAGTTGGTTCTATTATGACTCTTGCACCAGACAAATACATTATGGGCTAAATTACATTCATGTTGATTTCAGGCCGATACATAAGTATTCATAAAACAAAGAATTTAAAACTAAAAAAATAACAGCTCTAATGGGGAGAATTATATGCAGGGCAGCTTCGTCATGAGTCTGTTGATCAGCCAGAAGGGCTTTATAATATGCACAATGATCATAACAAATTTTTTCAGCAAATGGTTATGGTTAAGCCAGAATCCAAGTTTCCCACGTTCCTCATATCCCCTCACTGGCACACAATGTATTTACTAAAACTTCTGCGGTTCTCAAAGATATGGTTTATTTACAGCAGCTCCAGAATTTTTAGTGATGATAAATTCCATTTTTACATTTTGAAGATATTGGTTTATCTATATTTTGCTTCAGAATTATGGGGTTCTCAAAGATATTGGGGTTTTCAAAGATACTGGGATATTGGTTTATCTACATTTTACATTATGTTCCTCGTATCCCATCTGAAGCAATCATGAAAATAATAATAAGGGGGAGGTTCAAGTCCAAAAGAAAAGACGCCTTTGCTGATGCTTCTTACAGGAAGATACATATCATAGCCGAACTGATGTGCTACTCTGGTTGGACTGTATAGCCGGCAAAAGCCCTCTTCGGAGCATATAAATAAAATATTATGTAAGAATCAAGGTATCATAAAGGAATGCTTGCTGTCAGCTTTCAGTCCAATGCATTCAACCTAGTTATCCTACTCCAAATCCTTCTCGGCCACTTCATGTTCTACTTCATGGTTGTACCTGCTCGACGTTCAGTGACGCATTAAGCAAATAGAAAGTTCCAGAGCCGGAAGAGGCAAGTGCATAAAAAGTGCCGGTTCAAGTCAAAGCCCCACGATAATGAAATTCTTTTTGTACATATTGATCTGCCTCCCCCCTTTCCCCTCTCCCTTACGGTCGGCATGGCCCAATCAATAGTTCAAGTCACACACTCCCATAATCCATCCTCTCTTCGGAGAATTCACTTCAACTATTCGTAACCGTGTGAACGGAGAGTGGGCAGAGCAAAAGGGAAGGAGGTCCTCATACGGAGTCGCACACTTGAGCAGTGCGGGAGACTGGAGAATGGGTCGAGTAAACTCCCTTGGGGCCGAGAAAATCACAGACGAAGTCTTCTTTTTTTTTGAATTTCACATTTGAACACTTTCCATTTATACTCAAAGGAGAAGATTATTCTTTTTACCAAACATATGCGGAAAATGTGTTGAAGTGATGAGAAATTCCATTTTTACATATTAGTTCCTCTAAATCAATAAAGATGTCTAAATGTCCAAAGCAGAAATCCCTAGCATAGTAGACAAATAAAAAAGTTCATGAATCATATAACCAATGAAATGATAAATAGATGTTTAAGCATTTGAAATTTTTTAGCAATCTGTACATGAATAAAATGCATCTAAAGTTAAATGCTAATTATTTCCAAGACCACAATATAGCAGTTCACCTTAAGCTAACAATTTGAAAATGGATAATGCAGACAGCTCATATGTGCACAGAAGCAATCGAAGTTAATAAATACAAAATACTTTAAAATATCTTTAGGAAAATTCACCTATCATAAACACAAAGCAATAAATCTCAAACTAACAATTTGAAATTGGACAATACAGACAGATCATACGATCCACATACGCAATCGAAGCTAATAAATTAAAAATACTAAAAACCATATCTTTGGAAAATTAAAATGTAAAACCTGAAGCAATAAAACCTGAAGCAAAAAACAATAAAACCTGAAGCAATAAAACCGAAGCTACAAATAATAAAACCTGAAGCAATAAAACCTGAAGCAACAATCAATAAAACCTGAAGCAACAACCAATAAAACCTGAAGCAAGGCAAAGTCTTAACTCTAAAACATTCAAATCTATTATACAAATCAGGACTTTTTTGAATCTTTGTCCTACATGGCATCAAAATATGACTAGGACAAAATGTTTGGGAGAGTGGGGGCCCAATGGTGTGTGGGCAAGTGGTTAGGTGTGGAAATAGGTGTTTTAGTGGAACCCCAAACAAAAGCCCATCACATTCCCCTTATTTGCAAGTTTGCAGTTGTTTTTTCATAAAACCTAAAGACCACTCATCTTCCCTATATTTACGGATTTGCAATCGCTTTTTTTCTACTTTTCACCCGTGCGACGACTGACCCAGTGTTTCTTTTCGTCGTCAGTATTGCGTCTGGGAGACAATTGTCCCCGTTGTTGTTGCGCTCGGGAGTCGACTGCCCCCGTCGCCATTTCACCTGTGAAATGGAGTCCCCTCGGCTTCGCATCGAGGAGGCGACCTTTGTTGTGCCGTACGGGCATGGGTTATGACTGGTATTTCAATAAATTCTGATCAAATTCAGCATAACAAAAGATTTTGGATCCAGATAAAGCTGAAGCAACACACTCCCAGCCCCAGTCTTTGTTCCAATCTAAACTTTTAGCTAATTGGAGAACAATTGATATCTCGCTCGGTTGTTCATATTTGGATGCTTCTGTTTATTTGTCCCATGAAGAAATAGAATTTCATAAAATATTAAAGAAAGCATCATACTTTAAACAACTGAATGGAATGAGTTCAGTAATTGTGACATAGCTATAGAAAAACTGAAAGAGGGAATACTATTTGTCAACATATACATCATAACTATTTCTTAGGAAATTTTAACGATGCATTCAAACACGAGGCTCTACTTAAAGAAATGATGCAACCATCTTGTATTGAAGATCTTTAAGTGAAACAAACTATTAGATGTGATCATTCCATATGCATGGCATCTTGGATCTGGAATCTGCAACGAATGACATGGCAATTAGTACTTGGATAATTTTCTTTTTATGCTTGATATGCACACTGGAGCGCTGGCTTATCGAGCCGAACCCTCAACTTCTAATTCACATTATTTTTTGACTTCAGATGTCCATTTGCATGTTATAAAATGAAATGTTGGCTTGCTCAACTAAAAGATAAAGTTGGCCAATATGAACTTAATTCTATTGAAGATTAGAAAACATGGTGTAGCTAAATGTTAGTTTCAGGAGTCATGTGTCTTGTCACATGACAGTAGGGATTGTGATCGTGTCGAGCAAGTTCATTGGTCAATAGAGCTTCACATGATCAGCTACTTTAAGGGTGCATATTATACTATTTAGAAGGAAAGGTTAAAGCTAACATTTATAATAACCAAACATCCTGATATTGATTTAAAGTCTAAAACTTCTAGTATACGTGGAACATGTTCTTAATTCCTCAAGAAAGCATCTTGGCATAAAGCTTTAATGTAAAACCAATTCAAATTAAAGTGGAGTTTGTGATTCTGAAACCCAATTCTGATCTAGTTAATATGGTTATCAATTGGTCTAGTTTAATAAATAATTTGTTCATTGATGTGGAAGTTTTTCAACCTTGTGCTAAACTTATAATTGTAAACATGAAAGGCTAGTGCTAAGTATGTTAAGTTCAAATTACTGTTTTAAAAACATGTATAGCTGTATGGACTTTAAACATGTAAATTGACTCAATAAAAATTGTTGCATCTTTGAATAATTGCTTGGTTAACAATGTTTATGGAAGATATAGCATGAGATTTATGTATCATAAATTTTCCCACATCCATATCCTCAAAGATGTCATATAAATAGACAACATCCTTGCCCACTCTCTCAAATCACCTTCATTCTCTTCTCCTTGTCAATATGAAGGCCATTTTTGGAGCCATATCAGTCATTTCGTTCTTGCTTCTTGTTCTGCTCATGACATGCTTTCCATCGCCTCCTGCCTTTGGAAGGACTCTGTCAATGGCAGCATCCGAGAAGACAACTTAAACCTTTGGATTTGAACTACTATAATAACCTGAATGGCGCTTGTCTAGTAGCTAAGAAGTTAGGGAAAGCTGCCACTGCGGACCTAATGAATGTATCTGGAAGAACCCCAAATTCAAGCCATAATTAGCTGAGGAATCTAATTCCATGTTTTGTAGCAAATTTCATGTAAATTTTTTATGAAAAAAATTGTGACTGAACAGGGAGATTGGACATTGGCCCATAGATTCTATTGTTTTTCCATAGATGTGAAAGGAATATGGTGGTTAGTTTGTATTACTAAAGGGAATGAATAATTTATGCTAGAATTATCTAGTTACTTTCCATGTTCTCTTCTTAACTATATTCAACCGACGGTTTAAAGGATATTGTCAGATTAAAATATTTATAATCCATATTTCTTCTCGAATTCTTAGTATCAAGCTGTTACATGCAATCAAATACTGTTATTTTTCGCTCAGAATTTGAGACTAACTTAAATGGGGTTTTTATATCATTAGTGTCGTCAGAGATCTATTCAGTAACTCATATGTATGATTACTATACAAAATTGCATATCCTTTAATGCTTTTTTCAATCGGGTTACAACTTGTCATTTAACAAATCCTCTCCATTTTGAATGTTGCAGAATTATCTGTAGTACTGCGAATGTTGGAGGCGATTCTAGGTCGATCTGAATCATTTGATTAATGTATGTTACGAATTGAGTCAATGACATACCGATATCACAATATGCTATTTCAGTGAGTTGAATAAATTTTCGGAAAATGTGAAGAGGCAAATTAATGCATTACTTGCAATGTCCCATTACAAAATTGTTGCAATGTTTGAAGATGTGTTGTTTTTAAGTTTATAAACCTAGAAGCTGCCAATATTTTATTTTCTTCAGAGTGATCATTGACCAAGAAATGCATTACTATTATCGGGTATTATGCTTGATTTTGGATGTAGAAAAAATTGAAGCAACATATCCTAATGTTTGTTGCAAACAATTGAAGCAACATCTCCAAATGTTTGTTGCAATCTAAACTTTTTATCTAATCATACAATAATTCAGATCTTGCTTTGTTGGTCATTGTTCGATCCTTCTATTTATAGGCTCAAGGAAGATATGATATCTCACAAAAGATAAAAGAAAGCATAATATACATATTACCTTTGTTTAGAAAATATTAACAATTTATTTGAACTCGAAATGATTAAGTTGTCATCGTTCTATATTAATACCTTGAAACATGTTTCTCATGTTGTTCATGAGCTGAGGCCATAGAACTTTAAACTTGATTTCCTCATATTCATTAGCAAAATACATGTCTCAGAAATCAGAAGTTAAACAAAAAAACTGTTACTACAACTTGGAATTATGTTAAGAACTTCTTGTTGCCTGCAACAGTGAAAATTTTGGTATAATGCATTCCAAGAAAGTGGCTCAAAAGTTTATAGATCATAGTATATTTCATCTATTGTCAATATGGCCCCAAAGAGTCATTTTAATTCATAATGTATTCTAATTGAATCAACATCTCATGTAGCTTTTCTTTATTATGTCAAAAAAATTCAGTCAAAATGATATTTTGAGATATATACCTAGAACCTGATACATTCTGTTTGCATGATAACGAGCTTAGGGCATGCTCAAAAACCATAACTTTTTCTCCCATCTTTGCACTGAAAAGCTGCACTAATAGCAAAGGAAAGTCATCATAATAGCTACTTCTTAAATTGCCAGAGACAGATTTCAAACTATATGTTTTAACCATAAAGAGCTAAGGTGGTTGAAATAAACAATAGCGATAGAAGGCAAAGAACTCACTTATGGTTAACTTATAGTTTATATGACTGATAAAAGGAAGATGATGATGTTGAACTTTTTCAACGTTCATATTATAAAATGGCGTAAGGACTTCACTAATAGGACGAACCCCCGTATCCTAGAAAGTGTGATCAATTTTAGTAAACCATCGCTCTACATCTTTAGGACCAAGCTTGAACTCTGAAAAGGAATCCAATCACATGAATTCTTTCTCAACTATGTGAATGCATGTCTATTTGCATGTAAATGTGTATCAGACAGCAAATAGTGTATTCCATGGTTCACGTTGCCTTCAAATCCTATGAAGATAAAATTCACTGGGAGAGGAATGGAGAGGAAGATATATTGAATCGATGATGTACAGCTTTAGAAAATTTGCAACATTACATGTATGCTAACAAACAATAAAAGGACTTGCGGAAAAAGATATGTTCAAAAGAAAAAAGAAAGGCAATCCAAGCATCAAGTGCATTCACACCATGTGAGTGCTGAAAGGGGTTTGTCAATGGAACTTCCCATTCAAAAGCATTTACACATAGAAATTATCTAGTAAATGTAAGTGTAGTCAACTCAGTAAAGGCGTTGTTTGTGGCATAGTATACCATATGTGAGGCATAGAATTTAAGGTTTATAAGAGATGATGTAATTACAAAGCTATTATTGTCCTTACCAATAGAGAAGTTCCGCGTCATCAGTCTGGTCTAAGCTCCGCAATTAAAGGTGATTTTGAGTAATAGAATCAATTTTAGATTGTTATATATGGAGCATACAAATGATTATAGCATTATAAACAGTTTTTTTTTGAAACTGCATCTGCTGCGTGGTGTGTACCCATCACATTTTTTTCCTTATTGTTCGTCTTCTTTAGTGATTTCTTCTCCTTGAGTGTTTAAAGGAATTAAAAATTTAAGATCGAAGTTTATGATAAGATAAGATCAAAATTGATTGGATAAGGTTAAAAATTTTGTTCAAAGTTTTACATTGAACTCGTAATCAAGATTCTGTTTTCTTGTTGCGGCTTTTCCTTTTTCTTCTTCTTCTTCATGTCTTCTACTTTATTGATCTAAATATTAAGATAATATAAGATCAAAATAACAAAAAAAACCAAAGAAATTATTAGTTCCCACCAGCAACCCAAATTTTAATTTAACAACCAACCAACATAGTGTTTTTCGTCATATCAATAACGGTACGAGTGAAGATTTTAACTTAAGTCACAGAAAAATTCCCAAGCAACATAAACTAAATAAACAAACGCAAACAGGTAGTTGAAATGCAGATAAAATCTTAATATCATTCATGCAAAAAAATGTAGTTCCTCTAAGATCACTAACTTATTTGGTTAAAGGTGTGAAATGGAACATTAACCTAATTAATAGTTCTATAAACAACAAAAAACAAAAAAATGACAGCTTTAATAACAACACTGGCTACTTCAAAAATTTAAAAATTCAATTCAAATTTTTGTGATCCAGCAGATTCTTTGCAAAATGGCTTCTTTGGGTTGGTAAAATTTCAATTTTGATTTTTTGACTTAAGGTTGCCTTATCAGAAGATTCCATCTACTATCTAGTATAAAAAAGTTTTATTGTTTTGACTGGTATTTTGTAAGTCTTCCTATTTGATTAATATGCAAGTCTATTGTTGTCAGGATCTAAATGTTTTAAGGTCAATGTACTTATTTTACAGGTGTTTAGTTCAGTATATTGATAGGAGGGTAAGGTGCAACCTAATCAATACTGATATATTCGTTTCCAATTCAGTTTGATTGACACTATTCAACTTCAATTGGAATGTAATAATATTTCAAAAATCAAATTTTTGTGATCGTCTCTTTTTAAGTTCTTTTCTTTTCCCAATTGTTACTAAAAAGGAACCATAACGTAATGACATTAATGTGTGTTTTTGGTCTACAAATTGCAAACTAACAACATGGCTACAAAACCAATCACAAATGAACCGAGTAGAAGGAAAATTTAGACATCAGCTATTATCATAACAGTATCATCATAACAACATAACTGAATTTTTTCCATCATCTATCATCAAATGCCAAAATTTAGACATCCATAAGGGAAAAAGAACGATCACAAATGAACCATCTTTCAAAACAGGGGGCAAAACTGAAATTGTATTGGAAATTATGATTAGTGCACGTCAACGATTGAAATATTTGGGAGGAAATAAAAAAGTGTTCTTTTTAAATTTCTGTTTAACTACTAATTCTGCAAAGTAAAACTGGTCGGTTTTAGGGAGAAGAAAAACCGAGACCCATCCAGTGGCACTATTACATCAATGTGCAAAAATGTAAATGTGTCTGCTAAAATGGCTAAAAATTAAAATTAAAAAATTCCTTAAAATACCAAAATCACAGTAAGTTCTACCAAATCACAAGAACAAATGATCATTACCTTACCTCTGATCGGTGCAATTCCTCAAAAGATCCTCATAAATCATCAAAACAAATCATAACCACTCTACAATTCCTCAAAGGATACTGATTCATCAGCGACATCTTCCCACACTGCATGGAATCAACCAACGATTCAAGATCCATCAAAACCCCTAGAATCGAAGCGATCTAAAGGGAAACCCAGGAACCTGATGAAGGAATCTCTTACCTCTGCATGGAATCAATCAACGATTCAAGATCCATCAAAAACCCTAGAATCATAGCGATCTAAAGGGAAACCCAATGGAATCTGCGGAAGGATCTCTTGCATGTTGTCTTCGAGGACGATGACCTTGAGCTGGAATTATCAAAGCAGTGTTCCCTTTCTGGTGAGTGAGAGACCTAGAGCATCCAATTTCTCGCATCCCAAGACACCATGGCCGATCCAAAGCTTCTTTCTTTCTCCCTCAAAAGATGATGTCAGGGGAGTGAATTTATTTTCAGGGGAAAATGTTTTTAGCTTGGGAGAATGGTTGGGCTTTTGAATCCCCCCCCAAATTGGTTCCCCCCAGATTGAGAAAAATCTAAAACCCAAAAATATTTAAAACACATTGGTTCTCCCTCTACTCGTTCCCCCTTCCCCCCAAAATTCAAAGCGAAAATTCATATACATCCCCTTAAAATTTAATCCTACTCAGTATATATATGTCCTAGTCATCAGCGATATGTCCTAGTCATCTTGTCCTAGTAGGACAAAGATTCAAAAACCTCGCTCAAACGTATAAAAATATAGGTATACATATACATATACATATACATATACATATACATATATATATCTACATATACATATATATATATATATATACACATACATACATACATACATACATGAATACATACATACATACATACATATATCTATATTATAAAAGAGGGATGTTATCAAGAGAAATTGGATAAGAGATATTGGACAAGATAATTTGGATAAGAGATATCTATATTATAAAAGAGGGATGTTATCAAGAGAAATTGGATAAGAGATATTGGACATGAGAAATTGGATAAGAGATATCTATATTATAAAAGAGGGATGTTATCAAGAGAAATTGGATAAGAGATATTGGACAAGAGAAATAGGATAAGAGATATCTATATTATAAAAGAGGGATGCTATCAAGAGAAATTGGATAAGAGATATTGGACATGAGAAATTGGATAAGAGATATCTATATTATAAAAGAGGGATGGTATCAAGAGAAATTGGATAAGAGATATTGGACTAGAGAAATTGGATAAGAGATATCCATATTATAAAAGAGGGATGTTATCAAGAGAAATTGGATAAAAGATATTGGACAAGATAAATTGGATAAGAGATATCTATATTATAAAAGAGGGATGTTATCAAGAGAAATTGGATAAAAGATATTGGACAATAGAAATTGGATAAGAGATATCTATATTATAAAAGAGGGATGTTATCAAGAGAAATTGGATAAGAGATATTGGACATGAGAAATTGGATAAGAGATATCTATATTATAAAAGAGGGATGTTATCAAGAGAAATTGGATAAGAGATACTGGACATGAGAAATTGGATAAGAGATATCTATATTATAAAAGAGGGATGTTATCAAGAGAAATTGGATAAGAGATACTGGACAAGAGAAATTGGATAAGAGATATCTATATTATAAAAGAGTGATGTTATCAAGAGAAATTGGATAAGAGATATTGGACATGAGAAATTGGATAAGAGATATCTATATTATAAAAGAGGGATGTTATCAAGAAAAATTGGATAAGAGATATTGGACATGAGAAATTGGATAAGAGATATCTATATTATAAAAGAGGGATGTTATCAAGAAAAATTGGATAAGAGATATTGGACAAGATAAATTGGATCAGAGATATCTAGATTATAAAAGAGGGATGTTATCAAGAGAAATTGGATAAGAGATATTGGACAAGAGAAATTGGATAAGAGATATCTAGATTATAAAAGAGGGATGTTATCAAGAGAAATTGGATAAGAGATATTGGACAAGAGAAATTGGATAAGAGATATCTATATTATAAAAGAGGGATGTTATCAAGAGAAATTGGATAAGAGATATTGGACATGAGAAATTGGATAAGAGATATCTATATTATAAAAGAGGGATGTTATCAAGAAAAATTGGATAAGAGATATTGGACAAGATAAATTGGATAAGAGATATCAATATTATAAAAGAGGGATGTTATCAAGAGAAATTGGATAAGAGATATTGGACATGAGAAATTGGATAAGAGATATCTATATTATAAAAGAGGGATGTTATCAAGAGAAATTGGATAAGAGATATTGGACATGAGAAATTGGATAAGAGATATCTATATTATAAAAGAGGGATGTTATCAAGAGAAATTGGATAAGAGATATTGGACATGAGAAATTGGATAAGAGATATCTATATTATAAAAGAGGGATGTTATCAAGAGAAATTGGATAAGAGATATTGGACATGAGAAATTGGATAAGAGATATCTATATTATAAAAGAGGGATGTTATCAAGAGAAATTGGATAAGAGATATTGGACAAGATAAATTGGATAAGAGATATCTATATTATAAAAGAGGGATGTTATCAAGAGAAATTGGATAAGAGATATTGGACAATAGAAATTGGATAAGAGATATCTATATTATAAAAGAGGGATGTTATCAAGAGAAATTGGATAAGAGATATTGGACAAGATAAATTGGATAAGAGATATCTATATTATAAAAGAGGGATGTTATCAAGAGAAATTGGATAAGAGATATTGGACAATAGAAATTGGATAAGAGTGATGTTATTAAGTGAAATTGGATAAGAGTACAAACGAGAGATGTTATCAAGAGAAATTGGATAAGAGATATTGGATAAGAGAAATTGGATAAGAGATATCTATTATAGAAAAGACGGATGTTATCAAAAGAAATTGATAAGAGAATTTGGACATGAGAAATTGGATAAGAGAATTTGGATATCTATTATATAAAACATGGAAATTGGATAAGAGAAAATATAAGAGATGAGATTTTGAGGGATAAAAGAGGATGTGGGGAATTTTGCACATACAACCCCGGTTTTTGTATTTTTGCACATGGACCCTCCCCACCCACCCACCCACACTTTTTATTCTCACCCCTTCCGACCATTTTTTCCAGTTCTATGAAGATTTTGAATCTTTTCCTACTAGGACAAAGCTTTGTCCTACGTGGCAAGTTTGTCCTAGGTGGTAATGACAATTTTGGGGGGACTTAAATTTTGGAGGAAAACTTAAATTTGGGGGGAAACTTGAAATTTTGTGGGAAAACTTGAAATTTGGGGGAACTTGAAATTTGTGGGGGGAGAAAAACTCAGCCATTAAATAAACCGTGACGTATGGGCACGGGTAATGACTAGTAAATATATATACACTAGTCATAACCCGTGCCCTAAGGGCACGGGTCGTTTAAGAAATCCCCCCTCAAAATATTGGATCACGTAATTTCAAACGAAAAGCAATAACTAAATAACAATAATTGTTATTTGGTTCCACCAAAAACTTTAGTTTCCCCAAAAGTTCTCTCCAAATATAGTCTTCTCAAAATTTAGGTCTACAAAAATTTTTGTTCCTCCAATATTTAGTTCTCTTCAAATTAAGTTTCCTCAAAAAATTTATTATTTTCCCCTAAAATTATCTCAAACTCGCATCCTACCTAATGATTCTTCAATATTTAGTACCAACAATATTTCTACCAACCCTTTTGTCCTAGTGAGCAATCTCATTCAAAAACATCCCTCATTTATAATATATAAGATTTAGCCATTGAGTTTTTTTTCCAAATAAAAAAGTATTTTCATTTGAACTGTAAATTAAGTCTAAGCATGACTAATTTTAAGTTTATTTATTGGAGAGGCTAATCAATAGAAGCACAAACTTGGAATCTGGAAAGCTTTTTTGACACATTTTATTGTTATTCAACATTATAGTTTAATCCATTCTAGTCGTTGTTTTTGGTTACACATATTGACTGACAATGCCATTTAGTTAACGCACGGTGAATATCAAAGATGCTGTGGAAGCTGGCCTAATATATGCAAGGATTATTTCGTTGTGCAAAGCATGCAGAGCAACTTCAAAGCATGGATGAAAAAGTTCAAATCATGGATTAAGGTTTCGGTCAAAACCAAGAAGTTTCGATCGTTTCGGATCAGTCTCGGATGGGACAGATCTGAAACCAGCTTCCTTTTCTCGGTATCGGCCGAAACCGCCCAGTTTCAGCCGGTTACGACCAGTACCGGCTAAAACTGGGTGGTTTCAGCCGCTACCATTCAAATGAGTAAGACACCATAATATATTTAAATAGTTAAGAAAAACTTCAATAGAACAGAGATTTGTCCTGTAAAACCTTGTTACTGCACATATATATCATATATGCATGAAGCAAACAAATAAGTAAAATCTGATAATAAAACATTTGAACATTCTAAGAAAATTATGACAACTTAGAAGAGTTTAAGCAACTATTTAGTATTTTCGTAAACATTAAAACCATTCACCTGATTCCAAGAGCCCTTTTAAGAGTTAGGATGATTAAAAATCTATATAGGTGGAGCCCATAAAACTGCTAGAGAGTATTATCAATAGTTATTAAGATGGTGACAATACAAATAAAATCATATGGCAACAAAAACTCAAACAAATAGATGCACACATAATTCCATAAACAATTATCAAACTTGGTTCCATCATCAATTGGAAGATCGAAGAAGTCTTTTCTGCACGTTTATTCAAATCTTCGTTTTGAGTATTAAGTCGGATAACTCTGACACCATCTCCTACAAAATTTGTTCTCGGTATGTGAATGTCTGTCATTTTCAACATCTCTAAGAGTTCCTTTTGAATTTCAGGTTTCAACGGTGGTTTTGCATAAATAGGTTTTAACAATCTCATCAATAAGCAAATTCCAACAAAATATTTTTCTGCTCATTTTTTCTTTTTGAGAATGTTTTTGTGATCAAGAAAGCATTTCATATAAAAACCACATACAACCCAAGATTGGAATGCTAAATTACTGGGATAAAAAAGATGTTGATGGAGATAGGATGTGAGAACAATGGTCCAGGTGCCTTTCTTCAGATTTTCTTTCGGACAATAGTGAGCTCTTTGCAAGTTTGAACTATGAGAGAATAGACAGTGTTTGTAGCACCTTTGCCCAAATTCTGCAAGCATTATCGATACTCTATTTCACTGTAGTAAGAAGATCATTAACCAAAAGAATATTCAACTCATAAATTAAAGTTGATTGTATGTAACATATACAACGAACAGGTCTACTTCAGCGCAAGTTTTCATTAATATCTAGTTTCAATTGGACTATGTCAAATGGCTACATAATTTGTTTCATATGCTTCATCTTGGCATAACTTATTTGTTGAATAACTATCTTTCTATATCCACTAAACCAATTCCAAGTAGGATTACCTGTTGAAGTAAATTCTATCACTTACTCCCCAAAATTAAAGATAATGAAGTAAATACATAATTTGTTGAAGTAAATGCATAATTCAGGTGATTATGATCAGAATAAACATCAAACAAGGTCTTTAATAAACACATCAACCGTGAATTCCAGATTATATCACCAATTTAGGATTCATGCAGGGAAATAAAAATGAAAAGAGTTAAAGTCCTAAGCAGCAACTTAAGTTGTCTCCATGACTTATAGCCTCTCACATCATGTACTGACCTTATATTGCATGATTTTTGTTTAAATATACATATGGCCACAGTCACTTAAAAAGATAAAATAAGAAAGTTAATATCATAATCTTATGCGTGGAAGCTTATTTGATCCAAGTTGCATGTACCATTTGTCAAATGGTTACACATGATATTCCATTTTATTAACTACTGAAGTGCACGAAATGTGAGGCATGCCACAACAACTAAAAGACAGAATACCAAATGATGTAGGCTGACCTGCTCTGCTATGATGCCATGATGCTATGAGCAAGTCTGAGGTCCTTCTGCAATTGCTTTAACTGTGCATTTAGAAAATCTCGTTTGTTGAGTACATTTAAGTGCTCCACAATTCTAGAAGCTATTACTACATCCTCATCTGCAGCTGCTGATTTCATGTTTGCAATCTAATAAAGAGAGAAATTAATAGTAAACATCCTAAGATCAACAAATGTACAACACGGAAAACCTCAAAATAAAAGGCAATTACATGTCGATAAATTTTTGCTTAGTACATGATATTACAGACGGTGTAAAAAATTCGTAGTTACCTCAGATTTAAGATTTTCCAACTCTACAATAACAGAGATCACCCTTTCATTTGGTTCTTCCAACTGCTCATGAAGTGATTATAGTTCCTCCTCCACATTCTGATACATTTTATTGAGCATGTTATTTTCTTCCATGACAGATAACATCTACAAAAACAGGCTTTTTGCTCAGTATTGAAATTCACTGCAAATTTGATTTATAGTGTGAACTCTCAACAAAATATACTACCCTTTCCTAAAGTATGATACATGATACACTATGCTTGTAAGAACATACATTATATGCATGTGCTTTACTTGAACTAGAGTAAGCTTTTTCACAACCCCTCATCCTAAATGTTCTTACTTGAACCAGAGGAGCACACATCAAATTTATGATGGGGCCTTATGGAATGAGATCATATATTCAACAAAAAGGTCCCTTAAATCAATTCTACGATATGAAAATCAATATCCAAATCTCATTCTGCATTTCTAGCACGTATCAAATTTCACACACAAAAGGAGAAAGTGAATTCAATTATTAATTGAATTCTCAAGGACAACAAAAATGGAAATAATCAGGTTAGATCAAAATCCTTTTTGAGTGAACAAATCAAATGTCTTGCCTTTGGCAATAAGAATACATGCAAAGTAAAAAAACAGAAGAATACATACACTATACCTTTTATGGTTTTGATCGTTGATTGCCTTCCTATTAGAATACGTTGCCATTTCAACCATATTCTTATCATGCACCCATTTTTCAACTGCAATTCTGGGTTGTCTTAAGTGAATTCATATAGAAAATTTGTTGACATCCCGAAACTTTTGTCCCTAATAATTTACTTAATGTTTCACATCAAATTCAAATTCCGGAGTTAACCCTACTTTCTTACAGATAAAGAATTATTGTATTGTTGTCCAAACTTCAAATTCTGGAGTTAACCCTACTCTCTTACCGATAAAAAATTATTATATGGTTGCCCATACTTTATGGATTATGTTATCTGGCAAGTTGGACAAAAATTTAAACATAATTCATACATCTTCCGTAGAGTATAATTTTGAGAATGGTTGAACTTATTCTATCAAAAAAATACCTAAAATATTGGAACACTATAAGGATGTATCACTAACTTTAGCTTCAAAACAGAATATTCAATGTGTGACGATAAAGTCTCTTAAAAAGATAAATCCTCTCTTCTTCCCACTTACTCAAACCATCATGACAGACATTTATCAATAGGGAATATAAGCAAATACATTAAGTTGAGAATAGAGTTTCTCCAGCAACTGAAACTATAATACCAATTACTCATTGTCCTGCTACAGAAGGAATAAGACAATCTAAGCTACATTAATGATGCAGTGTAAGTTACCTAACTTGACTAATTATTATGATGCTAAACAAAGTAGGCAAGCTCCTTTTTATTGGACCTAGGCAAGTTTATTTGTCAGAGACACACATGAAAGATATACCTTACAATCAGGCTGGCCAACTTGTTTTGGCAACTCTCCTCTGTCCTGAGTTCCATATAGCAACCAAATACATCAAGTAGTATTTTAGTAATAAATTCAAATTACTGACATCAAACGTCTACCGTGATAGCATGATCTCAGTTGAGCAAAGATACTAAAAATAGAAAGAAGAGAACATGATCAAGAGGTACCCAACCCCAGCTCTCAGTCAGCATTATTGTAACCAATATATAATCATCATTTTAATAAATCTATAGATAAAATAGAATCTAAATCGAGTGAAAGGAGACACGCCTCTCAAAATTACTTTCTGCAAAAAAATCAACAACAGCAACAACAAACAAAAATCACAAACACCATTAGATCCAAAAATTAGACATAAAAAGAAACAAAATCGAAAGCAAAATCGATCAGAGAACATCAAAACTCACATGCTATAGAGATGATTGAATGGGTCATGGTTGTATTGGGAAATTTCTCAAGGAATTTGCAGCTCACCATTCTCTCTGCACATGCCGCCCCACTGTTTTTAGACAGAGAGAGATGAATGGATCATGGTTGTATTGGGAAATTGGTCGTAACTCTTTAGATCTATTATCCAACCAAGCTTTTAGTCTGCCATGTTAAGAACCCAAAAAATCAGTAAACCCTAACCCTAAACCAAAAGAAAAACAAAGAGAAAAAACATAAACAAAAAACAGAGAAGCCGTGGCTAAGGAAAGGAAAATTACCCAAAGAATCGCCGCCTCTCCAAAAAAATCCACACTTGGGACCGTCAATCAGAGCGTGATGCCCAAACCCACCGCTTGCAGGGAGGTGACCTGAGGCTTTTGGGTTGGAGGGGTAGGGGAGAGAGAGAGATAGAGCAAGATATCGGCTTTTTTTGTTGGTGTTTTAAGATAGAGAAAGACTGCTTGTTGGGGAGAGCATGATTTTTGGATAGTGCAAATCTCGATGGAATCTTACGGCCGGATTAATCACCACATCAGCCATGTCAGCGATCCATAATGTTTGTGTGTTTTCAAGTCGTAGAATACGAACGGTCAAGATGATAAAATAATCAAGAGAAATCCAAATTTCACCCAGCATGACCAACACCAAGCAAAAGGCAAAAGCTAACTATCCAAATCAGCTTTAACTTTCTACTCCTGCACCAATGCACATAGATTGACACACCAACTACACACAATACGAAGTCACATCATGCACAGCTAGGGTTAGTATTTCCCACCCAAATTTCAAATTTATGCTCCTCAAAATTTTCCTCAAACCTCTTTTTCAACCATTCATTCCCCAAGATCAAATCTGAGCCGTCTTTCTATCAACCCTTTTGTCCTAGTCAGCTTGTCCTAGTCAACCCTAGGATTAAAAATCACTGTTTTATGTATACACACACACACACACATACTAGTCATAACCCGTACCCTAAGGGCACGAGTCGTTTAAGAAATCCCTCCCTCAAAATTTTGGATCCCGTAATTTCAAATGAAAAGCAATAACTAAATCACAATAATTGTTATTTGGTTCCACTAAAAACGTTAGTTTCACCAAAAGTTCTCTCCAAATATAGTCTTCTCAAAATTTAGGTCTACAAAAATTTTTGTTCCTCCAATATTTAGTTCTCTTCAAATTTAGTTTCCTCCAAAATTTTAGTATTTTCCCCTAAAATTTTCTCAAACTCGCATCCTACCTAATGATTCCTCAATATTTAATACCAACCATATTTCTACCAACCCTTTTGTCCTAGTGAGCAATCTCATTTAAAAACATCCCTCATTTATAATATATAAGATTTAGCCATTGAGTTTTTTTCCAAATAAAAAAGTATTTTCATTTGAACAGTAAATCAAGTCTAAGCATTACTAATTTTAAGTTTATTTATTGGAGAGGCTAATCAATAGAAGCACAAACTTGGAATCTGGAAAGCTTTTTTGACACATTTTATTGTTATTCAACATTATAGTTTAATCCATTCTAGTCATTGTTTTTGGTTACACATGTTGACTGACAATGCCATTTAGTTAACGCACGGTGAATATCAAAGATGCTGTGGAAACTGGCCTAATATATGCATGGAGTATTTCGTTTTGCAAAGCATGCAGAGCAACTTCAAAGCATGGATGAAAAAGTTCAAATCATGGATTAAAGATTTTGGTCAAAACCAAGAGGTTTCGGTCGTTTCAGATCGGTCTCGGATGGGAGCGATCTGAAACCACCCTCCTTTTCTCGGTATCGGCCGAAACAGCCCAGTTTCGGCCGGTTACGGCCAATACCGGCCAAAACTGGGTGGTTCCGGCCGCTACCATTCAAATGAATAAGACACCATAATATATTTAAATAGTTGAGAAAAACTTCAATAGAACAGAGATTTCTCCTGTAAAACCTTGTTACTGCACATATATATCATATATGCATGAATCAAACAAATAAGTAAAATCTGATAATAAAACATTTGAACATGCTAAGCAAATCATGACAACCTAAAGAGTTTAAGAAACTATTTAGTATTTTCGCAAACATTAAAACCATTCACCTGATTCCAAGAGCCTTTTTAAGAGTTAGGATGCTTAAAAATCTATAGCCCATAAAACTGCTAGAGAGTATTATCAATAGTAATTAAGATGGTTACAATACAAATAAAATCATATGACAATAAAAACAAAAACAAATAGATGCACACATAATTCCATAAATAATTATCAAACTTGGTTCCATCATCAATTGGAAGATTGAAGAAGTCTTTTCTGCACGTTTATTGAAATCTTCGTTTTGAGTATTAAGTCGAATAACCCTGACACCATCTCCTACAAATTTTGTTCTCGGCATGTGAATGTCTGTCATTTTCAACATCTCTAAGAGTTCCTTTTGAATTTCAGGTTTCAACGGTGGTTAGTTTTGCATAAATAGGTTTTAACAATCTCATCAATAAGCAAATTCCAACAAAATATTTTTCTGCTCATTTTTTTCTTTTTGAGAATGTTTTTGTGATCAAGAAAGCATTTCACATAAAAAAACACATACAAACCAAGAATGGAATGCTAAACTACTGGGATAAAAAGAGATGTTGATGCAGGTAGGATGTGAGGACAATGGTCCAGGTGCCTTTCTTCAGATTTTCTTTCGGACAATAGTGAGCTCTTTGCAAGTTTGAACTATGAGAGAATAGATAGTGTTTGTCGCACCTTTGCCCAAATTCTGCAAGCATTATCGATACTCTATTTCACTATACTAAGAAGATCATTAACCAAAAGAATATTCAACTCATAAATTAAAGTTGATTGTATGTAACATATACAACTAACAGGTCGACTTCAGCGCAAGCTTTCATTAATATCTAGTTTCAATCGGACTATGTCAAATGGCTACATAATTTGTTGCATATGCTTCATCTTGGCATAACTTCTTTGTTGAATAACCATCTTTCTATCTCCACTAAACCAATTCCAAGCAGGATTACATGTTGAAGTAAATTCTATCAATTACTCCTCAAAATCAAAGATAATGAAGTAAATACATAATTTGTTGAAGTAAATGCATAATTCAGGTGATTATGATCAGAATAAACATCAAAATTGGTCTTCAATAAACACATCAACCGTGAATTCCAGATTATATCACCAATTGAGGATTCATGCAGGGAAAATGAAAAGAGTTAAAGTCCTAAACAGTAACTTAAGTTATCGCCATGACTTCTAGCCTCTCACATCATGTACTGACCTTATATTGCATGATTTTTGTTTAAATATACATATGGCCACAGTCACTTAAAAATATAAAATAAGAAAGTTAATATCATAATCTTATGTGTGGAAGCTTATTTGATCAAAGTTGCATGTACCATTTGTCAAATGGTTACATATGAGATTCCATTTTATTAACTACTGAAGTGCACGAAATGTGAGGCATGCCACAACAACTAAAAGACAGAATACCAATTGATGTAGGCTGACCTGCTCTGCTATAATGCCATGATGCTATGAGAAATTCTGAGGTCCTTCTGTAATTGCTTTAACTGTGCATTTAGAAAATCTCGTTTGTTGAGTACATTTAAGTGCTCCACAATTCTAGAAGATATTACTGCATCCTCATCTGCAGCTGCTGATTTCATGTTTGCAATCTAATAAAGAGAGAAATTAATAGTAAACATCCTAAGATCAACAAATGTACAACATGAAAAACCTCAAAATAAAAGGCAATAACATGTCGATACATTTTTGCTTAGTACATGATATTACAGACAGTGTAAAAAATTCGTAGTTACCTCAGATTTTATATTTTCCAACTCTACAATAACAGAGATTCCCCTTTCATTTGGTTCTTCCAACTGCTCATGAAGTGATTATAGTTCCTCCTCCACATTCTGATACATTTTATTGAGCATGTTATTTTCTTCCATGACAGATAACATCTACAAAAACATTCTTTTGGCTCAGTATTGAAATTCACTGCAAATTTGATTTCTAGTGTGAACTCTCAACAAAATATACTACTCTTTCCTAAAGTATGCTACATGATACACTATGCTTGTAAGAACATACATTATATGCACGTGCTTTACTTGAACCAGAGTAAGCTTTTTCACAACCCCTCATCCTAAATGTTCTTACTTGAACCAGAGGAGCACACATCAAATTTATTATGGGACCTTATGGAATGAGATCATATATTCAACAAAAGGTCCCTTAAATCAATTCTACGATATGAAAATCAATATCCAAATCTCATTTTGCATTTCTAGCATGTATCCAATTTCACACACAAAAGGAGAAAGTGAATTCAATTATTAATTGAATTCTCAAGGACAACAAAAATGGAAATAATCAGGATAGATCAAAATCCTTTTTGAGTGGACAAATCAAATGTCTCGCCTTTGGCAATAAGAATACTTGCAAAGTAAAAAAACAGAAGAATACATACACTATACCTTTTATGGTTTTGATCGTTGATTCCCTTCCTATTAGAATACGTTGCCATTCAACCATTTCTTATCATGCACCCAATTTTCAACAGTAATTCTGGGTTATCTTCAGTGAATTCATATAGAAAATTTGTTGACATCCCGATACTTTTGTCCCTAATAATTTACTTAATGTTTCACATCAAATTCAAATTCCGGAGTTAACCCTACTTTCTTATAGATAAAGAATTATTGTATTGTTGTCCAAACTTCAAATTCTGGAGTTAACCCTACTCTCTTACCGATAAAAAAATTATTGTATGGTTATCCCTACTTTATGGATTATGTTATCTGGCAGGTTAGACAAAAATTTAAACATAATTCATACATCTTCCGTAGGTATAATTCTGAGAATGGTTGAACATATTCTATCAAAAAAATACCTAAACGATTGGAACACTATAAGGATGTATCACTAACTTTAGCTTCAAAATAGAATATTCAATGGGTGAAGATAAAGTCTCTCAAAAAGATAAATCCTCTCTTCTTCCCACTTACTCAAACCATCATGACAGACAGTTATCAATAGGGAATATAAGCAGATACATTCAGTTGAGAATGGAGCTTCTCCAGCAACTAAAACTATAATACCAATTAATCATTGCAACAGAAGGAATAAGACAATCTAAGCTACAATAATGATGCAGTGTAAGTTATCTACCTTGACTAATTATTAGGATGCTCAACAAAGTAGGCAAGCTCCTTTTTGTTGGACCTAGGCAAGTTTATTTGTCAGAGACACCCATGAAAGATATACCTTACAATCAGGCTGGCCAACTTGTTTTGGCAAATCTCCTCTGTCTTGAGTTCCCTATAGCAACCAAATACATCAAGTAGTATTTTAGTAATAAATTCAAATTACTGACATCAAACTTCTACAGTGATAGCATGATCTCAGTTGAGCAGAGATACTAAAAATAGAAAGAAGAGAACATGATCAAGAGGTACCCAACCCCAGCTCTTAGTCAGCATCATTGTAATCAATATATAATCATCATTTTAAGAAATCTATAGATAAAATGGAATCTAAATCGAGTGAAAGGAGACACGCATCTCCAAAATGCTTTCTGCAAAAAAAATCAAAAATAACAACAACAAACGAAAATCACAAATACCATTAGATCCAAAAATTAGACATAAAAAGAAACAAAATCGAAAGCAAAATCGATAAGAGAACATCAAAACTCACATGCTTTAGAGATGATTGAATGTGTCATGGTTGTATTGGGAAATTTCTTAAGGAATTTACAGCTCACCATTATCTCTGCACATGCCGCCCCACTGTTTTTAGACAGAGAGAGATGAATGGGTCATGGTTGTATTGGGAAATTGGTCGTAAGCCTTTAGATCTATTATCCAACCAAGCTTTTAGTCTGCCATGTTATGAACCCAAAAAATCAGTAAACCCCAACCCTAAACCAAAATAAAATAAAGAGAAAAACCATAAACAAAAAAACAGAGAAGCCCTGGTTAAGGAAAGGAAAATTACCCGAAGAATCACCACCTCTCCAAAAAAATTCACGCTTGGGATCGTCAATCAGAGCATGATGCCCAAACCCATCGCTTGCTGGGAGGTGACCTGAGGCTTTTGGGGTTGGAGGGGATAGAGGAGAGAGAGATAGAGAAAGAGATCAGTTTTTTTGTTGGGGTTTTAAGATAGCGAAAGACAGCTTGTTGGGGAGAGCGTGTTTTTTGGATAGTGCAAATCTCGAGGGAATCTTACGGTTGGATTAATCACCACACCAGCCATGTCAGCGATCCACAATATTTGTGTGTTTTCAAGTCGTAGAATACGAACGGTCAAGATGATAAAATAATCAAGAGAAATCCAAATTCCGCCCAACACGGCTAGCACCAAGCCAAAGGAAAAAGTTAACTATCCAAATCAGCTTTAACTTTCTACTCCTGCACCAATGCACCTAGATTGACCCACCAACTACACACAACACGAAGTAACATCATGCATAGCTTGGGTTAGTATTTCCCACCCAAATTTCAAATGTATGATCCTCAAAAATTTTCTCAAACCTCTTTTTCAACCATTCATTCCTCAAGATCAAATCTGAGTCGTCTTTCTATCAACCTTTTTGTCCTGGTCAGCTTGTCCTAGTCAGCCCTAGTATTCAAAAATCGCTGTGAAATGTATTACACACACACACACACACTAGTCATACCCCGTGCCCGCGGGCACGGTTCAATTAAGATTTTCCCCCGCAAAATCTTTGTTCCCCAAAAAATTATTTCCACGGTCAAAATTGCGCGGAACAACAAATTAGCGTAAAAATATTTAGCGACATGGACGCATTCGGCGTGGAACAACGAAATCGGCGCATGCACCTTCAACGCGGAACAACAAATTCGGCGCGGACGCCTTCGATGCAGAACAACAAATTAGTTAAAAAAATTTAGCGGGCGCCTTCGGCGCATTTCATTTACGATTCCCCCTCAAAATCTTAGATCACCCATAATTTAGCTCATCCCAAGAAATTTCAATCATTTTGAAATTATTCACCTGTGATCAATATTGATCGAGTCGCATCGTCTAGTCCGTCCTGATCAAGAGATCGCTCATCGTCTTCTCTACACGAACCACCATCCATGTAACCAACAGAACATACACCTCACGTCAAGTTTTAACTTTAGACATGCCTATTGTAACCCCCAAAACTACATCAAATCAAAAAAAAATTTCTCTAGGTGTCAACATTAAGACAATATATTTCATCATAATTCCTTAAAATTCACTTCAAGCAATTCAAATACCACGTCGTCATCTACTCTCAAATTACAACATCAAGAATTTGACATCACCGATTGGTATTTCACATTTAAAAACAATAAAATCCTTGCTCTATAAACCAAAATGAACAAAATTGACAAATAAAACAACCCAAAATTTAAAGTTCTCCATAAAAACCTAAACAAAGCATCAAGAATTTGATTTCAATCGTTTGGAAATTATTCACCAGTTATCAGTATCGATCGAGTTGTAGATATCCATGTTCAAATAATTATATTGAAAAAATAGGCATTCTAAAGCATCTGTAACAAACACAGATTAAAAGAATTAGAATAAGAAAAAAGAACACATATTTCATGATTTTAAGCCTATGATACAATGATGAGAAATAGTAAGAGAAAGATTTAGTGATATGGCATCGAAAAAACCAGATCCTGGAATCATACCGCCATTGGAGCGATCCCTAGTTAGCTAGTAGTTCGCTGAGTACCGAAGCAACTGAATCGAGATAAACCAAGGAACCAGCTATAACGAAATGATTAATGCATAAAAGAGAATTTTTCTAGCCCATGATAACTCATCTGTAACATTCTAATGTCTAATTGGCCTATGAACTAATTCAAATGTCCAATAATCTAAACAAAAAAATCATAATTTAATCTATTAATGGCATCTGTAACATACACATGATAAGAAAAAGAACACATTTCATGATTTTAAAATCAAATAGAACATTTCTCCATTAAATTAGAAATTTTTATAGCCAATGATACAATGTTGAGAAATTGGCAGACAAATTGTTTTCTAATATTAATTATGACATGGCCTATTTGTAACTCTCCACATTTTAAACCATGGAGAAGCAAACCAACATTATCGTTAGCCAACAGAAACATAATCAAATGTTAAAAACAAAAAATGAGCTAAAGCAGGTCTAAAAGTTAATTCATAGTATTTATACATCTCCATAGTCAAACAATATCAATGACCTGCTTTAGTTAAAAAGGGGAGCAAATTCAAACAACATTCACCCCAAAATTGAGACTTCATGATTCACATGTTCTGTTCATTTATCTAAAGCATATGATAGATAATGGGATGAAGAGAGTGCTGTTTGGCTGAAGCTGGCAAAGATTTTTTCGATTTCCTTTTCTGCTTTCTGGCTATGCTTGTGGGCTAAGTACATCGACTTATAATATCACACAACCTAAACTATATGCTAAAAGAAAAAAAACCCTTAACTATGAACAAAAAATATACACAAAAATACATTTTGGATTGAACCATGCAGTCCAACTTCAAAAACACCATCTCTCACCATCTCTCACACATGCATTTAAAACCAACAAAATTTACATATGAAGCTAGTGCCGTGTGTCCTGAAAATAAAAAATAAAATCATAGATTAGAATAGAAAAATTAGAAACGAAGATATATCTAATTACTTTGTACAAATCACTTTTATTACCTTCATCATGTTTAAGCAGAAAACCTTTTCATCATCACATTATAAAAAGATGGCGTGTCAAGCTCAATCCAAAGTGGAGAGTTAATAGGATGAGCAATAACCTAGATAAATTAAGAACATAAATTTCTTAGAAAAATTAATATATATTTGATAATATGGAAAATTTTAAATTTATACATTTATTTACCTTTTTTCGTTGGAGTGGTGGATGGCGTGCTTTCTGGAACCAAGCAAGCTCGGCAAGAACCATCTTCCACTTCTATAACAAAAAAGGTATTTGGATGGTCAATGAACAGGATATTTTGAAAAATATAATCTAAGATTTTTATATTACCTCGGAAAAGAAGATTGCTTTTGTCTTCAATGTGACTCGTCGCCGTTGCTTGTAAAGTTCTTTTAGCAATTTGCTGGAAATAATAATAATAATAAACAGTCACTAATTTTTAATTTCAAAATGGGAATGTTTGTAACGGTATGCATACCTTATCAAACCAAAATCCGATATAACCCCGTAGCGTGACATTTATGTGATTGTTTTGAAGTAACAGAACCTGTGAGAAGAAAAATGTTAATGCAAACATAGTAGATTAAAAATATAATATAGAATTATGATAAGAAACTTACAGTTTTTGCCAAATCTGCATCCTCATCTATCTATATAAAAATACAAACCAATATATTTTATCAAACAATGCATACCGAAAACTAGTAAGTCATGCAATGAAATGTAGTAAAGGAAAAAATTTCTTACCCTGCCATATATGGTAATGTGGGTCCACATTTTAAAGCTTGGTAACGTATGATAATGATATACCTGCATGTTAGACAACAATCTATAATAATTTTTTAAAAGATCATTTAAACAAATAATATAAATAAAACAATGTAAAGAAAGAAAGTTAAAAAACTTACTTACAATTTTTATCATACATTGGAAATCATAGCAGAACTTCTGGGTAAACGATGTTTACTGTGTTATTTATGTTGGGATGAAGAAGGACACATACACGATCAAAAGATGTACACCTTGAAAGTGCAACATAAAGATATCCATGACTGAAAACTGGGGTCCGCAAATCAACTCCAACGAATTTTACAGATTTTCCTTGGGCTTTATTAATCGTCATAGCATATGTCACACGGACAGGAAACTGCCTTCTTGTCATATGAAAAGGTAATTCTATAGCCGATGGTGACAAAGAAATTCTTGGAATAAACACAAAACAACCGGCTTTATCCCCATTTAAAATTTGAGCTTCAATGACACGTGATGCACATCTGACAACCATCAATCGAGTGCCATTGCAGAGCCCGTCTTTTGGTGCAATATTTTGTAATAAAATAATAGGACAACCAACCTTAAGCTCAAGTGTAAATTGTGGCAACCCAGGAGGATCCAAAGAGTTTATGTACTTAGTTGGATATCTATTCATAATGGTTGGATCGGTTTCATCATTTTCAGAAAAACTGTCTACAGCTTGATACGTAATCTTCTCTCCTGGAAAAATGTTTAATGCAGCAGCATTTATAAAAGTAACATCATCATTCCGTGCAGAAAGAATTATTCGTTCAGTAAGGTATGCCGGAGTCACGGCACCCTCAATATCAAGCTGCGGATAAATTCGAAGTATTAACTCGTTTAAATCCTTGCACCTGAATATGTTAGAAGGAAGTTCTACAACTTCTATTGGATTTGTCCCAACCTAATACATATAGATATAATTTTAGTGAAGGAATGGCTAAGATAAAAATAGTAAGTAAAATTAAATTAGGCATGAAATAAAATACCTCCAAAATAAATTTTGCAAAATTTGCATTCTCAACAGATGAGTTATTTAACCACATATTTTGATCCAAGATCAAAACTTGTATAGAGCACCATAATACAGATCGTCTCAATGAGGCACCAACAATTTCTTCTCGAACCCCCTTTGGTATGACGGGCAAGATTTGTCGGAAATCCCCACCAAGAACAACAGTAATACCACCAAATGCTCTGGGGTTATCACACATATCTTGTAACGATTGATCCACTGCCTCAACACAGTGCCGATGTTGCATAGGTACTTCATCCCATATTATAAGTTTTGCTTTTCTGAATAATTGAGCTTGCATGGATTGCTTGCTAAAATTACAAATTGAAGTATCATGCACATCTAACAAGATACGAAATGTGGAATGTGCAGTCCGACCTCCGCTAAGTAGCAATGATGCAATACCGGAAGACGCGACGGTGATAACTATATTTCCAAGACTACGAAACATTGTTGCTATTACATTGTACAAAAAAGTCTTTCCAGTTCCAGCCCCGTCGCTCAAGAAGAATGTAGTACCTTTATTTTCAAATACCGATGAAGTAATTGCTGAATAAGCATTGCGTTGTGCATCATTGAGGCAATCAATGTCTTTTTGTGCATTCAATTGTTTCGCTTTATTTATAAGTTCCTGATGTTCATGCAACAATCTATTGCCAACAATTGCATTCCAATCTCTAGCAGGAAGTGGCATTGGTGGAAAGTCGGATAGACACTTACCGTACTCCTCAAGCAATTCATTGATAAGGAATAATCCATAATCTTCAAGTTGGCCTTGAGTTGGGTAGAAATTGCAAATAAAGTTTGTAATTTATGTGGAAGATCCTCGCAAATGTGCATTGAAAATTCATTCCATAATGCAAGGGGGTCGATCGACACACATTCGATAAGAATAATACAAAATAGTCTTCGTAATTGATATCCTGTTTTCATAATTGAAGCATCGGAAAGACATTGTCTCCACTCGGAATCATCTTCAAGAAGACCTCTTGCAATACATGTTGCTTTGAATGTAAGGTACTTGATAGAATTGAATGTTCGTAAATTTTCCTACGATGTTGGCCCTTTAACAACTGTTAGTAGCAACCGTAGATAAAATCTCTCACCAGAATTAGGGGAGGCAAAATACATTCTGCCAATTGCATATCAAGATTGTCTTGGAGTCCAGACCTTTGTTGACGAATGCCACACAAACTTTTGAGGAAATTCTTGATATGTGAGATCATGTTCAGACTCATGTAAAGCGCAACATGTAAAACATTCAGTCAAAGTTGTCTTATCATTTTCAGCCCTAGACCTTATTGCATCTACATCTTCATCTGGATCAAAAATAACACGGTGTTGCCCTGGTAAATGAAGTATCAATCTTTGAACTGACGGAATCTCTTGATGCATAGGATGCTCAAATATTTGCCAGGCAGCCTCAGGTGGTCCAATATATCTTGCATCAAGGTATTGTTGGATCTCATTTACTGCGCCCAATACCATTGTGGTCCGATCATGACCTTTATAAATATACTTATGAATGTACTTCACACATCTTACCCCAGCACAAACTTCGACATTAATGTGGCAGTTAAAGCGCCTTGAGAGATACCTGTTGTGCGGCACAACATCTCGGTTATCAACCTGATGCCCCCTTACAGTATATAGATGCCCATTACAACGACGACGGTAAATAGGATATCCATCACGATCCAAGGTTGTTGCATCTGCATAATTTCGAGGGTATTTCTTAGTACACTTACCATTTTCCATACATGAAGCATTTGGATTCCGAGCATCACATGGTCCATGTACCATACATTTTGACACAGTATCGAATAATGCAGGATCTTGAGCAGGATCAGGAAATTCAGCACATACAATTCTATCCACTTGATCACATGTATGAATCTTATCGGGTCCACGAAGAAAGAAAAGAGCATGCATATGTGGAAGACCCCGTTTCTGAAATTCAATTGTAAATACATGTGCTACTTTCTTTCCAAATACATTATTGCCATCAATCTCCTTAATCAAAGCCTTTCTTTTTAACTCAAATACACTTGCGACTAAATCTGGATGTTCGGTAGCCTTTTGATTGGGCAGTAGAGCCGAAGTAATTTCTGGCCACTTTGGATTTGCGATCATGGTAAGAAAAATATCCGGGTGCTGGTTATAACGTGTGATAGCCATCGAGTCTTGAAATATTTCAAACATGTGACGTGCACTGCCAGTGAAAGATGAAGGAAGTATCATGCGCTGTTCAATTTGGTCGCATCTAGCATATGCATCGATATCTGCAAGACCCTGATAGAGCTCTGAGCGGAGTTTTCGTTGATTAAGTTTGATGAATGTCAAACGATGTTGCTCAATTGCTACACAAGCATCAACTATGAACTCCTGGAATAACTTTCCAGCTCTCAAAATTGAAGAATACTCGTTCTGACTTTCAAACAGACGGTAGCAATAAAACTCACACATGGTCAGGCGTCTACTTGAGGATATGTTTTGAACTGGATCCCACTGCTTCAACTCAGGTTCCCATCCAAGCTGACCATCAGGAAATAATAAGACGTAGTGTAATGGTAAGTATGCAGGATGAGTCTCATTGATTTGCATTAATTGATGATTTCCTCGAAGATGTAAAACTATATCTCGCATCCCGGAAGGTCGATAGCCATCGCCAGGTAAAATAACCGCAATCTCATCTACGGTTGGGAGGTTATAACGGCGACGATCCTTGTTTGAATTGTAATGCAGATATACAGGAAGATCATGACCACATGAATCTGCTTGAGGTAAAACAGAATACGCCTAACAATATAGTTTGATGAATGGATTTATGCCCGATAAACAATTTTGAATAATTTGTAAGACAGCCTTGCTCAAATGTGGATTTCTATTACTTCGGAACTCCATAGTAGAATCCGGATCATATATGTAAAGTTGACAATAACTTGCTGTTTGATTCGGTTGGGGCAGAAGTGATCCTGTTCGATGGCGTAATTCTCCATGAATAGTAAATATGTTCGGGCCTCTGCCAGCAATCAATCTTTGATCCATTGTCACACCAAGGCTGGTAAATGCATTAGCTGCATTATACTCCCGAGTATACATACGAAATGATTTTGATGCCTCACTGTCACCATCATATAATTCTCAAAGTGCTGGAGGGGGTTCATTAAGTTTCGGCAATTTTACTTTTCCTTGCAAACAACATGTTCCAAAAAGATGTGTTCTCAAAGTTGACTTCGACAACTGTTCATCCAACTAGTGTAAGGATGAACAATTAGGGCATGGAATGTTCATTAATCCAAGATAGTGCCGACCAAAATCAACCTGAGTTGGTGGACCAGAGCCATGCTTAGTTGACCGACATCGAAAGATCGAGGATGAGCCAGCGTCTTCTTGTTCAACTGGAGAAGTTATTAATCCAGGTGTTATTTGAGGTATACAGATAGGAGTCATATATCGAGATATGTTTCGTTGAGCTTTTTCTCGTTCTCTCCTTTGACATTGAGCTAAACACCTAGCCAAAATAAAACCATAATAATAATTAAATAAAATTAAGTTACATTAAAGCAGAGTAGCTTTTATGAATAATAACCTGACAGATGGTTCATCATCTTCAGCACATATCGTATCGTTGTGCGAGGCTGAGACCTCATCTTCATGTTCAACGGGAGAAGTTGGTACTGCATATGTGCTTTGAGGCATATCGAGAACACTGGTAGGAGTCATATATCGGGATGTGTTTGCTTGTATTTGTTCTCGTTCTCGCCTTTTGCGTTGAGCTAAAGCACTATCCAAATTTAAACACAAAAATAAACACAACTAAAATAAGTGGGAGGAGAAAATATTTTATGTACAGGCGGGTTGTTAATGACCTGACAGATGGTCCAGGAACTTGTCCGGAAATCATATCGTTACGCAAGGCTGAGACAACATCTTCTTGTTCAACCGGAGAAGTTGTCACGGCTGTGGTTATTTGAGATATATCAAGTACCCCGTCAGAAGTCAGAGCGTGAGATATGTTTCGTTGTTCTTGTTCTTGTTCTCGCCTTTTGCGTTGAGCTAAAGCCCTATCCAAATTTAAACACAAAAATAAACACAACTAAAATAAATGGGAGGAGAAAATATTTTATGTACAGGCGGGTTGATAATGACCTGACAGATGGTCCTGGAACTTGTCCGGAAATTATATCCTTACGCAAGGCTAAGACAGCATCTTCTTGTTCAACCGGAGAAGTTGTCACGGCTGTGGTTATTTGAGATATATCAAGTACACCGTCAGAAGTCAGAGCATGAGATATGTTTCGTTGTTCTTGTTCTCGTTCTCGCCTTTTGCGTTGAGTTAAAGCCCTATCCAAATTTAAACACAAAAATAAACACAACTAAAATAAATGGGAGGAGACAATATTTTATGTACAGGAAGGTTGATAATGACCTGACAGATGGTCCAGGAAATTGTCCGAAAATCATATCGTTACGCGAGGCTGAGACATCATCTTCGTGTTCAACCGGAGAAGTTGTCACAGATGGTGTTATTTGAGGTATATCAAGTACACCGTCAGAAGTCAAAGCGTGAGATATGTTTTGTTGTTCTTGTTCTCGTTCTCTCCTTTTACGTTGGGCTAAAGCCCTATCCAAATTTAAACACAAAAATAAACACAACTAAAATACATTGGAGGAGAAAAAGATTTTATGTACAGGCGGGTTGATAATGACCTGACAGATGGTCCATGAACTTGTCCGAAAATCATATCGTTACACGAGGCTGAGACAGTATCTCCGTGTTCAACCGGAGAAGTTGTCACGGCTGGTGTTATTTGAGGTATATCAAGGACACCGTCAGAAGGCAGAGCGTGAGATATGTTACGTTGTTCTTGTTCTCGTTCTCTCCTTTTGCGTTGGGCTAAAGCCCTATCCAAATTTAAACACAAAAATAAAAACACCTAAAATACCTGGGAGAAGAAAAGATTTTATGTACATGCGGGATGATAATGACCTGACAGATGGTCCAGGATCTTGGCCGGAAATCATATCGTGACGCGAGGCAGAGACAGAATCTTCTTGTTCAACCGGAGAAGTTGTCACTGCTGGTGTTATTTGATGTATATCAAGTACACCGTCAAAAGTCAGATCGTGAGATATGTTTCGTTGTTCTTGTTCTCGTTCTCTCCTACTGTGTTGAGCTGAAGCCCTATCCAAATTAAACCCAAACTAAGTACAATTAAAATACATTATTAGCGTTTATTAGATGTTTGGCACAGTCAAGTGGATAATAACCTGGCTGATGGTTCATCATCTTGTTCAAAAATTGTGTCATTGTGATTCCTTTTATGTTGCCATTGTCGCAAGGGTGAAATTTGATATTCTTGATATAATTTGAAATTCTTGGTATAATTTGATATTACTTTTATCTCAAACATCACTCTATGCAAACTATATACTTTTGAGTTTATATAAATTTGTTCAAACATCTTGTTCAAACATCACTCAATATATTTGGAAGCCAATATCTTTGTATAATAAGCCAAAATAATTCCAAACATAACTTGATAAATATCATCCCAAATCATGTTCAAACTGGGATATTCAAAAAAATTTAAGTACTCAGCTTTTCAGCAATCTTCCTCTCATCCCTTTCAACAATACACATTTTTTGAATATCATCCCAATTTGATATCTCAAACTCTGAGTCATAGCTTAGCAGGACACTGTTACTATGACTGCACACATCTCTTTCATCACTTCTTAACAGGACAATGATAACGTAGACTGAATAACCAATATGATTGAGCTTCATCACTTCCTCTCAATTGCAAGCTCATGTCCTGTTAAGCTCATCCATTCTCAAAATTCCTATTCAACATCAGCAAACATCAGCTATTTCAGTTTTTTGCATATCATTGTCATGTTAATATTGGTTGCAAATAGTTTCAGTCTTCTTTCAGCATTTTCAAACTCAATTGTAAACTCAAGCTCAATTTTTTCAGCATTCTTGGAATTTTGAAATAAAAGCTCTATAATCTATGAATAAAAGCTCACCAATTCTCTCAAACTGATCAAGGGGTGAGGGTTGAAAATTACACCCAATTACACATGAAAGCTTAATGAAAATTACACCAAACTACAATGAAAATTACACCCAACTGAAATTTAAAGTTCTCAAGTTCTCAAGTTTGCAAAAATGCTATTAGAAAATGAAGTCAAAGCTTGAAGATTAGACTTGAAATTTTAAATCATTCTGAGTGACTTGAGATATGTTTGAGTGAGTGATATTACTCAGAAATATCACTCAGAAATAGGATTTGTTTGAGTGACTTGAGATATTAAATTTCTCAAGTCACTCATATATCATGTTCATATATCATGTTGATACTTCATTCACTTGATTGATTTGATACTTCATTCATTTTCAGTTGATACTCATTCACATTACAGAAATTGAAAATTTTGACACTTCATTCACTTTGAACTCATTTACAAATATCATTCACCTTTTGATCCTGAAATATCAATCACCTTTCAAACAAAAAATTTGATACCCAATCAGGATATCTCAGTTAGGAAGCTTGATGTACTGAAATCATATATGTGAAGAACATAGGATTTCAGTACATCAAGCTTGTGAATGATATGGGAATAACATTTGATGTTAAATATTCCCATATTTAACATATTCACAGATTTGTGAATGATCTGGGATATTTGAATGATCTGGGATATCATATATGTGAATGATATGTGAATGATCTTGGATATTTAACATATATCAAATGCAAATATGTGAATTGAGTACTCAAATATCACTCAAATATTATGGCATGTCAATGTGAATTGAGTACTCAAATTTAACATATATCAATTCAAATATCACTCAATTCACATATTTAACATATATGGCATCAAATATATCTCTCATAGTATTGGCATTCACAAATCTAATATATGCAAATATGTGAATGATCTGGGATATTTAACATATATCACAGAACTTCTGTAGCAAATATAATGAGATATAATATTTGCATTATAGCACATATATCCAGGATACCCAAATATCACAGAATTTGATGCCACATAATTGCATTTGATATTTGGGTTATAGCACATTCAAATATTATGTGGCATCAAATGCACATATATCTGGGATATTTAATATATATCAAATGTAATATTTAACATATATGAGTACTCAAATATCACTCAAATATCAAATGCAAATATGTGAATTGAGTACTCAAATATTAGTTTGTGAATGCAGATATGTGAATCAATATATGTGAATTGAATAATTTAACACATATGGAAAAGTTTCACTCATTCAAAGATAATCATTCACAGAGTTATATCAAATGTTATCATTCACTCATTCAATCATTCACAGGATATCAACTCAAAATTGATTCAAAAATGCATTCACAGAACTTGATATTGGAACTTGATATTGGATTGATTGATAGCCAAATATATGAGATATAAATTATGGAACAATGAAGTTCTGTGAATGCCAAATGTTTGATATTTGATTCACAGAGTTATTTGATTGATATTATTGATTCAAAAATGAATCAATAATATTTGATGCCAAATGTTTGATGGATAGCCATTTCTTATGTGAACATATTCAAAATGCAAAATGGCTAGCAATAATATTTGATGCCAAATGCAAATATATCATTAACAGAGTTATTCATTATTCACAGATTTCACTGCTCTTGAGATATTTTCAGTGCTTTTGAGATAAATAGCATTTTCATTTAAATTTGTGTGAATGTTTGTGTGAATTGAGATATTAAATTTCTCAAGTCACTCAAAAATATCACTCAGGAATTTTATATCAAGAAATATCACTCAAACCTATTAGAAAAAATACGTATGGGAGGGAAACAAATATCACTCAAATATCACTCAATATTAAATCATTCTCAATATCACTCAAATTTCAGTTCAAAAAAACATGGAATTGCCAATTGCCAACAAAACTTGAGAAATTTCTTATTAAATCATGGAATTGATTCACATGATTCACAGTTGCAAAATTCTCTCAAACTGAAATTGTCATGTTATTCAGTTCAAAAAAACTTACCAATTTATTAAGCTTGTCCTGTTATTCAGTTGCAAACTTCCATGATTCAAAAGAACTGAAATTGTCATGTTATTCAATTCAAAAAAACTTGAGAAATTGATTCACATGATTCACAGTTGCAAATTCTCAACAGGATAAATTTAAATGTATAAGAGAAATTTAAATTTGATAAGAGAAATTGGAACCAGTGTTATGTACTTGGATAGCATTATCAACTGGATAGCATTGTCCTGTGAATTTGAACTAAATGCTAAATGCTAACTTGGATAAGAGCTAAATGCTATCCAAATCAAGTTTCAAGCTTACAATACTCAGTTGGAACAAAAATTAAATGGCTCATATTCTTTCAAGTTTCAAAATTTTTCCTTGGTTTCAAAATTAAATGATATCATTTCAGTTTGAAACTTGAAACTTGATCTAAATGAGCTATATAAATCCTGATTACATTCCAATATTCTAAAACCACTAAAAATTACATATGCTACACTATCAGGTATACATTCTAATATTCTGATAGAATATTAACAGGACAATGTTTGCAATATTAAGGATTCCAATGAGATAATTTTTTAAAACCACCACTATCAGGACAATGAGATAATTACAATACCCTCTGGTTATAGCCATCAGAATGAGATAATTTTGTTGGAATGAGATAATTCTAATATCAGGATATTAACAGGATATGTAATTAACAGGATATTACATATCAGGATATGTAATTTTTTATCAGGATACATAACAGGATATGTCCTGTAATTATCAGGATACATAACAGGATAAATTTAGAATCTTGATAATTGAATGGTTAATTACATTATCTTGTTAATAGGATACATTACAGGATAATGTAATTTATCATGTTAATTATCAAGATACATTACAGGATATGTCCTATTAATATCTGATGTGGAGGAAGAATGTTTTTTAAAAATGTTTCCAATAGATATCTTGATAATGGAATAAGCTTATCCTGATATGTTGATATGTTGATAATTCCAGAAGCTGATATGTTGATATGTTAACATATCAACAGGATAATATCATTTTTTCATGAAGCTGATGATATCTAATGGATTGACATATTAGATTTCAGCATGTATGAAAATTGTTTGTATATGAAATATCTTGATTTGCATTATATAACTGCAATGAAATATCTTGATTCAAGTTATCTTGATTTGCATTATCTCATATCTAATGGAATGACATATGTGATTTCAGCATGTCAGAAATTTTGCATCTTGATTTCAGCATGTATGAAAACTTGAATCAAGATAATTTTGCATCCTTATACAACCAATTTTTACATCCTTAAGAATATTAGATTTCAGCATATGTAATTATCAAGATTCTAAAAACCAACAAAATTATCTCATTGTCCTGTTAATTCAAGATTCTAAATACATTTAAATTTAAAAAATTATCTCATTCTGATAGCATATGTAATTATCAAGATTCTGATAGTGTTGGTTTGTTAACAGGACATATCCTGATAATTACAGGATATGTAATTTTTTTAAAACCATTCCATTATCGTATGCTTCAGTAGCCAGATTTGCATTATTTCATTTGCATACATGAAAATCAAAATGACATTTTTTTAAAAAATGATATTATCCTGTTGATATGTTAACATATCTAGTCATTCCATTAGACATCTAGTCCATTAGAGATGTTAACATATCCTGATGATATCTAGTCATTTTTTTAAAACCATTCCATTTCTGAGTTATATAATGAGATTCAAGATATGTTGATATGTGTCTGCAAATCACATATGTCATTCCATTGCAGTTATCACATATGTCATTCCAATTTTCATACATGCTGAAATCAAGATGCAAAATTTTATCTCATTCCATATACAACCAATTTTCATGTATGCAAAATTATCTTGTATAATGACATATTTCAGAATCTTGATATTAACAGGACAATGAGATAATCTTAATATTAACAGGACAATGAGATAATCTGTCAAATTACATATGCAGTCATTATCTCATTTTTACATCCTTATATTAGATTCAAAATTATCTTGATAATTACATATGCTGAAATTTGATCATTACATATGCTATCCACATACAACTGAGTTATAGAAGGATGTAAAAAATATCTCTTAGTACAATGGACAATGAGATAAAAAAGCTTAGGACAATGAGATTCAAGTTATCACATGTATGAAAATTTGATCATATAACTCAGAAAGTTTATATAAAAAATATCTCCTTATATGTGATTATAAAAAAGCTATATAACTCAGAAATTTGATAATTACATATAACTTGAATCTCATTATATGTAACTCTGAGTTATATGTAAATCTGAGTTATGTAATTACAAATCTGAGTTATATGTAAATCTCATTATATAACTCAGTTATCACATATGCTACTTGAATCTCATTATATAACTCAAAAAATTTGAATCTTCATACATCATAAAAAATATCTCCTTATATGTGATAGCTTGAATCTTGATAATTACATATGCTACTAAAAATTTGATCATATAAGGATGTAAAAAACCAATAAAAAATCTAATATTCTGAATTTGAATGCATTGTTAAAATCTAAAAATGAAAGGTGATATGAATATGGATCAGTTACCTGTAAATAGAATTGAAACTTGATGATAACACACCGAGAAGAAAATAAATACCCTCCACCTTGCAAAAGAAAATGGCTAACGTGAGATAAATTCCAAAAGAAAATGTTGAAAAAAACATGAAAAATCCCAAATGAACTCACCTCCTGCAATGAGGGAGATGATGGCTGCAACTCCGTTTCTTTGCGTGGAGGAAGATGAGGGTTGAAGTTGATGTGGTTGAAGATGAGATTGAAGATGAGGGTTGGAAACGTGAGATTGAATCTGAGGTTGAAGATGAGGTTGGCCGTGAGGTTGAAGCTGAGGTTGAAGATGAGGGTTGAAGATGGCAACGTGAGGACACTCCAAATTCCTTCCCTCCAAATTCTCTCAGCAGCGCGAGATTGAAGGTCAAAAGGCAGAGGAGGAGAAAAGATAAAACCCAATTTGTGATGTGATCAAATTCCTTCCCTCCAATTTTTCTTCCCTCCATTGTGTGATGTGATCAAAAAACGTGAGAGAGCAAACGCATGGTGATTTCAAAATTTTAAATTTATTGGTTTTTTAGGTGATGGGATCAAAATTGATTTGATTTCTTATATCCAATATCTCATAACTCAATTTCTCATACCCTATATACAATCGATATAAACATCACACCCAATTACACATAAGCAAAACCAAATTCTCTTATCCATTATCTCTAATCCATTATCTCTTATCCAAAATCTCTTATACAACAATACTCTATCCACATACAACAATACACATAACCAATATCTCGTATCCAATTTCTCTTTTCCAAAAACCCATGATAACATCCCTGTTTTATAATATAGATATATATATATGAGGAGGGATCAAATAACCCCAAAAAATAAATTATTTTCAGGGGAAAATGTTTTTAGCTTGGGAGAATGGTTGGGCTTTTGAATCCCCCTGCCAAATTGGTTCCCCACAGATTGAGAAAAATCTAAAACCCAAAAATATTTAAAACCCATTGGTTCTCCCTCTACTCGTTCCCCCTTTCCCCCCAAATTCAAAACGAAAATTCAAATACATCCCCTTAAAATTTAATCCTAGTCAGTATATACATGTCCTAGTCATCAGCCATATGTCCCAGTCTTCTTGTCCTAGTAGGACAAAGATTCAAAAACCTCCCTCAAATGTATACAAATATAGGTATACATATACATATACATATACATATGTACATATACATACATACATACATACATATATATACATACATATACATATATACACACATATATACATACATACATATATAGATATGTATATGTATATATGTATGTATATATGTGTGTGTATATATATATGTATGTGTATAGATAAGTATATGTATATATAAATGTATATGTATATACATACATACATACATATATATACACACACAAACACACACACACACACACACACACACACACACACACACATATACGTATTTGAGGAGGGATCAAATAACCCAAAAAAATAACCCCCCCAAAAACCCTAGCAAAAAGTCTATGCCCCCCATTTTTTTCCGGAAGATTCGAACTGTTTATATTGATCTCCACCCTCTAAAACCATACTTCTATCGTTCGTCTGACGTAGGACGGGTGTAGGGTTTATGCCCTAAGGATCTATCAAACCCCAACATTGGTATCAGAGCCTAGGTCTACTTTGATCTAATTTCTGCAAATGATATAAAAGCATGAAATGTTTAATAGAAACATAATAATAATATGATTATTTAGATTTAGTATTATGTGATAATTTTTAAATATGTTGCATCTTTAATTTATGATATAAATTTTTAAGTTGCTTTTTCTATGCTAATAATTAGGGTTATTTAGTACCGACCCCTTGTGTTTTCTCCGTAATTAGTATCACCCCCTTATAGTTTCAAATATTAGTAAGACCCACCAGATGTATCCAATTTGGACACCCCCGCCCCCTGTTTGGAGGTGGCGGGGGAGTCCAAATTGGATACATCAGGGGGGTCTTACTAATAATTGAAACCATAGGGGGGTGTTGCTAAATACGGCGAAACCATAGGGTGCCGGTACTAAATAACCTAATAATTATTTGATGATTATTAATAATTGTTGAAAGGATAATCGTTCCGGTCCTAGGAGTGGTAGCGACACGAACTTAATTAAGAGATAATTTTAAGTTGCAAGTGTTCATGTTAAAATTTTGTCGAATAAAATTTTTTGGTATTTTTTAATGGTTATGCAATTTCTTGTTCATTATATGAAAACGTAAGAAAACCTATTAGGTTAGCCAATAAAACCTTTCTAAAAATTACAATATAATTTTTAGATGGACATGCTATGTTTTAAAAATTGTTGCAACTATTAAATTCCTAATACTTGATTAGGATAGCCCTCTCCTACAATTATTATTTTAATTGTTCTAATAATAATTTTGAAAAAAGACTATGATTTAAACTTGTTACAACTTGAATTTTTAAATCCCTAATACTTGATTAGGATATTACAATAATTCCTTATAGTTGATAAGGACTTTAATAAAAGTTATTAACCAATCCTAATTATTTCGAATTTTAGGATTCAACTAGTTGATAGAATTAAAGCCATATTAAATCGGTGTTACACGTGTAAATAATTTGTATCCTTAAAGGATCATGAACCGGTCTAGCATTTTTGTGACTACTATTGTGGATCACCCTAGCTCGATTGGGGATAATGATCCTAGCCTAGCCAAATCCCTGGCTACGTTCTGCTGGACCACTAGGATGCGAATTATTATTATGTGAAATCATCGATTATATCTAGTCAAATACATTTAAAATCATCTTCAAGATTAGCCGTAGCCCGCCTTGTTTTAGAGGTTGGCAACTATAGGTTATGTGTTGTATTGTTAAATACACTCAAGCTATGGCATAGACACCTTATGAAAACCAACTTCTTAATACATGTGATGTAGTCTAGACTTAACCCAAACCGTCGAGTCGTGAATACATCGGGCACCAACGCAAGTTAGGCTAGACACGAAAACAAGGGTTTGACTAGACTAGGCATTGTGATTTGAATGAGCACACTCATGATCATTAGTGGCTAGGGGTAAAAATCTGATAAGGGAATTACATATACTGTGATGGATGAAGATTCATCTACTAATCGCAGAGTTAAGCAATTTATTGAGCACACTCAATGTTGTGAAGCTTAGGGTGGTCGATTCCCTTTCCCACTAATTTTAATATAATTATTAAAATCAGTCATTATTATGGCTTAAAATGATCGCTAAAATAGTGGGATGATATAGTTAGATAATAACCATTCTATCTATATTTAAAGTTGAACATATGCTAAATTAGGGTAGTTCTATGTTTACCGATGGAATCCAAATCATAATATCCTAAGAGGATATGCTAAATGGTCAAGAAGATTGATTAAGGACGGGTGTAGATTTTATGCCCTAAGGATCTATCAAAACCCAATATTGGTATCAGAGCCTAGGTCTACTTTGATCTAATTTCTGCAAATGATATGAAAACATGAAATGTTTAATAGAAACATAATAATAATATGATTATTTAGATTTAGTATTATGTGATAATTTTTAAATATGTTGCATCTTTAATTTATGATATAAATTTTTAAGTTGCTTGTTTCTATGCTAATAATTATTTGATGATTATTAATAATTATTGAAAGGATAATCGTTCCGGTCCTGGGAGTGGTAGCGACACGAACTTAATTATGAGATAATTTTAAGTTGCAAGTGTTCCTGTTAAAATTTTTGTCGGATAAAATTTTTTTAGTATTTTTTAATGGTTATGCAATTTCTTGTTCATTATATGATAACGTAAGAAAACCTATTAGGTTAGCCAATAAAAACTTTCTAAAAATTACAATATAATTTTTAGATGGACATGCTATATTTTAAAAATTGTTGCAACTATTAAATTCCTAATACTTGATTATGATAGCCCTCTTCTATAATTATTTTTTTAATTGTTCTAATAATAATTTTGAAAAAAGACTATGATTTAAACTTGTTACAACTTGAATTTTTAAATCCCTAATACTTGATTAGGATATTACAATAATTCCTTATAGTTGATAAGGACTTTAATAAAAGTTATTAACCAATCGTAATTATTTCGAATTTTAGGATTCAACTAGTTGATAGAATTAAAGCCATATTAAATCGATGTTACACTTGTAAATAATTCGTATCCTTAAAGAATCATGAACCGGTCTAGCATTTTTGTGACTAGTGTTGTGGATCACCCTAGCTCGATTAGGGATAGTGATCCTAGCCTAGCCAAATCCCTGGCTATGTTGCGCTAGACCACAAGGATGCGAATTATTATTATGTGAAATCATCGATTATATATAGTCAAATACATTTAAAATCTCCTTCATGATTAGCCGTAGCCCGCCTTGTTTTAGAGGTTGGCAACTATAGGTTACATGTTGTATTGTTAATCACACTCAAGCTATGGCATAGATACCTTATGAAAACCAACTTCTTAATACATGTGATGTAGTCTAGACTTAACCCAAACCGTCGAGTCGTGAATACATCGGGCACCGGTGCAAGTTAGGCTAGACACGAAAACAAGGGTTCGACTAGACTAGGCATTGTGATTAGAATGAGCACACGCATGATCATTAGTGGCTATGGGTAAAAACTGATATGGGAATTACATATGCTGTGATTGATGAAGATTCATCTACTAATCGCAGAGTTAAGCAATTTGTTGAGCACACTCAATGTTGTGAAGCTTAGGGTGGTCGATTCCCTTTCCCACTAATTTTAATATAATTATTAAAATCATTCATTATTATAGCTTAAAATGATCGCTAAAATAGTGGGATGATATAGTTAGATAATAACCATTCTATCTGTATTTAAAGTTGAACATATGCTAAATTAGTGTAGTTCTATGTTTACCGATGGAATCCAAATCATAATATCCTAAGAGGATATGCTAAATGGTCAAGAAGATTGATTAAGGAATATCAACTCAAATTCAATCTGATAGACTAAATCGTATTATCACTGACTTTTAACGTGTCCTTCTTAACACTGGCTTAAAGACAATGACTTCCTTGAAGCACTAAACCCAATACAATTAAATCAACAAGGTGTGGAACTTCATACAAACTGTTTGGCTTGAAGATGAATGCATGAGCGGTGGAAGACTATATATCCAAACCGGATCTTGAGACAAACAACTTGTTGAGCACACTCAAGGTTGTAAAGCTCCAGCGTTTGAATACATAAGAAACTTGCACATCTGATACTTGTGTATCTAAATGTGATTTAGAAAAGTGAAGGCACTAAGGAAAATTCATTGAGAAAGAACGTTTTGTCTATTATAAGAAAAGGTAAAATTAGGAGGAACTGAAAATGGGACATATTTGATGTCACAGTGTCAGAATAATTGTTATACAAAAGGAAAAGAGTGTCCTAGATAGTGGAAAAAAGCAGGTGTTGTTTCTTGGACCATAAGGGACGTCTAACACATTTTGGAGAATGTTGTTACCTTGCTTCTGAAGCAATGTTTTGGTGTGAGTAATTTGTATAACGATATTGTATGATGTGTTAAAACATGAATGTGTAAGTTATAGAAAACTTATCTATGGCAAAATAGACTAAGCCGTACCAAAGAGAACATGCTAGTCAAGTCACATAAAGAGAGCGCTCATGACCTCTCGTAGTATGAGTTGAAAGACACTTGTGAGTCTTATCTCAAAGGTATGTTGACCAAAACTCCTTTTGTAAGACAGTGGGAGAACGAGTTGGAGAACTCGTGGTCTTGTACATACGGATGCGTCTGGACCTAAGTCTAAATTAGCCTAGATATAGCATTCTTATTTTATTACGACATATGTTCTTGATGAAACATAAGTCTGATAAAATAATGAGCACAATGACAGAAGTATTTGAACTGCTTCGATCAGATCGAAGAGGTAAATACTTAGCTATGTAATTCTTGTGTAATTAAAAGAAAATGAGATTTTCTCTCAGGTCAAGTCTCATAACACATCGTGTGTTAGAGAGCATGAATTGCACTCTGTCAGACATAGTGCGATACATGGCAAGTGACTTTGAGTTACGGTCCTCCTTCTGGGTTAAACCCCAGATAATAATGCCTA